>CM035848.1:152325671-152873171 GCA_020510985.1 Pholidichthys leucotaenia
AGTCTATGTGGGGATAGATTACGCAGCCATGGCCGTGGAGCAGATTAACGATGCAGACGTGCGCACGCTCCAGTCTGGACCAACAGGGTTAAGGCTGAAGAGCAGGGTGCTGCAAGATGGCGCCCCCCCCCCCCCAATCTGCGACGTCTCCACGGGACGCCCGCGTCCAGTAGTCCCGGTCGCATGGCACCGCCGCGTGTTTGAGTCGGTTCACACTCTGGCGCACCCAGGAGTGCGCGCGTCTGTCAAAATGGTGGGAGAGAAGTTCGTGTGGCCGAGCGTACGCAAACAAGTAAAAGAGTGGGCTGCAGCCTGCGTGACGTGCCAACAAGCCAAGGTACACAGGCACACGAAGGCTCCCTTGGAGCCGTTTCCGGTACCGGCTAAGAGGTTCGACCACATTCACGTGGACCTCGTGGGCCCCCTCCCACCATCACAGGGGTGCACGCACCTCCTGACAGTGATGGACCGCACCACGCACTGGCCAGAAGCAGTCCCGCTGGCAGCAACCACGTCTGCGGATGCAGCACGCGCTTTTTTAACAACATGGGTGGCGCGTTTTGGAGTCCCGTCGGACATTACGTCCAACAGGGGCCCGCAGTTTGTTTCCGACCTCTGGTCCGCGATGGCCCGCAGCCTGGGTGCTGCAATTCATCGCACAACCGCGTACAACCCACAGGCCAATGGTTGATGCGAGCGTTTTCATAGATCACTGAAAGCAGCACTCAGGGCTTCACTGACGGATGCAAAATTGGGTAGACAGGCTGCCGTGGTCTTTATTGGGGTTGCGCTCCGCGCCAAAAGAGGATTTGGAAGCTTCCCCAGCAGAGCTCGTTTTTGCGCAGCCCCTACGGCTGCCCGGGGAATTTCTACCGGACAATCCCGCGCCGGGCAGCTCCCCGTCTCAGCTTTTGCAGCGTAGCGCAAACACAGGCACGCTGCCGGGCCCTGCCCACCACAGTTTTCCGTGTGCCTTCGTGCCTAAAACTTTGAAGAACGCGGAGTTCGTGTTCGTCAGACACGACGCCCACCGCCCTCCATTGCACCCACCCTATGATGGACCGTTCAGAGTGTTGGAAACAGGGGATAAGCATTTTGTGCTAGACTTGGGGGGTAGACAGGAGCGAATTGGCATAGACAGACTCAAACCAGCTTTTGTAGTGGCGGATGAGCAAGTGCTGTTGGCGAGGGCCCCTTGGCGTGGAAGACCCCCACGGAGACCTCCCCAGGGGAACGATTCATCAGAGCAGCCACACGGACAGAGTGAACCCCCCCCACACACACACGGCTCACCCGCAGTCAGACACACTCCCAGCAGCCTCCCACCGGCACAGCAGCGCCACGGAGGCAGTAAACCCCAGTTACAGCAGATATTGGAGGAGACTGAAGCCGAAACAACATGTGGACTGATGTTCTATTGTTCTATCTAAGATGCTGGGGGGAGGCGGTGTGGGCCTCAGGTTATTTCACACCTTAGACAGAGACAATGAATACACATGGGAGAACAATGCCCAAGTAGGTGAGAGGGGGTTGAATGAAGTGTAGTGTAGATGTTATGCTGTGTATGAGGAAGTGCCTTGAACCTTGTGAAGTGTGACTTGATATAGAGAGAGGAATGCTTGATGTGACCAGTCAGTCTGTTCTTTGCTTGTGAGATGTGAGTGTGTAATAAATCGTCTGAAATGAATATGCCTCTTCATTTACACACTCCACAGTGTTTTTATTCTTTTCCGTTTTTTTCCGGCGTGCATGTCTCCCATTGTATTCCATTCCACTGTGTTTTGGTTAGTGGGCTTTTCAACTGTAGCACGTTTTTTTTTTAATAGAGTGTGTAAATAATAGTTTAGCATAGTAAATTGTAGTTTTAGTTTGTGAGTATTTTTATTGTATTTTTATTATTTGCCGTTTTTTTCAGACTATTTGTCTGCTATTGTTTAATTAGAGATGGATGGACCTTCAACACGTGAGTGTGTTTGTCTATTTTTGATTTGATTTTGACATTTTTACCAAGTAAATAATAGTTCAGAATAGTAAATAGTAGTTGTAGTAGTGACTGTGAGATTTTTGGAGTATTTTTATTTTTATTTGCTTCAAGAACGGAGGAGAAAGGAGCAGTGTGTTTGTGTATATTTGCTCCTGATTTCGGCATTTAGTTTAGCCCTGGGCTCTGACTCTGTAACATTTGTAATATTTTCACATGATTTCAGACCTTCTGTGCTTAAACGGGTCATTTTTTTTTCTGGTGATTTTGTGCCATTTTCATGTAACTTTTTTTTTAGTTTGCAGCCCTTTGCACAATCAGTATAATGTGTGTTTCTCCACTTTTCTTCTAGCGCACTCCTGGTGCACAATTTGGGCTTCTCATGTCTCGCCCTTTCATTCCTTCACAATATATACATATACGTATATTGTAATGCCTCTGTGGAAGCTACTGGATATTTTAGACAGTTTTTACGTTTTTCCTCCGTTCTTCAGTTTAAAGACTGCACTCATCCAGGCCATGATTTCTTTCGCTTGCTCCCCTCAGAAAAGCGGTACAGATCCCATAAAACCCGGACTACCAGGTTTAATCATAGTGTTTTCCCAGCAGCAGTACGTATTTTGAACGGATTTATGTTAACACGTACAGACTGCTGATATTATTTTATGTTATTTTAGGTTATTTTGTGGCAATAACCCTGCGTGTATAAGCTGGTCTTATATATTTATCGCACAGTATGTTTTTATTATTGCTATGTACATATTGTATTCAACTTTTAGGTAACATTGTTTCAAGCATTATTTATTGTTGTAATTATGAGAATGTTAAATGCATGAGTGAACTGTGAGTGTGATAGTTTGTTTTTAGGGAGCAGTATCTCAATTTCATTGCATTGTTTATTAGCAATGGAATGACAATAAAGGCACTTTGACTTTGAATATCTTCATTTGTAAAGGACATTTCAAGGTAAGACAGCTGTGTTTTATAATAAACTATTTTTCTTCTTGCAATACTCTTAACTTTAGTGTTATGTGTGTTTTAAAGTTGCTCGTTTGCAAAAACTCGCTGCCATCCGTTTCTAAGTGAAATGTTCCACGTTGTCGAAGCCATGCAGGGTTTAAATGACACCAACAGCTGGTTTAACCTTTGGATTAACTTAGCCACTTTGAGCCTTTTGTGGTATACTGACTTGGCCGTTTTATACAAAGGTGGATTCTTCAACACTTGAGACTTTTAAAGCAGACGGACAGACGAAAATTCAATATCACTAATTCATATCTGAAATTGTTGTCTGAGACGAGCTAAAGCGAACTGCACATGTTTTGGTCTCAACAAATGTCGCATATGGTGACAATGTGCTCTTGAAAGTATGCTGCCCTGGAGAGCCAAGCGATCAGCGGCTAAGATGGCCACTGACTGTGTGACGTCACAACCGGCAAACACACGCACACTGTCGTGGCCACTGCTGTGTTTTGCTTCATGCAACACTTGATGCTTACGTTTTAAAATCGGCGATTATGGATATTTCTCGGAATTACCAAATATTTTCATGATCATAAGAACGGTTAGGGGGAAAAAACATGCTGAAGAAAGACAGTTTAACTCACCGGTTACTTATATTGGAAGTCCATCGTCCTGTGTTTTTTAGAAGCAAAGTTCTCAATTACAGAGACATACAGTGTTCCCTATTGCTTCAGCTTCTGTATTAAAGCAGACTCCAGTGAAATAGTACCCAGGTTTGTCAGTCTTTCTTGTCCACATATATTTTGCAGGTGTCACGGCTCGCCGCTCTCAGGCATCTGCCTCAGCTGCGCGCACACCTGCACCTCGTTTGCGCCCTACATGTGCAGTAGACATTTCGTTTACAGCGATTTCGAGAACAAGATGCAATTTGAAATGAAATTTGCAAAAAGATTGGTGATAAAGAAAACGGCTATTCCAACTATATATCCCGCGATTCCCAAGTCTGACTCTGAGACAAGTGTCAGTGACAGTGGCGTGAAAAGCAAGGGTGATCTACCGATGCGATCAGCTGTCCGAAAACGAGAAGTAAACAGGGTAAGTTTTGTATTTTTAATATTCACTGCAAATGTTTACTAAACATTTTAAATGAATTCCAAGCAATGGATGATTTTCAAAATCAAATTATTTCTGGGAAATAATGCGGCGGCGGACAGGTGCCCGTGTCAGGTTTTGCAGCGTCTCGCAAACAGAGGCACACTGGCGGGCCCAGGCCACCAGTGTTTTGCGCATGCTTTTGTGCCTAAAACGTTGAAGAACGCGGAGTTTGTGTTGGTCAGATTTCTGCCAAATAATCTGGCGGCGGACAGGTGCCCGTGTCAGGTTTTGGAGCTGCGCGCAAACACAGGCACGCTGGCGGGCCCAGGCCACCAGTGTTTTCGGCGTGCTTTTGTGCCTAAAACGTTGAAGAACGCGGAGTTTGTGTTGGTCAGATTTCTGCCAAATAATCCGGCGACGGACAGGTGCCCGTGTCAGGTTTTGGAGCTGCGCGCAAACAGAGGCACGCTGGCGGGCCCAGGCCACCAGTGTTTTGCGCGTGCTTTTGTGCCTAAAACGTTGAAGAACGCGGAGTTGACAAACAGACAAACAAACCCCGGCAAAAACATAACCTCCTCCTGGCCTTTTCGGCCTGGCGGAGGTAATTACCAATGACAGTTCAGCTTTCAATTTTTAGGGAAGCAACATATTTGCTAAGAAAAATAAATATAAGTCTAAGATTGTAAGAGAAATGTGCTTTTAAAAATGGAACCCCAATTTTCTACCACAGAATGGTGCCCATTATAACTGTGAAATGTTATTTATGGGAATATAATAATTGCTATATCTGGAAACTAGTTATTTTCTTAATCTGTAGTGATACTCCATTGATTTTTGTATTTCTTTGTATATTTCTGCTGTGTTTTCAGACATTCATACAAAGGTGGTATAGTATGTAATATTTCTTTTCAAACTGAGAAGAATTTAGTGTGTTCAAATTATTCAAATGTATATGACATGCGACTTTGATGAATGCTGAACTATGAGAATTATAACATTGACATGAACATTAATAAACTCAATATATGATTTTACAGAACTTTATTTACATATCATTGTTCACAAATCTAATCTTGGTAGGCAAAATCCCTTGTAGTGATCAGATGGGAATGTTTCTCTGATGAGGCTCACCGCACAGGCAGGCAACATAACCCTCACTTCTTTCCCACAAATAAGGCTGAATACCCCCTCAGCACCACCCAAAACTACTTCATCATCCGATTCTTCATTTTCAATGTCATCATTTATATTGTGGTCGTCAAACTCGACAAAATAATCGCTGTCCGAATCACTTTGTTCTCGTTCTGCCTTTTTTTTTCTATTGCTGCTGTGACTTCACTAATGCCCGCACCTATCGAGAGATGGTGGTACTGCAGCCTCACTAAGTGAAGGCTGAGCTATGAGCAATTAAGGTCATTTATGGAGGATGGTGACACATATTAAATCGCGGGAATAGACAGAATAGAATATTTTCATACAATCAGTTGATTGGTTCAATAAAAATATGTCACTGTCCGTCTGCTTTAACTGGAATAGCAACCTCTTTAAAGACGAAGCCAAAGCAAAATTTTAACATTTTTGTATGGAATCTGGTCTGTCCCATGAATGGTACTTGGAATGTTTGAGTGCAGGTGACCTCTCAGGCAGAACTTCATTAAGAAATCCAAAGATTTTTATTCTTAAACACTCCCAGCTGTATTCAGATTGATTGTTTTTAGTTCAAGTCTTAATTAGGTTGGTGGCAAATACTCTGCTTGTTTGAATTAAGATCTAAATGTGATCAAATGAAACTGTATGTTAAAACCCCTTGAACTCTGGTCAATTTCCCTAAAAATGCCTAAAAATAACATACCCAAAGTAAATCAAAAGCTTTTCTTCAACCCTTTGCAGCATCTTCATGGGGTTGGTCTCATTTAAAAGAAAACACTTTGAATTTTTTGGCAAAACAGTCATAATCTACAGACCGGTGGCCTTGACGTCCCACTTGATAAAGACCCTGGAGAGACTGCTCCTTGCTCATCTCCGCCCCCTGGTGGAACCAGCGATGGATCCACTCCAGTTCGCCTACCAGCATGGCATTGGGGTGGAGGATGCGGTGATCTTCCTCCTTCACCGTTCTCTGTCCCACCTGGAGAAGCCCGGGAATATGGTGAGGATCATGTTCTTTGACTTCTCCAGTGCTTTCAACACCATCCAACCGATGATCCTGAAGGACAAGCTGCTGCGCGCAGGGGTGGACCAGCACCTGTCATCATGGATCCTGGACTACCTCACGAACCGGCCTCAGTTTGTGAGAACCCGGGACTGTGTTTCCGACACGATCATCAGTAGCACGGGGGCTCCCCAGGGAACGGTGCTGGCTCCCTTCCTGTTCACTCTTTATACTGCGGACTTCTCACACAACACAACACAACACATTGCCATCTACAGAAGTTCTCTGATGACTCTGCGATCGTTGGTCTCATCTCCAACGGAGATGAAGCTGAGTACAGAGGGCTTATCCAGGACTTTGTGGACTGGTGCCATCGGAACTGCCTCCAGATCAACGCGAGGAAAACTAAGGAGCTGGTGGTGGACTGCCGCAGGCATGGGCAGCCCCTCACAGCACCAGTAAATATACAGGGAACAGACATCGAGATGGTGACATCCTATAAGTACCTGGGTATTCATCTGAACAATAAACTAGACTGGTCACACAATACTGACGCACTCTACAAGAAGGGACAGCGCAGGCTGTTCCTGCTGAGGAGACTCAGGTCTTTTGGTGTACAAGGGGTGCTGCTAAAGTCATTCTATGACACGGTGGTGGCATCAGCCATCACTTTTGGAGTGGTCTGCTGGGGAAGTGGCATTACTGCAGCCGATAGGAAGAGACTGAACAAACTGATTAAGAAAGCTAGCTCTGTCCTGGGGCAGCGCCTTGATCCGATGGAGGAGATAGGAGAGAGAAGGACGGTGGCTAAACTGTCATCTCTGCTGGAGTCCGAGTTCCACCCTATGCAGGACATACTGGATGCACTGAGGAGCTCATTTAGCAGCAGACTACATCATCCCAGGTGCACAACCGAGAGGTTTCGTAGGTCCTTCCTACCAACGGCTGTCAGACTGTACAACCTAAGCAGGGCTGCTCGCAGAGATAGCAAAAAGACGTAACAAACTAATAGTTTTTTTGAATGCAAAAGATGCAATAGACTTACACAATGGTCCTCTCCGGCATACAACTAGGAACATACCGGTCGCTATGGAGGGTGAGAATATGTATGGGCACATAATCATACCATGTAGGATAACTAAATAGACGGTTATGCTGTTTCATCCCACCTAGCAACAATGCTCTGCACTGTGTGTGTTTATATATTTACATATTTATTCCATCTAGCTACAATGCTCAGCACTGGGTGTGTTTATATTTATATATCTATATATTTATTCCATCTAGCTACAATGCTCCGCACTGTGTTTTTATATATCTACATATTATTCCATCTAGCTACATTGCTCCGCACTGTGTGTGTTTATATACTTGCATATTTATTCCACCTAGCTGCAATGCTCCGTACTGTGGGTGTTTATATATTTACATATTTATTCCATCTAGCTACAATGCTCTGCACTGTGTTTGTATATTCATATATTTATTCCATCCAGCTACAATGCTCTGCACTGTGTGTCTGTGTGTGTGTGTGTGTATATATATATTTTATAGTAATATGTACATATGTATATTAGCTGCTCTTGCTTGCTTGTTTTTTTTCCTTGCCTTCTGATTGTTGCTCTGAGTGTTGCTATCCCTGTGCTGTTGCAATCCTGGAATTTCCCCGTTGTGGGAATAATAAAGGCTTATCTTATCTTATCTTATCTTATCTCTCTAAGTGCTCCTGCCACTGAGTAACAGTCATCTAAACATACTGAATTTGAAGAAAATAAATTGTTTTTTTTAGATACAAATGCTTGCAAATAACACACAGCTGTCAGATACTGGTTGGAAAATGCAACAGAAATGTAGAACCAACTGTTATCAAACTGAGGTCAAAATTTTGTAACAATACCACAAAAAATGAAAATATTACACAGCTTTTTTCTCAGGTAGTTCCCAGGTGTTTTTGAACTGTGCCAAATTGTGCCAAATGGCACAGTTTGGAAAAACGTCTATAACTTTTGAATGCTTCAACATAGAAGCTTCATCTTGGGCTGTAATGAAAGGTGACACTCAGGGCTGTGTGTGTGTGTGGGGGGGGTTGTTTGTTCATTCATGAATGAATGAACGAACAAACAAGCCCCCCACACACAAAGAAACATACCACGTAAAAAATGTGTGGCCTTTTTTTACAAGAAAAATAACCTACAGTGCAATAAAAATTATACTAAAATATCTGCAATGTAGAGGATAACAACTCCCCCCCCCCCCCCCGCTACAGAGGAGCTCGGCGCACAAAAAAACTTGTGGCCATGACGCACCGTTGTAATTACCGATCGGTCAAAAGTCATTTTTATTACTATTTTCATTGATAAAGAATAATTTAGCTTATAACACTTACCTGTTCACAACAGCAGTGTCGTTGGCGAACATCTGTTCCTCATTGTCAGACGAACACGAAGCTGGTCCGGTTGTTACGGACTCGTGGTTCTGGTCACCCGACCCGGTCAAACCATCTCCGCTTTCATGATTGCGGTTTTGGCGAACGATTTTTCAAAACAAATAAGAACAGTAGTAATAAAAAAAGACTGGCTAACGCTACCGTTACGCACAGGTCTCAATGTGTGTCACCCAGCAGCTTAGACAAAACAGATTTTACGCACGGGACGCACGCGTTTCAATCATCGAACTTCTCTGCTTCAATTGGCTCGTTGTATTCGCGGTCGTTGGTAGGCAGGTCCTTCTTGCTAGGTTTTCAGTCATTGGTTCTTCAAGGTTTCAGAAACCCAATTCAAGGCTCTTATTAGTCGAATGAGAGGTCAATCAAATCTAAACCAATCAAAACACTCCTTTGGCTTTCTGTTCGCGGCTGTGTCTGTACTGGAAGAATGGAAATGCAGCTTTTTTTTTTTCAGTGCGCACTGAGGCGCACTATGACGCAGAGACATGACCGCCCGCGGAATCCCGGAGTTCAAGGGGTTAAATGGCATATTGTATGATATAGTGTAGTTAGAAATGTACTTTAAGTCAGTTAATATTATTCTTAAAATGGTGTTTTAAAAACTCAAAGCAATCAGAAAGTGGCCATAAGGACTGGAAGAGAAGCAAAAAAAAAAAAAAAAAATCAGCAAAATTTAAAACAATGTGTCATGAGTTTAAGTGTCCCCTGAATTTTATGTTTCCTGAAATTGTGACTTAGATTAACCATTATAATTCAATAAATGACTCCGTGAAACACTCATAGCTGCTCTGTTCATTCACAGACCAGAAAATTCACGCTGTTACCCTGTTAAATCAAAAGGAATCTTGGTTCTTTTGCATGTTCTTTTGTTGTTAAAATTGTGTTAACAGGTCTGAGGAGTTGTTAGTTCCTGTCCAGCAGGTCAGTTGGGGGGGAAGGGGGGTATCAGTGCTGCTGTTAAAGCCACGTCACCCTTTAACCCTTTGGTTTCCATCTCAGCAGCAGCTCTGTTTGAATTGTCCTCAGAAGGGAACATGTAAATGGACAGAGGTGTGAAGTTTGTCCCAGCTGTTCCCACTGATGTCATTGGGGGGGGGGGGGGTTATCTGTTAGGTGTCATGGGGTGTCATGTGTTTACTCCTCCTGGTTTAACTGGATTGTTTCTGCTGCTGTGGATCACCTATTCCTCTTCTTCTCCTTTTCCCTGCTGATTAGTGCAGATCTCCAGGATTTAACACCACCGTTTAGTTCCTTCTCATGGCTGTCATTTAAAAATGTCCAGCACACGCCAGTCTATCACATCCTTTTTCATGTAAATTAGAAACATTCTGTTGTAAATGTGAGGATTTTTCTCATAAATGTGCAGGGTTTTCCTGCAGAGTTACAGCCATTTTACTCATAAATGTGCAGCTTCTTACTTGAAAATTTGCATCTTTTTATTATTCATAATTTGGCAGCTTTTTCTTCATGAATTTAGAACTTTTCTTACTCTTGAATTTGCAGTTTAAAAAATAAACCCGCTTAAATTTGCAGCATTTTACTCAAATCTTATACACTACCGTTCAAAAGTTTGGGGTCACCCAGACAATTATTTTGTGTTTTCCATGAAAAGTCACACTTATTTACCACCATGAGTTGTAAAATGAATAGAAAATATAGTCAAGACATTGACAAGGTTAGAAATAATGATTTGTATTTTAAATAATAAATTTTTTCCAGATACTCTACCTGCTCAAAGGAAGGTCAGTTTTATAGCTTCTCTAACCAGCTAAACTGTTTTCAGCTGTGCTAACGTGATTGCACAAGGGTTTTCTAATCATCCATTAGCCTTCTGACGCAATGAGCAAACACATTGTACCATTAGAACACTGGAGTGATAGTTGCTGGAAATGAGCCTCTATACACCTATGTACATATTGCACCAAAAACCAGACATTTGCAGCTAGAATAGTCATTTACCACATTAGCAATGTACAGTATATTAGATATTAGAGTGTATTTCTGATTAGTTTAAAGTTATCTTCATTGAAAAAAACAGTGCTTTTCTTTCAAAAATAAGAAAATTTCTAGTGACCCCAAACTTTTGAACGGTAGTATATTTGTAGCGTTTAGGTCGTAAACAGTTAGTTATTTACACCTTTTTTGTCTTTTTGCTAAAGTTGAATCTTTTTTAACCATAAAATTACACTTTTTTGGTCAGAAATTGGCAGCTTTTAACTGAGACGTACATCCCCCTTTTTTATGTGTGTGTCAGGCATTGTCTTGCTTGCTACCGGATAACCATGAAAACTGGTACTACCTGTCTCATGGGTTGGGCCGTTGGCGAGTCAACTGGCATCCCCGCCCTTCTGAGGGCATGGAGGGTGAAACTGGGCATCCTGGCAGAACTAAAAATATCTGCCACAGGTCTGTGGTGGACCACTCCCAGTTACACGGGGTGAGACTGGACATCCTGGCAGATAAACACATCTGTCGCAAGGTCTGTGGTGGACTGTGCCAGTCGGTGCATCATGACATGCACTACACAAAGAGCAGAGATAAACAAACCTATCATCTGGTCAGTCACTGCAACAGATACTGGAGTCAGTTTGTCTTGGCTTGTCCTTGCCACTGATAATACCTTTATCTGCCAAGAATATGCCATTAGTCCGGCAAAAGCTAGCAGTACTCAAATACTCTGCAAGCAGTTTCATGAAATGGTCAGTCAGAAAACAACTCATACCGGCTCAGACATCATCCAGTCTAACAAGGTCCGCGCTGATCTATTCACACTACGACAGGCAGCGAAAAGTAAGCTAGGAGCAGGAGGAGAAAAGAAGAGGAAAACAGCAGCCTTGTGTGTAGCAGAATGGAATGTACACACTCTGTTGGACAGAACAATATCACAGCACCCAGAAAGACAGACCGCATTTGTGGCCCTGGAAATGAACAGGTACAATGTAGACAGAGCTGCATTTAGTGAAACAAGATTGCCTGGACATGACAGCTTGGAAGACCATGGGTACATCTTCTTTTGGAGTGGGAAATCAACTCAAGAAAGGAGAGAAGCAGGAGTGGGCTTTGCAGTTAGAAAGGAGATAGCAGCAATGTTTGATGAGGAACCGGTGCCAGTCAATAACAGGATAATGACTATGAGACTCCCACTACAGCAGAAGATGTATGCCACACTCATCAGTGTATATGCCCCAACAATGACCAACACGGAGGAAGCGAAGGAAGAGTTCTACAGTGACTTACGTGAGACTATCAGGTGAGTACCGACTGATGACAGGCTGATACTCGTTGGAGATTTTAATGCCAGAGTTGGTTCGGACACTGAGAAATGGAAAGGAGTGCTAGGCAGTCATGGAGTAGGCAAGTGCGATGCTAATGGAGAACTTCTACTTGCACTATGTTCAGAGTACAACCTTGTGATAACCAACACTCTATTTAAGCACAAGGACACACACAAGAAGACATGGATGCACCCAAGCACTGGCACTTGGTAGACTACATCATAGTAAGGAAGAGAGACATAAGGGATGTTTTGGACACCAGAGCAATGAGAGGTGCGGACTGTGGTATTGATCATATTATGCTGAGATCTAGATTAAGGATTTGCAGACAAAAACAGCACTGCAGGATGGGTGAGAAGCCACCACAGAAGCTAAACACTAGGGCATTGAAAGGCCAAAAGAAGCAGGAAGAACTTACACAGGAAATGGATGAAAACTTGAAAGACTGGGACAGCAACAACTCAGAGAATGACATAGAAGAGAAATGGGCAACACTGAAGGATACGGTGTATCAGACTGCGAGTGATGTATTAGGCCACCCTGAGAGGAAACATCAAGATTAGTTTGATGAGCACAATGAATGTCTGAAGAAACTACTAGAAGCGAGGAATACAGCTAGGCAGGAAAACCTACAGTGTAACACAAGGTCGAAGAAGAAGAAATACTCAAAAGCTCAGAGTGAGCTACAGAAGTACACCAGAGAGATGAAGTCCAACTGGTGGGATGAAAAAGTGGAGGAATTTCAATCTGCAGCAGACAGAAAGGACATGAAAACATTCTTCACAGGTTTGAGAGAAATCTACGGCCCTAAACCAAGAGGATTGATTCAACTAAAGGCTATGGATGGTGAAATGGTTTTGCAGGAGAAAGACAAGATCCTGGACAGATTTGCAGACCACTTTGATCAACTACAAAACAACCCTGGATATCTCACTGAAGAGGCTTAAGAAGATCTAGTGCAGCGACCAGCTGTATCAAGTCTCGATGAACCACCAAATCTTGATGAACTAATAGGAGCTATCAGGACAACACAGGATGGTAAAACTCCAGGAAGGGATGGAATTCCAGCAGAAGTATGGAAATTTGGTGGTGTTCAGCTGACCAACTGCCTGCACAAGCTCATCCAAGAGATACGGGATGCTCAGAAAGTACCTCAGGACTGGAAGGATGCAAGTATTGGGCCTTTGTTCAAGAAAGGCAACAGGAAAGATTGTGGAAATTACCGAGGTATGTCACTGCTAGCCACTGTTGGTAAGATTCTCTCACGTGTACTACTGAACAGACTCAATGAACACATCCCGCAGAATGTACTACCGGAAACCTAGTGTGGCTTTAGAAGTGGAAGAAGCACAATGGACATGATTTTCTGCTTGAAACAGGTTCAAGAAAAGTGTATACAACTGAACATGTCGCTTTATGTAGTCCTCATTGACTTCAGTAAAGCCTTTAATACTGTTTCATGACAAGGACTTTGGCAGGTACTCAAGAAATATGGCTGTACAGAGAAGTTTGTCAGCCTGATCGAGGCACTCCATACAGGTATGCAAGCAAACGTGGCAATGAGTGGTTCAGTATCTAAAGACTTTTCAGTAAGCAACGGGGTGAAACAAGGGTGTGTGCTGGCGCCTACACTCTTTCACTGTATCTGGCAGCCATGCTTGAGGTGGCCTTCAAAGACACTTCAGAAGGAGTATACATTCAAACAAGGAGAGAAGCAGACTTGTTCAATGTGGCACAGTTTAAAGCCAAGAGTAAGACATCGATAAAGGTAGTAAGAGCTACCTGCTCTTTGTAAAAGAGCAGGTAAAAGCTAGCAGTAAAAGCTAGCTGCTCTTTGCCGATGACGGTGCTCTAGTTGCACACAGTGCGGAAGATATGTAATCTTTAGTGGAGAAATTTGCAAGAGCAGCTAGCCAATTCAGCCTCCAAATCAACATCAAGAAGACAGAGTGTCTTTATCAACTACCAAAGTTCCAGTTATCAACATCACTACCAGAAAAGATCAGCACTGGTACAGAGCCACTAGTCAAGTGCAAGACTTTCAAGTATCAAGGGAGTACTGTTTCAGAGAAGGCAAGGCTGGAGGATGAACTAGCTCTCAGAATGGGAAGAGCAAGTGCTGTGTTTGGAAACTTGAGGGAGAGACTGTGGAACAGTCAATATGTGTCTATCCGTGTGAAATGCAAAGTATACAGAGCAACAGGACTCTCTCTATTCTACTACTATTGTACTCTATTGTACGGTGCTAAAACTTGGACTGTCTACATAGTGCAGGTAAAGAAACTCCATGCGTACATGAGACACCTTCGAGCCATAATGAACATCTCATGGAAAGACAAGATAACCAACATAGAAGTGCTGAAACGAGCTGGTGTGCCATCAATGGCGGACATGCAAATACAGACGAACCTGAGATGGCTGGGACATGTTGAGAGGGTGGACCACCAGCGTCTCCCTCGGCAGTTACTCTACTCACAGTTATGCAAGGGTAAACACAATCAGGGTAGACCAAGGCTCAGATTTAAAGACACTGTAAAAAGAAACTTGAAGAAGCTGGATATAGACAGGAGTTCCTGGCAGCGGAAGGCTAAGGACAGAGCTGCGTGGAGGAATCTGATCAGATCTAAATGAAACAGTCATTGTCGCCCACAACAGTCTGCTATGATGATGGTAGTGTCTCCTCATAACCCTGTACCGTCAGACCATTATCTGTTCACCTTTGATTTACTATTTCTGACTATTTGGCTCCTAAAGAAAAATATTACTGGAGTAGATGCCTCTCAGATGATGCTGTTACCAAATTTATGCAGATTGTTTCCTCTATGCCATGTGTCAACACATCGGAGATAAGCTATGGAGAGCTTGCTCCTTCTGTAATTGATAGCATGGTAGATAGTGTTACAGTTTCTCTGCATCGGACTCGAGACATGGTGGCCCCTTTAAAAAAGAAAGTCTAATCAGAGATTTCTAACTCCTTGGTTCAACACAGAAACTCCGTAGCTTAAAACAGAAAAATCGTCAATTAGAAAGAAAATGGCACTCCACTAAATTAGATGAAATCTATGTAGCTTGGAAAAATCATCTTCTAATTCATAAAAAATCTCTTAGGAAAGCTAGAACAAGTTATTATTCCACATTAATAGAAGAGAACAAGAATAATCCCGGGTTTCTTTTCAGCACTGTAGCCAGGCTGGCAAAGAGTCAGGACTCTGTCAATCCTAGCATTCCCTTAGAGCATATTAGTTAGGACTTTATGAACTTTTTCAATAATAAAATTTCATCTATCAGAGATAAAATCAGTCAGATTCTTCCCACCGTTAACTTAAATATATTAACTACTGCAACTCCTTCAATTGATATCTGTTTGGATGAGTTTACTCCAATTGACCTTTTAAGAGTTTGATAAAATAATTTCCTCATCCAAGCCTTCAACTTGTCTTTTAGACCCTATTCCTACCAGGTTATTTAAAGAAGTCTTCCCATTTACTGGTAGCTTTATTCTTCAAATAATCAATTCTTCATTAACATTAGGCCATGAACCGCAGGCTTTTAAAACTGCTGTAATTAAACCCTTACTTAAAAAGCCAATACTGGATCCAGGAATTTTAGCTAACTATAGACCAATCTCTAATCTGCCTTTCATTTCAAAAATCTTAGAAAGAGTTGATGCTACGCAATTATTTGACCACTTGCAGGGAAATGGTTTATTTGAAGAGTTTCAATCTGGGTTTAGAATCCATCATAGTACTGAAACAGCCTTAGTGAAGGTCACTAATGACCTCCTTATCGCATCTGATAATGGACTTGTTTCTGTACTTGTCCTTTTAGACCTTAGTGCAGCTTTTGATACTATCGATCATAATATTCTACTTGATAGATTAGAACACCATGTTGGACTTAATGGAACTTCGTTGCAGTGGTTTAGATCTTATTTATCTGATAGGTTCCAGTTTGTTCATGTCAATAATGAGTTTTCTTTCAACTCAAATCTCAGTCACGGAGTTCCACAGGGATCTGTGCTAGGCCCTACTCTTTTTAGTTTATATATACTTCCGTTAGGCAGCATTATTAGAAAGCAATGTATACATTTTCATTGTTATGCAGATGACACACAATTATACCTGTCAATGAAACCAGATGACAGTAATCAGTTAGCCAAGTTAGAAGCCTGTCTTAAGGAAATCAAAGCTCGGATGACTTGTAATTTTCTGCTATTGAATTCAGATTAGACTGAAGTCATTCTAGTTGGTCCAAAAAACCTTAGAAATACCTTTCCAAATCAAACTCTTAGTTTGGATGTGGTTGCTCTTTCTCTTAATAGTTCTGTGAAGAACCTTGGAGTTATTTTTGATCAAAATCTGTTTTTTTAATTCACATATTAAACTTGTTTCTAAGACTGCCTTCTATCATTTACATCATATTGCCAAGATTAGGAGCATCTTGTCTCAGAGTGATGCTGAGAAACTAATCCATGCTTTTGTCAGCTCTAGATTAGATTATTGTAACTCTTCATCATCAGGTTGTCCTAAAACATCTTTAACAAGTCTTCAGCTGATCCAAAATGCTGCAGCAAGAGTTTTAACAGGTACTAGAAAGAGAGATTATATCTCTCCGGTTTTGGCCTCCCTTCAATGGCTTCCCATAGAGTTTAGAATTAAGTTTAAAATCCTTCTTCTTACTTACAAAGCTCTAAACAATCAGGCCCCTTTTTATTTAAAAGATCTGATACTACCGTATTATCCTAACAGAGCACTATGCTCCCAAAATGCAGGATTACTTGTAATACCTAGAATCTCCAGAAGTACAATGGAAGGCAGAGCTTTCAGTTATCAAGCTCCTCTCCTGTGGAACCAGCTGCCAATCTGGATTCAGGAGTCAGACTCAATCTCTGTTTTTAAGAATAGGGTTAAAACCTTCCTTTTTGATATAGCCTCTAATTAGGGAGGGACCATGTGCCCCTGAACCCTCCCTTAGTTATGCTGCTAATAGGTTTAGACAGCCGAGGGACCTCCATCAATGCAGTGGGCTTCACTCCTTTCTTCACTCTCAATGAAATGTTTTTGCTGGTCATTAACATCTGTTTGTTCTCTCCCATAGATTGAGTCCCCATCGTGCTGTTTACTCTCTACATGTCTGTTCTTTTCTTCTTCTTCTCTATCCCCTCACCCCCACTCACAGTAGATGACTGCCCCTCCCTGAGCCTGGTTCTGCTGGAGGTTTCTTCCTGTTAAAAGGGAGTTTTTCCTCTCCACCGTTGCCAAGTGCTTGCTCACAGGGGATCGCCTGATTGCTGGGGTCTTTCTGTAATTGTGGGGGTTTCCCATACAGTTGAAAGTGCTATGAGATGACTGTTGTTGTGAAATGGCGCTATATAAATAAAGTTGAATTGAATTGAACAGGGCATTCCTACTAACAGGTGACAGATATTACTCATCGCTCTTTTCAGTCATTTTATAACGAGCCACAAACCAAAGCACATTTGTCGTATTGCATTGCTGTTTGACATCAGCGACTCATTACTGACCCACATTCTTCTTTGTGACTGAAATGTTTTGCCTCAGTGTTTCAGTGCTTCAGACATTTCAGAGTATTTTATGAAAGGTGGTCTTTGATTTTGTTTAAACCTTTCTTTTAAACATGATTCTCAACAATGGGTAGAGTGATTCACACTTTGACATCCGCACAAAAATTACCAGCAGGTTTTGATGGTGTTACACTAAAATCTGCAAACATCAATATTTTTACATCATCCGTTGAGAAAATGACTGTGTTAAGTGTGAATTGAGCTGCTACTCATGCTGTGTTTTCAGGTTTTAAATACTGGTTTTCATTTTATTGATGCTTGGGGTTTGGGGTTTTTGTACCTCTATGATGTGTGTTATTTTTTTTTTATGTTCCTTACTGTCTGGTGCAACACATTTCAGATCTAAGCCAAAATTCTTCAATGGCAGACAATATGTAAGCTCAGCGTAGGAATGATGCCCAGTTGCAGGTGTATTAATTTACCTTTTTAGGAAACAGGAAAAAAATGTGACTTTATAATAAAATTGCAGTGCTTGGTGCTTAAAAGTAAGAATTGCTCTCAGAAACTGACAAAACCTGTAAATAAAGTCTTAGAGCAGGCATACCAATAATCTAAAAATTACTATATGGCAACAGAAATGACTATTAAATCGGTGCCTCTGTGCCATTTAAACCTAGCATTAAATTGACTTTTTGTGATTGCCTTGCAGTCAGGTGCCACTAAATACAGGTGTGTGAATGTGTTCAAAATACATTGAAGATGGATTGTGATCGGATCTGAAAAAACACATTTGAAAGTGGTCAGGTTGGGACCACGTTGAATTCAAGTGTACATGCAGATTTGTCTGTAATCCACATACAGCATCTTCAAGCTTGTTTAAGCTTTAATCTTGATGTCTAATAAACTTTGATTTGCGCATTGCACCATGCGGCTCTCTTACAAAAGCATCTATGAATCATGTTTTTTTAAGCCGGATTTTGTCCAACGAATAAAATAATCACCAGAGGTATTAAAAAAACAAACGAAAAGTGGACAACTTTGGGTAGTATCTCACTGGGCTACGACATCTCATGACCAGTTGGAGATTAAAAAAAAAAACAACAACCTTGCAAGAAATACACAAATTAGTGACAATTTTCACTTGGAATCCCACTGAATTGGCACATTTGCATATGTCGCACAAATGTTACACAAATGTCCCAGGAGCTCTGCTGAATTTTGTGTCACCATTCACTGTGAGTTCGCATACATGGCATGTGCCTTTTGCAAACGTGCGTGTGACAAAATTGTGCATTTTTTTGCACTTATGACTGTCCCTTGATAGCCGTGCAGATATTGTGCTACACACACACACACACACACACACACACAACAGTTATCCATGCCAACTGCATAATCAGGACCATATCGCCACACTCCAGCAGTCATTTTTATCCCCCACCGGTTGAAGCCCAAAGAGGTCAAAGAGCCCTTTGGGCGAAGACCGAAGGCGGATTATGTTATGGGTCAGTCCGTCTGTCCCACTTTTGTGAAATCAACTCCTCCTACAGTTTTGGTCCGATTGTTTTGAAACTTGGTACCATGGTTTGATATATTCTGATGATGTGCATATTGTAATTTCACTCTGATCGGATGACGTCTTACACCCTCACCTAATCATGGGTTTAGGGTCAAGGGTCAAAGTTAACATTGCAGTTGCACTATGGTAAATGCTACATTTACTATTACTATAAAACAAGTAAAGCTAGGGCCACCAAACCTGGTATACAGGTTCACCTTGGGATCCTAACCTTTAACTATGGGTTTGGGGTCAAAAGGTCAAAGGTCAAGATTAACATTCCCTATGCCTTATTACTGGACAATGACTAAAGTTAGGGCCACCAAACTTGGTACACAGGTTCACCCTGTGACCCTGAAGTGTGACAATGGTTTTGGGCTCACAAGGTTAAAGGTCAACATCAAAATGGCTTATGAAGTACAGTATATTTCAACAACAAAGAAAGCTAGGGTTACCAAACCTGGTACACAGGTTCACTATGAGACCATAACCTCTGACTACAGGTTTGGGATGAAAAGGTCAAAGGTCAAGTCCCTATGATCTCTTTTTATGGAACGTGTAAAGCTCTCTAGGGTCACTAAACTTGCTACACAGTTTCACCTCGGGATCCTGACCTACAACTATAGGTTGTATAAACTTATTTTGGTGTATATTAATGGATGATAGGTTTATCATAATTTGGTTGTGTCAAAGTAATTACATTAAAAAGTTGAAAACTGCTCTCTGTTAGTATTTTTGATCTTCAAAGAAAATGTAGGCGGGGAATATTGCATTTGCCTCAGAGTGCTCTTGTATCATCAAGACAAGTGAAATTGACTGCAGAGAAGAAGTGCAGAGACTGCTGGACAAGGAGGCTGCTTCCGAGTCTTCCAGCTCTGCTTCCTCTGTAAGGGCCCGTGGGGTGGGGGCAGCAACACCCCTAACCCTAGCCTTGTGTTTCTTGCCCTTTGTTGGCATGGTGACACTGTCTGTCACAGTTTTGTCAGTGTGTGCTAGAAAATGACTGGGCCATTAGTGCCTGTCTCACATATGGAATGTCTTGTCCTTTTTGTCTCCAATTAGTTTCACAGGTCCCCAACCCCTTGCAAAGTCGTCTCACTTCTCTCGCACTTTCCGACTCACAGAAACTACATTGAGAGGGGTTTGAGGTGGGTTGGAGACACCCGCAACAACTCTGGAACTATTTGGCAAGAAAATTTGTCACACAAATTCTTTGAATATATTGAAAATACCTGTGACATGAGAGTGAGGTCCTCCAGCTCAAAAGAGGAAATTACCAACCCCCGTGAGCGTTTGGAGAGATTCTGGAAACTCTCTCATAAGTTCTTCATACTACCTTTACCTTAATAAAGAAATATAAATAATGAAAAAAAGTCTGCTGCATTTTCAGTCCATCTAGAAATACGGCCAGTGTGTGTTCACCAACTGTTGATCTTTTTAATGAGTTACTCTGCTTGGAATAAATTAGCAATTATTTTATTTTATTTCCACCTACCACTAGCAGATCTCCTGTTCATCAGGGTGTTGGCAGCTGAAAAACAGCAGCTTCACGGCAGTGTTTAGTTTTGGTAGAAAGGGCCTCTGGGGGCTGAACACACAGATGATGACATTTGTCCACTCACACCTCATTTCTCATTTTCAGGTACCTCATGAATGTGACATTTGAAGGTCGGAACCTGTCATTTAGTGAAGAGGGCCACCAGATGTTCCCCAAGCTGGTCATCATTCTCCTAGACAAGGAGAGACAGTGGGACAGGGTGAATATGATCTCTTCTCTGTCCTCCGTGTTTATCCCTGCCTTATATATATATATATATATATTTACGGTGTGATGCGTCTGTGATGTGTCTGTCACTTTTTCTTGTTGTCATTTGAAGCATTTCCTGACAGTTGAAGTACCTGTTAGTGCAGCCTGTATATCACATGGTCCTCCTTCCACCCACTCACGCAGGTTGGCAAGTGGGAGAGAGGCTCTCTGACGATGAGGTACCATGTGTGGCCTCGCTTTGAGCTGTACTCCACGGCGGAGGAGCACGAGGACCACCTGTCCATCGTGACTCTGGAGGAGGCGCCATTTGTCATTGTGGAGGACGTGGACCCGCTCAGTGGGACCTGCATGAGGAACACTGTGCCATGCCGCAAGCAGCTGAAACTTAGGTGAGAATTTAAATGATGTTGCACTGTTTTGCAGACGTACAGATCTGTGCATCAGTTTGTTTAGGAGAGTATTGCATAATCAGAGGTATCGGCACATTTTACTTTGACTCCGTGAACGTTAACAAAAATATAAGTACTTTCTGCCCTTTATATTCTCAAAACAGGCTTGTTGCTTTAGTTTTAATGCGTTTAGGATTTTTCCCTAAGAAATTTTGTATCAGCAAGCATCAGCATGCTTCCCAACAGTCAAGACAGGCTCTAAGCTAAATTGATGGGACGGTAACACCGAGAAAGAATAAACCCCTTCTGTACAGATCAGTGTAGGGCTGTGCAATATGACAATATACAGGTACATCTCAGAAAATTAGAATATCACGAAAAAGTTCAATATTTTTTGTTACTCATTTCAGAAAGTGAAACCCATATATTATATAGATTCATTACACAGAGAGTGATATATTTCAAGTGTTTATTTAGTTTAATTTTGATAATTATGGCTTACAGCCCATGAAAACCTCAAATTCAGTTTCTTAAAAAATTAGAATATTACATAACATTAATTTAAAAAAATAGTTTTTTAATAGAAATGTTGGCCGACTGAAAAGTATGTCCATGTACACACTCAATACTTGGTTGGGGCTCCTTTTGGATTAATTACTGTATCAATGGGGCGTGTATCAAGACCAAAGCCAGCGTAGTCGTCTACCAGGAAATTTTAGAGCACTTCATGCTTCCCTCTGCTGACAAGCTTTATGGAGAAGCTGATTTCATTTTCCAGCAGGACTTGGCACCCCCCACACACACACTGCCAAAAGTATCAAAACCGGATTAAATGACCATGGCATCACTGTGCTTGATTGGCCAGCAAACTCTCCTGACCTAAACCCCATTGAGAATCTATGGAGTATCGTCAAGAGGAAGATGAGAGACACCAGACCCAACAATGCAGACGAGCTGAAGGTCACTATCAAAGCAACCTGGACCTTCATAACACCTCAGCAGTGCCACAGGCTGATCATCTCTATGCCACGCCATATTGATACAGTTATTAATCCAAAAGGAGCCCCGGCCAAGTATTGAGTGTGTACATGGACATACTTTTCAGTCGGCCAACATTTCTATTAAAAAACTATTTTTTTAAATTAATGTTATGTAATATTCTAATTTTTTGAGAAACTGAATTTGAGGTTTTCATGGGCAGTGAACCATAACCATCAAAATTAAAACAAATAAACTCTTGAAATATATCACTCTCTGTGTAATGAATCTGTATAATATATGGGTTTCACTTTCTGAAATGAGTGACAAAAAATATTGAACTTTTTCATGATATTCTAATTTTTTGAGATGTACCTGTATATCGGATGACAAAATAAAGACGTCTATCATTTTATTTAACATTCTATTGTTTATATCGTGATTTAAAATGCATACCCCGTTTCTTCAGCAAAACTCCTCATACGCTACTAGTCAGCACCCCGCCTCTCTCCCCAGTGCTGGCAGCAGAACAGCTGTGTGGGTGAGTGGCCAGGCTTCAGTCCGGGGATTAGCACAGCATAGCTCAAGTAGGTTCATTTTGTCTTCTTTTAATTATTTACCTTTTGTTCTTATTAAAGACAAAAATAAAAAGGAGATGTTTTTACTTTCTTTACATGTTTCGACTGTTCACTGCACCCTTCGTCAGAAGAAGGTAAAAACATCTCCTTTCTATTTTTGTCTTTAATAAGAACAAAAGGTAAATGACTAGCACAGCAGCTAACGCAAAACTAATGGTTTGGTCAGATAGCGCTGTTTCGTGTCAGAGAGGATAGTCTTCTAACTCCATTTTAATTGGAGGTAAGTCACGTTAACATCATCTCACTCTTATAAACAACAAATGCTAAATGGTGATGCTAAGTTGTAGCTAAGAGTGTATCAGACTATTGTTTCTTTGGTTTAAATTACTGCTGAGTTTCTTAGTTTTTTCTACAAAAATTTTTTTTATTAAAGCTGCAAAAGTTTGTGATAACTGCACAAAAACAAAATAAACAAATTAAAACATGTTGGAGGAACAAATTGGCTCCTAATGTAATTTATTTGATTTCTAATAGTTTCAATTCGTCAAGTAGCGATAATGAATAACATTAAAGTCATCACATGTATTTTTTACATTACCTTTTGTGCCTTTGATTTTCAAATCATGGCCAATCTGAAATATTTTTACAAAGAAGTAAACAGGTTAAATCAGACCAGAATGGCATCTTCAGGCTGTCATTTCTTCAATTTGTACAAGTGATTTTTTTTCAGTATGTAGTTTAAAATGTAAAGAGAGAGAGATGGTCCTTTTTATGTGATTATCTAAACTGTAGAATATGCAGAAAATGTATATTGTGATATACTATATTGTTATGGTGATATAAGAAGACATTGTGATATGAAATTTTGGTCATATCGCACAGCTCTAGATCAATGCACATCATTGAAATTATAATGATGCAAAAGAATTAACGTCAAGACAAATTTAGATAAATTCATGGGTTAGGGTTATGTCGCAGACGTAGAAACAGACACGTCAGGCACAGGGAGAGGGAGGACAGCCCGTAAGAAGCAGTGAAGTCATTACTTCTACTTCTACCAGAGTTGTTTTTACACCATTATCTGTGCTTTTGCTTAAGAAAGGAGTGTGTGTACTTTGCCACCTCTCTATATAATATAATTAAACATGCAAAGGCTCCTTACAGGATTTTTTAAAAAGCAATTTCTCCATTCATTGAACAGTCCTGTGGTTTATCCCTCGTTCTTTGACTAATGTGATCACATTAACCTGTTTTACTTGTGCTGACTAGATCGTTGTCTTGGTTACCGTCCCCATCTTCCTCCCTCCACCGCCTGTTGACCCTGACCCTTCTGCCATCCCGTTGTCCTCGAAGTGAGATAATTAATTTCCATCATTGGCCTCCTTTTCTGTCAATGACCTACCAGACATCCCCTGTGGGCGTCCTACATCTTTAAGCTCTGTGTTTTATTGACAGATTCTTCCAGCCCTTGTCTCTCCTCACAGCCTCACACGGATCATTTTAAGAACAGGAAATGGGCCCCAAACAATAATATTAAGCAAATTTCAGCCAAAAGTAGCCGTGAGCCGGATGCACTGAGCTGTGTAGAGTCTTGTTTGGATGCAGAGAAGCAGAAATATGTGCCAGATAAATAAGCTGTTGAGTGTGTTATGCAGTGCATTTTATCTCTGTAATCATGAAGGTTGCTTACTGGCTGGAGCTGAATTTATAATCCTATCTTTGGATAAATAGAGGTTGACACACCCTTGTGCGAATACAAAACACTCAAACAGACACATTTGTCCTTGGACTGGCACCGGCAGCATCCTGTAACTATGCCAGAGCTGCCGTTGTGTTTGTTCCTCACAGCTGCAGCACACCTGAGCCTTCTGTGAGCCAGAACAACCCATCAAGTCACCGTGACGCCGCTTGTTTAGATGTTTGACTCCAGGGGTCATTTTTCAGTGGCACAGAATTGTTTCAGTGTTGATTTACAAGTTTGTTAACTTTGGTTTGTGAAAAAACATCCATTTTGCTTTTTCTGGTGTGTGGACGGTTTCACATTAAAATCCTACGGTGAAATTGTGGTCATGCAGGCCTTTGTGTGAGAATACTCAAAAAAATGAAACACTGACTTTAATTTTTTCTTGTCAACCAGTCCCATCTACAGTATATTAATTATGCTAAGAGAACATAAAAAAATTAATTTAATCTAGCATTACAATGTTGTATTACTCTAACACAGGGGTCATCAACTAAAACTGCAAAAGGTCCGATAAGTTGGTCCTCCTTCCCAGCCGAGGCCTGAACTAAGTGTGGGAATCTTTAGGCACCTCATGATTCGATTATGATTCAGAACTCCGACTTGATTCTAAAACCATTCTCAGTGCATCTTGACACATTTTTTTTCCTATTCAAAATTTTTCCCTCCCACTGTGTGACAACTTAGCCCTTTTAAAGCAAAGTATTTGCAATGACCCTTGAATTTACTTCCAACATCTTTTATTAAAACAAATAGAAGAGAAATCTGACACGTGCTGGCCTAATGGTTAGGGATGTGAACTGGTGAGCGGAGGGTCATGGGTTCGATCCCTGGACCAGCAGGATTAGATTTGGGTGGGACAGATAACATAGCAGTGTTTGCCCCACCCTCCTTAACCTCACTGTGGTGCCCTTGAGCAAGACCCTTAACCCCAACTGCTCCAGCGGAGCTGCTCAGTGGCCACACATCAGTCTGTGGTTGTACTGGGCAGCTTCCTGGTGTGAATGTGAACAGGCGTCCTTGAAAAAGAGAGGTTTCCTCTCAGTGAAACAACCCTGTATAAATAAAGGTTAAATAATAAAATCAACATGGACAAATTTATCTCAAAATGTGCTTTTAAGAATTGTCATCCTTTGATGCACATTCTTTCAGAAGACCACGGCTGTCTCCAGACAGGCCAGGATCATTTAACTTGCTTTCACACATTATTTTATTAAACTCATGTTTTAGCTGCTTTTAGCTCTATATTAATTCTTAAACAAAAAAAAAATTAAAATGAATTCTTTGTTCAATTTCAAACAAAATGCAATATAAAATTTTATAATACAGAACACTAAATGTGTTTGTTGACTCCAAATAAATAGGTCTAAAATTCTAAAATCTACAACTAAAATCCTAAAAATGTTTTACAGAACACAAACTAAATTTGTATTGTATAAAAAAGATTAATATCTAAAAAAAAATTCACAAAAAGTCCACCTCTATACAATATTTTCAGTGCAGAAAAAACTGTTTCAAACTAAGACCAAAAAAAAGGCACAAAATATAATTCCAGGACAGAATTCCTCAACATTTTTTTATCAACAGTAAACCACGTTACAGCATGGATGGAGCTGTAACTCCATGAATACAGGGAGAGGGGAGGTGGAACGTTTTATGTTCAGTAACACACGGAGCTTTTACTGAGTTTTTACGTGATAACCAGCGATCTCACTTCTGCATCCCAGTATGGACTACTCTCGGCTCACAACAGCACTTCTTTTTGTGGGTACAGACCGGTCTGTCCAGGGTGGATGTCGGCCGTGTGTGTGGGGGGGGGGGGGGGGGGCACAGCAAACCTGATTTTGCAACCTGCTGCATACTCTCTGGAGCGGTTGGAGTCACAGAGTCTCTGCAGAGAGTGGTGTTCATGGGACAGCAAAAAGGGGAGTCTGCAGTACAAGAGCACCCAAGGGCTCGTGCCATAATCTGTTGGGCGGTTGCCAATGCAGCAGTTCAGTTCAGCTTTTTCTGCTTTTTTCCCCACCAAAATAAAACGGTCTCCCTTTTCCCCAAATTGTAACAAAAGGCTTTGGGGTCCAGACGGAGGACTCTCAGGGTCCGGATCCGGACCAGAGTCCGCCAGTTGGTGACCCCTGCTCTAACACAGCAACCAGTTAAAATCACTTTGGTTAAACCAGCTCAACCAACTAAATTTGGTCATGTTATTTGGACTTACCAAATCTACTTTCAACCTACATCTTGTACCGTTGTCCACCTAACATAACCAACCTAACCAGCTTTACTAAATTCTAATTTGTCAACCAGTCCCACACAAATTAATTTAGTAGACCAAATGCATTTTTGTCATCTTCTTTATTTATAAATACATCAGTAATGTGCAGCTGCTTTCTCTTCTACTTCACTATTGTTTCATGGCAGCTTGAGTTTCATTACTGCCCCCTCTGGATGTGAGCAGTATCTTTAGGCTGCCTGTCCACCAAACGCATTTTTTTCTGCTGTGGGCGACTATTTTTTCTACTCATTCTCTACGTAGTCCAGCGTTTACAGCGCTGAAACACTGTTGTTGCGGCGCTCAGGACACTGAGGGTTGACAAACGTTCAACTTTTTAGAGTACGGCTGCGCTTGTCAGTGTCAGACCTTTCTAACCAGCCAATCAGAATTAAGTAAGGGCGGGACATAGAATGCCAGTACAGGAAGACGAGAACAGTAGGATGGCAGGGTAGAACCTGATCTTCGCTGCATCAGACAACCCGGTACTCTTTGATCTGACACTGAAAGGATACCATGATCGGAATTTGAAAGTGAACGCTAGGAGGAATGTGTCCACATCTGTCGGCATGCCAGGTGAGTGTTGGTGCTTTCGTCACGGTCATATTTCTCTCTTACAAGTTTGTTGCGGTAGATAATACGGGTACTATGTGAATTTGTACAGTTGATGACTGCAAAAAAAAAATGGAAATGGCTGCAATGTAAAATGTAATCATTTATGGTCATTTATGAGTTTAGGAAACTGTGTGTTGAGCATATCTCAGCTGATTTAGGAAAATAGATGTAAAAATAAAAATTTTGACCATGGACTATTCTACTCACCTCAGGAGGGCAGATTGGTTTTCTGTAATTACTCTCGTTTTCTTCTCTGTGTCATCATATTTTGCATCCAGAGCTGCTGACAGTGCCAGAATATGTTTCCTGTCCGTCGTTATTTGCTGCTATTAAAAAACAAAGAGAAAGTCTCGATGGGAAAAGCGGGAGTGCTGAGCTGTGAGTGACAAGCTGTTGCTAGGATACAGGGTGCAAACTTTTTTTATTTACTTTTTTCATATAAGCGCTGTTAAAAAAAAAAAAAAAAAGTTCAGGGCGGTCCGGCGACAACAAACACGTTTGGTGGACACGCAGCCTCAGTCTTGTTGACTTAGCTTAAAAGGTTTGTGATCAAACAATACATTACTATTTAGTAAAGAAAACATTTGAAAAAATTTCATTAACTTTATTGGAAAAATACATTTTAAGTCTGAAAACATGTACGTAGATTTTAGGTTAAATTAAATCGAATCATGAATGTTAAAGTGAGCGATAACCCTCGTTCATTTTCAACAAAAGATGGGAAAATGCACTTTGGGTTCACACCCATGATTCCTGTTAGACTGCAGTGCTCACTGGAATGCTTTTAAATGTGCACTAAGCCATGCTGATGAGGGAAAAAATGATTGGAAAAAATATGCAACACTTGGGATCACTTGCCCATATGTTTGCTGTCACCTACAGATATTTGCAGCTGCATGCAGGAATTAAAACAAAAATAAAAAATAGAAGTAAGTAAAAATTTCTAATGGGGTTCTAATTTGTTGTAGTAAAGCTCAGCTACTGATGCCTTGGTTTGTCCAGATGACAATAAAACTTCAAAATTAGTCATTAAAATTACAGCAAAACAAATGACCTTGGGTTGTTCTGCAGCTCATTACCAGTATGTTACACCAGTCACAGTGGCGGGTTAGGTACTGATTCTCCTTTTTCACTTTCTGTTGCCTCTCCCCATCTTCTCCACACCACCCCTCAGCAACCAAACAGGTGATTCAGGGATTTACATCAAACGCTGCTGCAAAGGTTTCTGCATAGACATCCTAAAGAAGATCGCCAAGACCGTCAAGTTCACCTATGACCTCTACCTGGTCACCAATGGAAAACACGGCAAGAAGATCAATGGCACATGGAACGGCATGGTCGGAGAGGTGAGGGCAGCTCTTTTTTTTTAAACTTCTGAATGTCTGGATCTGATACTGATGTAATATTGTGGCAATCTTCCTTATGTGAAGTATAATGTGGCTCAGAACCATAGTGGTGAATTTTGCTCTGACAAGATCATCCAACATGAAAAACAAGCATCAGCTTGGCAGCATCTGTAAGCGGCTGGAAATGCCCACAGTGACAGTTTGGTGGGTTTCATACAGACGTGCTGGCACATCAGCTGATGGTGGATTTCACAGTTGGAGCAGAACGCTGCAAACTGTGAAACAAGGCTTTGCTTAAAAATAGCATTAGAATTGCTCAAAAATGCCTAAAGTAGACCACTACTGCAGCTCAAAGTCTATTTAGGCTAATACTGTGGAAGTCCTCCCCCTCTCAAATAAAAGGTCCCATATTGTGAAAAATTATGTTTCAACTACATAAAATATAGTCATGACTTACATAAACACCATTAAATGTTGAAACACTTGCAAATACGCTTCTTTTAGTCAATTAAGCTCTTCAGGAAGTGCACTAAACTGGAGTAATATGATGTCATTTTCCAACAGTCTTGACCTTCACTTCTCAAGGTTCGCAAAAAACAACACACCCTGACTGCCTGCTTACTTGTGATTGGCCCTTTCAAAAACCTTTACCCAATCATATCAGGGGTTGCTGATATTAAAGGGGTCACTGACTGCACTTTTTCCACATTTTAACAGCTCACTCATGTCTTAATGAAATGTTTGTTTCATTTTTTTAATTACTGAAGCAAATTTCTTTTGTATTTTTCCTGGTTTTCTTGAAACACTTTGATTAAAGACTCACTTTAAGAACCATCCTTCATCTGTTTTTTGTCTGGTTTTATTAGGGGGACTAAGATCTGAGGAAAATAACAATAAAATCTGCACTTGGTGCGAGTCTCCTGGTACCAGTGTTAGCTGGGGGCTAATAGGCTACCTTTACCACCCCTTCCATCTACATGACAGCTAGACGGGCCAATAATAGAGAAGTGGGCGGGTCTCAAGGACGGCGGTGGGTTGGCTTTGTCAAATCTTGACGTATCCACCTTATTCCTAGGCCCCATGATGCCTTGCGTGAATTATGGTGGCAACTTCCGGTACTAGTTTAGAACGTATTGTCACTGAAACAAGACACTTTTCCTTGTTAAAAAAAACAGTGACTTCAGCACCAAAAATGCGGGAACACAGTCTTTTGCACCTCAAAAACAGTAATATAATCATACCACATCCCATGACTATGGAGGGATGAGAAGATGACCTTAAAAAGTGGCCAGTAGCTCCGTTAGTCAGCTCCACTGCTAACATGCTAACGTTGTAAACAAACAAAAGCTCTGAGATATATCAATTTTTCCACCGCAATAAAGGCGGCTGCATTTTGTTAAAATATGTTGGATATAATCAAATTTACCTCAGAGCAGATGTAGTCTAGTCAGAGCCACAAAGAACCACAACACCGTGCTTGGGCATTTTAAATTCAGGGTAAAACGTCAGAACTGTGACATTCATACAAGTGGAAACATACCTGGTGCTGCTGAGTCTGTACCACTGATCACACGAACAATCCTTTAGTTTTTGATGCATGATCTACTCGTTGCTGTTGAAGCCACAGATTTAGCTGTGCTTATCTGTGAGGAGCCTCACACCACAAACAGCAGCAAGTACCAGAACTAAGCAAAAAACATTCAAAAATACAAAAACTACAAGTGCTGAAATTAGCTGCCACTTGAGTGCATAACACGTATGTGGACTAAACAATAAAATGAATTTGAAAAACTTTTAAAAATGCCATTTTAAATGCACCTGCTACTCCACTCTTACTGACTGATTTAACACTAGGTCAGCCGAAACTGGAAGTTCCACCCATAATCGTTCCTACAGTGGCACCCCCAGGAATAAGGTGTGGTGATCCGTGCTGTGTGTTTTCCCTGTTCACTAATTATCTTCCACAGCTGCGGTTGCATCCACACCTGCTCCTACTAATTAGGCTGCCTTTATTAGGAGTGGAGCCCTGCACTCCTGCACGGAGACATCAGTGCTCCAACAGGGTGAAAGAACTCCACGACTCGAGTTTACCCTTCTCTTCAGCAGGGAGTTTCACCTCCCTTTCATCCAAGTTATCTGCACCTCATCATCTGGGAGTTTCATCTCCCCGGCTCAACTGTAAGCTTGTGGAGAGTACAAATAAAGGAACCAGACCTGCACGACAGACGAACTTTATTTCTCTCTCTCACTTCATTCATACACAGAAAAAGACCTCCTACAATACACCAGGGTCTCTCCTTTTATATCACTCCATTCCTTCCCCCTGTTGCCAGAAATCTTGCATCACAATACATTCACACATTACAATACATACTGTCCTCCATTAAATCCCCCACGCTCTGCCGGCAGAGGTAATATTTCCCTCCCCTCTGCTTCCAGTCTGAGATGATTATCCCTGCGTGGGTTCCCTACACCCCCCCCCCCCAAGAGTCTCAGACTGAGTTTCAACCCTCACGTCCTTTTGGCTTCAGTCTCCTCCCATATCTGCTGTAACGAGGGTCCTTCGACTCCGCAGCGCTGCTGTGCCAGTGGGGGGCTCCTGGGGGTGTGTCTGTCTGCGGGTGGGCAATGGCGAGGGAGGGGATATTCTACTTGCCAGTGTGGCTGCTCTGATAAATCTTCTACCTGGGGAGTTCTCAGTCGGGGTCTTCCACGCCGAGGGGCCCGAGCCAACATCACTTGCTCGTCTGCCACCACAAAGGCGGGCTTAAGTCTGTCTATACATATTTTCTCCCAACGACCCCCCAAATCTAACAAAAAATGTTTGTCCCCTGGTTCCAGCACTCTGAATGGGCCATCGTAGGGTGGGCGCAATGGGGGGCGGTGGGCATTGTGCCTGACAAACATGAACGCTGCATTCTTCAAAGTTTTTGGCACAAAAACGCGTGGAAAACAGTGGTGGGCTGGGCCTGGTAGCATGCCTGTATCTGCGCTATGCTGCGAACGCTGAGACAGATAGTTGTCCGGCGCGGGATTATCTGGTAAAAATTCCCCGGGGAGCCGCAGTCACTGAGAAAAAACAAGCTCCGCTGGGGAAGCCTCCAAATCCTCTTTTGGTGCAGAACGCAACCCTAACAGAACCAACGGCAACCGGTCCACCCAATTTGCATCCGTAAGCGAAGCCCTGAGCGCTGCTTTCAGCAACCTATGGAAACGCTCGCATAACCCATTGGCCTGTGGGTTGTACTCGGTTGTGCGATGAATTGCTACACCCAGGCTATGGGCCATCGCGGACCAGAGGTCGGAAACAAACTGAGGGCCCCTATCGGACGTGATGTCCGACGGGATGCCAAAATGTGCCACCCATATTGTCAAAAAGGTGCACGCCACGTCCACGGACGTGGTTGCCGCTAGCGGGACTGCTTCTGGCCAGCGTGTGGTGCTGTCCACCACTGTCAGAAGGTGCGTGAACCCCTGCGATGGCGGGAGGGAGCTCACGAGGTCCATGTGAACATGGTTGAACTTCTTAGCCGGTATACGAAACGGCTCCAAAGGGGCCTTCGTGTGTCTGTGTACTTTGGCTTGTTGGCATGCTACGCAGGCTGCAGCCCATTCTTTCACTTGTTTGCGCAGGCCTGGCCATACGAACTTTGCTCCCACCATTTTGACTGACGCGCGCACTCCTGGGTGCGCTAGAGCATGAACTGACTCAAACACTTGGTGGCGCCAAGCAACTGGGACCACCGGGTGCGGGCATCCCATGGCGACGTCACAGATTGGGGGGGGGGAGCTGCCGTCTTCCAGTACTCTGCTCTCCAGCCTTATCCCTGTTGGTCCAGACTGGAGCGTGCACATGTCCGCATCGCCAGTCTGCTTTGCGGCCATGGCTGTATAATCTATCCCCACACAGACTGGGGGCACTACTGCGCGCAAGAGGCAGTCCGCCACCACATTCAGTTTACCGGCCACATGCTGAATATCAATCGTAAACTCCGAGCTCGCGGCCAGCTGTCTCTGCTGCCAGCCCGACAATGGTTCCGAAACCTTGGCCATCGCGTACGTTAGCAGCTTGTGGTCCACAAACGCAGTGAAGCTGCGCCCTTCCAGCCAGAACTGGAAGTGGCATATGGCCAGGTGGAGAGCCAGCAACTCTCTGTCAAACGCGCTGTATTTACGCTCACTGTCGCGCAAAGCCCTGCTGAAAAAAGCGAGCGGCTGCCAAGAGCCAGCGACGCGTTGCTCCACGACGGCCCCTATGGCCACGTCCAAGGCGTCGGTAGTGAGCGCTATCCAGGCCGCTGGGTCCGGGTGCGCCAACAGTGCGGCGTTTGCCAGGGCTGTTTTAACCTCAGAGAATGCCTGCTCCCGCTCCGGAGTCCATTCGACTCTGTCCGCCGGATTCCATTTCTTGAGCACAGCGTACAATGACTGCATGAGCTGAGCTGCGCGGGGGAGGAACCGATTATAAAAGTTAACCATCCCCAAAAACTCTTGCAGCGCCCTGACCGTCTGAGGCCGGGGAAAATTTGCCACTGCGTGCACCTTGTCGGGCAAGGGTATCGCTCCCTCCGGTGAGATGCGGTGCCCCAAAAAGTCAATCCCCGTCACGCCAAACTGGCATTTCGCCGGGTTGATTATTAACCCGTGCTCTTCCAACCTCCAGAAAACCGTCCTGAGGTGGGTTACGTGTTCGTCCTCGGATGCGCTGGCCACCAGGATGTCATCCAGATAGATGAACACAAACAGCGGATCGCGCAACAACGCATCCATCATGCGTTGGAATGTCTGTACCTCACCTTTTAATCCGAAGGGCACACGTAAAAACTCAAACAAGCCAAACGGAGTTATTACCGCTGTTTTGGATATGTCCTCCGCGCGCACTGGGACCTGGTGGTAACTGCGGACCAGGTCTATTTTAGAAAAAATGCGTGCCCCGGCGAGGTGAATGGAAAAATCCTGAATATGGGGAATCGTGTAGCGGTCATGCGCTGTGGCGTTATTCAGTCTGCGGAAATCTCCACACGGTCGCCACAATCCCTCGACCTTAGGGACCATGTGTAGTGGGGATGCCCGTGGGCTGTTTGAGCGCCTGATGATGCCCAACCTTTCCAAGTTGGCAAACTCCTCGCGCGCTATGGCCAGTTTAGCTGTGTCCAGGCTCCGAGGTCGCACGAAAATGGGCGGCCCAGTGGTGGTGATAAAAGTGTTCCACCCTGTGTTTAGTGATGGCCGCCGAAAACGTCGGGACCGTGAGTGCTGGGAACTGTGAGTGGAACTGAGTGAGCAGTGTGTGGAACTTACCACCTGGAGCTGTGATGTTGGCTAGTGTTGTTGGCCCGGCCCCTCGAGCTGTACAGGGGAGAGAATCAAAAGACATTGCATTAACCAGGCATCTGTTAGCAACATCGACTAGCAACCCGTGTGCACACAGAAAATCAGCTCCCAAGATTGGGAAACTACATGCCACTATGACAAATGTCCACTCGTACATACGGCCGTGTAGGGATACAGTCAGTGTCCTCTCACCAAAAGTCCTAATGTCCGAGCTGTTTGCGGCCATCAGCTCAGGGCCGCTAGCTCCCGCTAGCCGGTCGGCATGGGACGGCAGGATGAGACTCTTTTGGGAGCCGGTGTCTACGAGGAACCGTCTCCCCGAGCACGAGTCCGTCACGTAGAGCAGCTTGTTTTCTTCACCGGCGGCCGCGGTTGCTACTGACTGCCGGCCTTGGCGTTTCCCGAACGCTTGAATTGGCACGGTGGCACACATCTGCGTGCATTCTCTCCAAAGCGGCGGTGGTAGAAGCAGAGCGTGTCTCTCTGGCGCTTTCTGGCCACCGCTGCCGCTACTGTCGCCGGCTCCTCGCCTCCGCTAGTCGTCTCGCTGGGTTCCGACGCCACCGCGTTCACTGTGAGGGCTCTGGTGGTGAGGATGATCCGATCTGCCTCCTGGGCTAGCGCACAGTAGTCGCGTGCGGCCAGGAACGGTGAGCTGGCCAGGACTGCTCTTGCCTCTGTTGGGAGGTTCCGGAGGAAAAGGTGGACAAACAGAAAATGCCCGTCGTCCGTGCCCATCAATGCCAACATCTTCTCCATCAGTTCGACCGCTGATCCATCTCCTAACTTGGAGTGCCTCAGGAGCCTCTCTGCTCTCTCACAGTCCGAGAGTGTGTCGCGCTGGGTCAGCGCGGCCTTGAGAGCTCTGTATTTATCGTGGGCTGGAGGCTGTTTGAGCAGGCTCGCTACTTGCTGAGACGTGCGAGCGTCCAGCGCTGCGACCACATAGTAATATCTGGTGTCATCTGCCATTATTCCCCAGAGGGCGAACTGAACCTTGGTGTGGTGGAACCAAGACCACGGGTCTTGCAGCCAAAAATCCGGTAGTTTGACCGAAACAGCGCACGGGTTGCTGGGGCTTTCCCTCCGGGCCGTCTCTGGGGTGCTTGCCGCGTTGCTGGGGCTTCCCGTCCGGGCCAACTCCGGGGTTCTTGCCTCGTGTTCCATAATTTGTCAAGGGTCACCAGTGTGGAGAGTACAAATAAAGGAACCAGACCTGCACGACAGACAAACTTTATTTCTCTCTCTCACTTCATTCATACACAGAAAAAGACCTCCTACAATACACCAGGGTCTCTCCTTTTATATCACTCCATTCCTTCCCCCTGTTGCCTTAAATCTTGCATCACAATACATTCACACATTACAATACGTACTGTCCTCCATTAAATCCCCCACGCTCTGCTGGCAGAGGTAATATTCCCCTCCCTTCTGCTTCCAGTCTGAGATGATTATCCCAGCGTGGGTTCCCTACAAGCTACCATTATTGGATTCAATCTCCTTCTGCTCCTGCCTTCTCCTGCTTCTCTTCCCTGTGCACAGGTGGACCAACCTCCAGGCAGACCTTCCGCAGCTCCAGGCAGCGGACCGGATCTCAGGCCATGTGCCGGAGACCCCTCCCTCTCTCCAGCTCAGTAAGAGCCTCTGCTTCCCCGGACTGACTCTTTCCTCTCTCCCCCTCAGTGGAGGTTTTCACCTGCACCCAGCACTATAATTATCAGCACGGGCACCTCTTCACTTCAGTGGGACCCTGGTAACCTGGAAAAGGACAGAGCTGCTTCTTTGTGCTTCTGCTACTTCCCCTGCTCCGTAAGATTATTAATTATTCAGCCACTTCAGTTTACTGTTGCAGAGAAACTAATATTCTCTTCTCCCCTCTCTCTCTGCAGGGTTGCCAGACCTCTCTTGCTCTGCACACACACACTTCCACACACATCCACTTTATCAATAAAGATCATTGTGATTCTAATTGAGTCTGTTGTCTCCTTGGGTTTTCGTGTAAACATGTCATAAGGTGCATATGATTTACCCGGAAGAGTCAAAAACATTTCTGGGAGAGAAAAACGAGATGAAGGCTGTGTGTTTTTTGGATAATTACATGACCAACAAACCCAATTCAGACCTTTAAAACCTACAAAGACCATTTTTCAGTCATGACCCCTTTAAAGCAACATGGTTGAGATTTTCACATTGAAATAATGTTTCCAAAATAACTTTGATGCCGCTGTCTATCATCCTTTGATCAAACGAATGTCATGGGCCCACATTACTTCAGCTCTTGGTAGCAGCACTGAAAGGACTGCAGCTATGGCAGCTATGATCTGAATCCCAACAGCCAATCACAGGGCACTACTGTAGCTACTACTAAGCACCCTGTGATTGGCTGTTGGGATAGTTGTAGTCTTTTTAGTGCTGCCCCCAACAACAGCAGAGCTCCCTGGTGCTGCTTTAAAGGGTGGATAGAAGTGTTTCCAACAACGAGCTCCAAAAGGATTTTAGTCTTTAAATCTGCACATCCTTCAGGATGTCAAAATGTGAAACCGATTCCTATGAGATAGACAATATGAGAGTCTTATACAGTATGTCCTAAATTAATTCACTCCCTCTTATTTACGCTTCCTATTCTCTCCCAGTTGATTATAAACTCACCACCTCAGTGCCGACTTTCTTTTATCGCAGCTTCTAAGGGTCCCTTTGCATGGCATGGAGATTGTTGGGTGACTACTGAGAGATCAAAAATGGCCCAGTCTCAACAATCTGCTAAAGCCCTAAAAAAGCCATTTTTGTGTAAATGTTTGGGAGATCTTTGTGTGATCAAAAATTCAATTTACAGCAACTTTCGTGGTGATGTATATAGATCTTTGAAAGATCCTTGAGAGATCCTTGAAACCACTGAAGATCTCTGGGAGACCAGGAGAGATTCCTGAGAGATCGCTGACAGATCATTGAGTGTTTCTTGAGCAACCAAGGAGCTTGCTGACCATTTGGAAGATTGTTGAGCGATGAAAAAATGGCCAGATCCCTCAACAATCTTTCAATTATCGCTCAGTGATTGCCACGATCTCTCAGTGATCTTACAGTGATCTCCACAATCAACACAGTCTCTTAAAAGTTTTGACTCGGTCCAAAACAGTCTCTCAACGATCACCGAAGGGAAGTGATCTCTCAACAAACTCTCAGTGATTTGTCAGTGATCTCCACCACTGTCTTTCAATGAATTCTATTGGTCTTTCATCAAACGCTCAGCTATCACTCCCTGATCTATCAGCTACCTCTGCCTTCAGAGTTGTAAAATGTGGAATTTATTGAAAGATTGCTGAGAGATCATTGGGACCTCAGTGTGATCGTTGAGCACTCCTTGAATACTTCTTGACCGCTCAGCTATCACTGAGTATTTGTTGAAAGACCATTAGAGTTCACTGAAAGATCCTGGTGGAGATAGCTGAGAGATCATTGGGAGATGGATAAGATCATTGTGCTCTCCTTGAGAGTTCACTGAGAGATCGCTTTCCTTTGGTGATCGTTGAGAGATTGTTTTGGACTGAGTCAAATCTTTGAGGAGACCGTGGCGACTGTTGAGGTCACTGGAAGATCACGGAGGATCTTGGTGACCACTGAGAGATCAGTGAAAGATCTGGCCATTTTTTTTTATTTTTTTTTTATCGTTCATAATCTGTCAAACGATCAACAACCTCCTTGGTCACCAAAGAATCACTCAGTAATCCCTCAGCAATCTCTCCTGGTCTCTCAATAATCTTCTTTTTTGTTAGAATCTCAAACTTCCTGTGCTAACTTTTGAGTTGATGTGTGATTTCATGCTGGATGAATATTGTCTGATAAGCAGACATAAACCAAAGCTGCCGTCATATTGTGAGATGCTCATTCTGACAGTGTCGGAGTTTTGGTTACAACTTTGTACCTCTTTCACTGTGTGATCTAGGACAACTTTTGATGCTGCTTATTTTTTGTTTGGGACAGCTCCAATCACACGGTCTATAAATCGCTGTAGGGGAGATCAGCTGCTTCCATGATTTACAGCAACACTTAGTGGAACTGAGTGATCATTAATATATCTGTTGGATCTCGCACTGTTTCAACTGAAAATGTCTGAAACAGTCTTCTTGCAAAGTGAAATGAGTTGTGATGTTGGGTAAAGCTTTTTCCTATAGACTGATGGGAGTGATGAGAAATGTTTCACTCTTGCATGTGGGAGATTTCAGAGGTAAACGACTGGAGACAATACTCTTATGTTGTATCTATCAGATTATAGGTTGTAAAAGCTCCAGTTGTGAATTACTTTGTCTCAGTGAATCAGCTGACATGGGTTTGTCTTTCAGAATTAAAATCTTTTAACATAAGAACATCTTGTAAAATATTTACACCACCTATACATGGGGGAGATCATTGAGAGATGGGGCTGCATTACAGCAACGGGGTCGGTTGATCAGTTTTCACTGATGCAGAGCGTGTTTCATTTCCTTGTCACAATGGCATAAAAACGAACTTTCCACTGGTGCATGACGTAAAGAGGCCAGTCTAATCATTCAGAGGTGTGTTTTGGATAATCCAATACAAATCGCTCCTGTCCATCCCTTTAATGCAAAGAGGCACATTATCTAAAGTGAACTGTGATCATGACAGTTTAAGATTTTTAGGTTTTGCGCTGACCAAAGCCCATGTGTGTGAGCCATAATGCACTTGATAGTAATGCTGCTTGGTAATAAGGAAGACATCAATTACAGTTAATGCAACAAATGGGAAAGAATGGGCTGAAAAATCAGCTGAATGCTTTAATGGGTTTTGTCAATAATAATGTAACCTTGCCTTATTTTTTACAATAACAACTTAACATCTGTCTGGGGACTGTGGATGAAGCCATTTTGGCTAATTCTGGTGCATTTTACAGCATTGTGAATTAATCTACAATGTCCCTGTCAAAAAAAAAACAGTAAATAAAATAAAACAAATATAGTGCTCACGGAAGCAACACACAGACATGAATGGGTTTGAAACTTCAGGAAAAGAGGATGATGCCTCTGCAAACTTTCATAAACTTTCATAAATTTTAATTAACGATAGCACGGAAGTTGCTCTGTGCCATTGTTTCCTCCTTTCCATGCCAGGTGATCAGGCATGGTTTCACACCACCGCCGGTCCCCGCCATGAAGCGAGCCCACTCTCACAGCCTCTGCCGGGGGCTGCTGGGTGCCTGTCGGGGAGCTTGCTGGGCTGGAAACCCGGGGCACACAGCCGAGGCAGATGTGGACACATCTGTTTCTCTGGGAGTTACAGTGAAAAGTAAAATGCTGCACACTCCTTGTTCATTGATTTATTCCCCTAAAAATAAACACATTAATGCCTAATAAGTCCATGATGAAAACAAACCCCGCCCCCTTCCCTGTGTGCCGTGCATCACACCAGAACACACTGGCACAAATGCTCCTCGTTCATTCATTCATTCCCCTAAAAAGAAAAATTCTACATTAATGCCTGTAGACTCCAACAGTAAGTTCGCAATTAAAATGAGAGTGTGGATGGAATAAAAAAACGAGTGTGTGTGAACATCATATAATTAAAATGACGGGTGATTATGACTGTTACAACTTTCTCTATTAAAATAAGATTAGCGCATGCTCCTCATGAGCTCCGGAGCTGTGCGATGTCAAAACACGCCACTGAAATATCATTAGGCAATGTGCTTCTGACGACCAGTGTTGGGCAAGTTACTAAAAAATAGTAACTAGTTATAGTTACTAGGTACTTCTTTTCAAAAGTAACTGAGTTACGTTTGAGTTACTGCATGATTAAAGTAACTACTTACTTGGACAAGTAACTTTCACGTTACTTTTAAATGCATACTTAAATCATCTTTCACACACAGCAAGATCAAGGACCCCTTGTTCTCATCAGAAAAATAGAAGAAAAAGAAAACTGATGAGAAAAAAAGTCTCATCTTACAGAGAAAAAATGTGTCAGATTTACACAAACTATTGTAATCAGTAGAAAGTCAGAAATTTACTAGAAATAAAGCTGTGAGTTCACAGAGAAAATTTTGGACACCTGGTAGCCCGTTTTTGGCCCACAAGCCATATGTTTGACACCCCTGGACCAGCCCATTAAAAACGCATATTTAGAGGATTTGCTTCCATGAAATAGTTGCATATCACAGCATGTAAATGAATGAGATAAAATAAAATAGAAAGCACAGATAAATGAAAGTTCACCTCTTAGAAGAAGCTGTTCTTTTCTGCAACAAATCACAGTCACTTTTTCTCTGTGCATAAGAAGACTTTAAATGCATTTAATGCTGACATTAAATGTGAGCTTCTTGCTCAAAAAATAGTCATGTTTAACCACGGAGGTAGGAGCTGGTAGGGGCTACTTACTGCTCAGCCAACAGGTGATCAGGGCTCGATATGAGAAGTCGCCACCACCACGGCATTTCTTCACCGGGTTGTGATGTGAACTGGGGCAGGGCAGGAAACGGACCCACGGAGGAGACTGTGTGACGGCTGCGTCAGTTACAGTAGGGTCAGTTTATATTTATTTGCTCATTTATTTGCTTGCCTTTGGCATGACAACCTCCTGTGGCTTGAGGTCGCTGGTGGCGCTGGGGATGGGAGTCCCGCCCATAGCCACCGAAACTGTGTATTCATCCCTAGCTGGTAGCTGATGAGGAGGGTGTCTAGCAACTGCAAGTTGTATGATCGTCTGTGCTAAAATATCTATCCATATTAATAAAATGAGTAACGCGAGTAATGCATCTGATCAAATTTCAGTAACTGTAACGCATTACTGAATTTTTAAACAGTAATTTCACTACACAGCACGTTACTGCAAAAGTAGTGGCGTTATAGTAACGCATTACTCCCAACACTGCTGACAGCGGACCTCCTTTTTCCTGATCAAAAGCAGACTCTCATGCAGTGCACATTAGATTGTGTGCCGCCACACCTCTTTGAAATGAGGCACCTCCTCCGCGCGCATAACAGGCGCATTGTCTACCGGTAATTTGACAGCGTGACACAAGGCGTAAAAAAACAGTGTGCTGACAGAGACTAACAAACAGGGGCGTACGGCGGAAAGTCTGTCGGAAAAGTGCATGGATGACCGTCACAATAGGGCCCAAGATCTCAGTGATCTCTCAGCAGTTGCCAAGATTTATCAATCATCTCTCAATGATCTTCAGTGATCTCCATTGTATGGCTGAACTTTGACATCACATGACTATTGATGTGGTCTTAACCCAGAGTTGGATGGGAACCAGATAGGAAGCTAAAGTATGAGGCATTTGTTTGTGTTGCAGCGAAGCTCGGATGCCACCAAGTCTACATCTGGTTTAAATACGGGGGTCCACCTTCTCTCCCGTTTTACCTCACTGAGTATATACGGACAGCAAGATGTACAAAGGTTGAGAGAGAATCCTTGTCTGTCTCCCAGCGTGCGTTGTAAATAAACGATCTGGAATGGAAGCATTGACGTGTCAGCCTATTTGCTCATCATCTTCAGAAGTCCTCCTAACATCCAAAGCCCTCGAAGTTTTGATCTATTCCAAAATCATCTCTAAAAAGTCACCAAAGGGAAGTGATCTCTCGATCTATCAACAAGCGCTCAATGATCTTATCAATCTCCAAATGATCTCTCAATGATCTCCCAGCGATCTTTAAGTGAGCTCTATTGGTCTTTCATCAAAACACTCACTGATCTCTCAGCCATCTCTGCCTTTGGGGTAGAAAAAAAATTGTCATTCATTGGAAGATCCTGAGAGATCATTGAGAGATTGATGAGATTGTTGAGTGCTCCTTGAACTGTCCTTAACCGCTCAACGATCTCATTAATCTCCCAGTGATCTCTTAGCGATCTTTCAATGAATGCCAAATTTTTCCCACTCTGAATGTAGAGATGGATGAGAGCTTAGTGAGGGATTGCTGAGCATTTGATGAAAGACCAACAGAGTTCATTGAAAGATCGCTGATAGATCATTCAAAGAGCTAGTCATTCTTTCATCTTTCAGTGATCTCTCCACGATCTCCACCCCTGTGTAAAGGCACTAGAAACCCCTCAAATATATAGAAACCTCTTGGTCACCCCAAAAGCTCTCAATGATCTCTCAAGGATCTTTCAAAAATCTCTACAGATTAAATCTTACAACATTCTCCAAAACATTTACACAAACATCTTTTTTGAGGCTCTAGGAGTTTGTTGAAAGATTGGGTCAATTTTTGGTCTCTCAATGGTCCCCCAACAATCTCAGTCTGTGTAAAGGGCACTCAATTAGATACTTTTCTGCTTATGGTTTGATGGTAAATATTCAGTGCATTAGATATGTGTTTGTGTAGATGTGAAAAACTTCCATTGGAATTATTTGGTCCTTTTTCTTTTCCCACTCATTTTTTTAAGTTGTCATTCTCCGCTAAACATTAATTTAAACACAAAGTTGTATTTAGAGGAGTTTATTTTTGAATGAGTTCTAATTATTATACCGTCTGGATGTGTCTCACTTCCATGTGATTCTGTGCCCCCCCTTTCCCCAGCCTGGCCTGAGGCAGAGCTGTGATCAGCTCCAAAAACCTCAAGAGGACATGTTGATGGTCCTCATCAGAGATGGAGAAAAAAAGAAAGGCAGAGCCATTTGAGGAGAGAAGGAGGGGAGGGAGAAATTAGCCTGCGGGGTAGAGCCACTTGTGTCTGCCCGGCGCCATGCAGCCTTCATAAACCACTGTAATGTCAGATTGGCTGATGGTGACAGAGAACAAGATACTGTAGCATCATTTCAGCAGCATCCATCAGTGAAAACCTGATCTGGGCCTGGAGACTCACTGGGTCTTCAGTCCAAACACCAGTCCACCATGTAAACGTGTTCCTGACCCAGCCAGTGTGTCCTTGTGGGCCCCACCAAGGCTTAAACTGGGCTGTCCTATGGGACCCATGTGGGTTTGTCTGAGGGTTCCATGTTGGCAACATCTCTGTTTGCCCACATGGACTTCACTTGTTTACCCATTTTCAACTTATTATGCCTCAGTGAAATGGAGAGGCATACAGTAATCAGTTAATGCGTCTGTGTGTGTAGTTGTATCTGTCCATCTGTCTGTCTGTTACCAGTTTTTCAGCTCGCCCAGTCAAAATTAAGTGGAACTAATGGCTTGTATCATTGTATTGCCATATTTTCTAGACTTTTAATTTGCCAGAATTCCAAGATAAAGCTTTGTTTTTGAAATAAACACAAATTTAACTCACCTTTACCATCAATGAAGCCAGGGGAAAAGGTATTGTAATAACTACTGTATGCCAGGCCAGTAGAGGCGGCATTGCGATTTTTTTACAGCACATGGATGACTTCCTATCACAGTCAATCTCTAGCTGAACTGTTATAAAATAGCGATTACTGAAAAAAAAAACACGTATTCAGCAACTACACCATTTATTCATCACATCGATTGTTTTCACACTGGTTTTGCTGTTTAGTTTTGCAGAGGAAGGACGAGGTGAATCTCGTTAAAAACTTGCTAAAAACTACAATTCACAACATTCAGTGAACTGCGCATGTGCCTGGAAACTCCCACCATAGGGAAATACTGAGCAATCCTCCAATACTGAGTGAACAAATGTTTGTCTTTTTGCCCGTCTGTTTTCTTCCTCTGCCACTAAACAGCAAAAGCTCCTGTTCGTCTTGTCATTGTATTCACATAACTCCATCGCCGCCGTCATTTAAAATGTCTGCCACCATGCTCTTCTTTGTGTTTGGATTGTAGCTGTTCAAATCAGATTGGTGGCTCTTGGCTGCCACCAACAGTACGGGCATGTGAACTGCAGATTATTTTCACTGTGCATGCATATACTTCAAAACTACTGGATGGATTTGGGTGAAATTTTTTCCAGAGGTTGTCCTTGGGCTAGAGAGAAGCCCTTAACATTTTGGTGATGATCCCAGAATGTATACCTCCACCAGGGCTCTGGTACCAAGGCATCAGCACCTTGGTGCTTTCATTTTCTCATAAATTTGGGGGTTTTTTTTGTAAAGTTGATTTTTTCCCCCGTTAAATTTGATACATTTTTCTTGAAAATTTTAAACTTTCTATAAAATTTTTACTTTTTTTTACTGTAAACAACTTTTTTTGGCAACTTTCTCATAAATTTGTGATTTTTTTTCTTGCAACTTTACAACTTTTTTCATAAATTTGTTTTTCTTATAAAATTGTGACTTTTTCTTGCAAATTTGCTAACTTTATCTTGTAGTCTTGCAACTTTTTCTTATAAATTTGTTACTTTTTCCTTGTAAATTTGAGACAATTCTTTTGTAAATTTGGAAGTTTCTCAAAAATTTTAATCATAAATTTGTAAGTTTTTTCTCATAAATTTGCATTTTTTGTAAAATTGTGACTTTTTTCTTGTAAATTTGATACATTTCTTAAAAATTTGAGAAAGTTTCAAATTTTCAACTTTTACTGTAAACTTGGAACTTTTTCTCATAAATTTGTGATTTTTCTTCTTCTAAAGTTGCAATTTTTTCATAAATCTGATTTTCTTGTAAATTTGTGACTTTTTCCCATAAATTTGAGACATTTTTTGTAAATCTGGAACTTTCTCAAAAATTTTAATCATAAATTTGTAACTTTTTTACTCATGTTTTCAACTTATTTACTCATGTTTGCTGCTTTTTTGTTAATTTTGCAACCCGTGGAAGACCCACAAGGGACCCATAAGACAGCCCAGTTTAACCTACAGCGGGTCCCACATGGACATGCTGGTTGGGGAGTGGGCTGAAATGCAGCACCGCAGACATGTGCGCTTCATGCATGCGCGGATTCATTAGTCTCCATCCTTAAATGCCTAAGCGAGCAGCTAATGATTTAGTTGGAATGGGGGAAAAGCAGGACAAGTGTGACAAACAAAAGGAAAACAACAACATGTAGGATTGCTGCTCACTTTAAAAACAAATCCTTCATTAGTCTTCTTTGCTCCATTTTTTATTCATAGCCTGAGGCTTTGGCATCTCAGGGCCAAATATACCTGAGCATACTCACGACGACGGTCAGACTGGTGGGAAGTCAAACACCTACCCACAATGGAAATCCTTTCTAGAATAACCTGGTAATCACTCCACAGGGAGGGTGGATGAGTGGACATCAGCTTTACGTCAGTTTACACCACACATTTTCTCACTGTGTGTGCCCTTCTCTTTTCATTTGGCTTCCAGGTGGTGCAGAAGAATGCCCACATGGCAGTGGGTTCGCTCACCATCAACGAGGAGAGGTCTGAGGTCATCGACTTCTCGGTGCCCTTCATTGAGACGGGAATCAGTGTCATGGTCTCCCGGAGCAACGGCACTGTCTCCGCATCTGCCTTTCTAGGTGAGGACAAAAAAAAGAAAAACACCTGGTGCTTCCGGTACATGTATTAGCCAGCTGAGGAAACGATTAGATGTGCTGCATGCCCACAGCACATCATCAATGCCCAATCACAGACGGGGACAAACGGAGGTTTTCCACAGGACAAGTACATCGTCTCTTTGTGGGGAATGCTGTGTTCTGGCAGCACTCAAAGATAAGTGTGGCTGCTCTGAGGTAGCTGAAGAACAGTTTAAAATCTAGTCACATTTTTTATGCAAATTTGTTACAACCCACTTTCTGGGCCAAGGCCAGAATTGCCTATTCAGCCCAGGATCTTGAAGTCCATTTCAGCCCTTACACCAAGGTGGACAAATCTAGTCGTTTTTACTCTCAGGCAAGGTAGACATACACCTATAAGTCTCTTTCACACACACAGGCAAGGCAGACATACACCTACTGTATATTCCAGGCCAGGATTTGAACCCATGACACTGTGCTCTCAGTCCTCCCACTCTTACCACTGAGCCAAAGAGGAATTCCACTACTAGCACAGGGCTAGTAGTGGAGGTGTACCTTCAGGTGTCAGGAACTGCACCACTGACTAATTCCTTATGGAGGGGGATCTGTAACACCTCCCCCTTTTAAGGAAGTGGTGCAGGTGTCAAATCCCGGACGAGCCCCTACTTTCTGTTATGACCCACTTTCTGGGCCAAGGCCAGAATTGCCTATTCAAGATTCAAAGATTTTATTTGTCAATACTACTATACGTACAGGACATACAGGAGAATTGAAATGGCGTTTCTCTCTGTCTTCAGTGGTGTGCACAATATAAAAAAGAAAAGGAATAAGGCTGGAAAAAAGAAAACAACAACAACAACAGCAGTCTATGTACAGTAATACAACCCGTAGTGCAAATGGTGACAAAAGATAGACCCAGACCTCCCATAGTGCAAATAGAGATAAACGATTAATGATGATAAAATGAAAAAAAACCAGCAATCCTATATCATCACTCTTCATCACTCTATAAAAGCAAGAAATCTGTGTGTGTGTCTGTCTGTCTGTCTGTTCCAATGCATTCCCTCTACGGACATGCACGGGTGTGCACTAGTACAGAAAACTAGAGATGTAATACCTGTAGTTGCAGTTCAATGTGGTAGCGTAGGTGCAAATAGTAACAGATAGGAATGAGAGACAGCAGCAGATATGGCATTTGTGCAAATGGTTGCAGTTAAAGTGCAGAGACATACAGCAGCAAATGTATTACTGTTGGTATGCCAGTATTTCTGTGCCAACAGCTGAGGTAGTTATTGTGTAGTTGATTACATTACAGTCCGGGGGGGGGGGGCGGTGTTCAGGGTCCTGATGGCCTGATGAATGAAGCTGTTTAGCAGTCTTGTGGAGCGGGCCCAGAGGCTCCGGTACCTTTTCTGTAAGGGCAGGGGGTTGAAGAGGGAGTAGGAGAGGTGGGAGGTGTTGCCTGCGATGTTGATGGCTCTGTAGGTGAGGCGGGTGAGGTAGATATCTGAGGCGCGGGGGGGATCTTCAAGTCCATTTCAGCCCTTACGCTGAGGTGAACGAACCTAGTCATTTTCGCCCTCGGGCAAGATAGACGTACACCTATAAGTCTCTTTCACACACAGGCAAGGCAGACATACAACTATGTCCCAGGTCAGGATTTGAACCCATGACAAATTGGGGGCTTGTCAAATTTGGATTGTAAATTTTTGTTTACTTTCGTTTCACTGTAAACAGCGTCACCCAAATAAACTGCACAACCATCCAAGTCCCCAACCACCATGTTCATCAAACGCTGGAATGTTGCAGGCACATTACACAAACCAAAAGGCATAACTTTACAGAAATACAGGCCAGATGGAGTCACAAAAGCCACGATTTCCTTTGCTTTTTTAGCCAGTGGCACTTGCCAGTAACCATTAAGCAGCTCAAATTTGCTCACACACAGTACTTTGCAAATCCAACCTGATCAATGCAGTTATCCATTCGTGGAAGTGGGAATGCATCAGGTTTGGCGACACTATTGACCTTACGAAAGTCAGAGCAAAATCTGAAGGTGTTGTCAGGCTTAGGGACCAGCAGGCATGGGGAGGCCCAGATAGAAGATGACGGTTCAGCCATATTATGGTCTAGCATGTATTTGACCTCCACTTCTAAACACTTGTGTTTTTTTAGCCGACACATGATAAAAATGCTGTTTAATTGGTCTTACATCCCCCATGTCTATATCATGGCTTATCAGATGAGTGTGAAATGGTGTATCCCCGAACAAACTTGGAAAACTGGGGATAAGCTCTGACAGTGGAACACGTTCAGACTCTTGCAAATGCCCAGGCAAGCTATACAAGTTCTTCAGTGAGTCTGTATTTTTTAATCAACCACCAAGGAGTGCTTGATCAAAGCTATCAGCCTCCAACCCCTTTGCTCCACCCAGGTCAGAAGAATTCACAGAGTCGACGAGAGCTATAGACTGACCACTCTTTGACCCATGTCCATGTGTCACAGCTGGCTCTATTACACAAGAGTAATAGGGCTTTAACAAGCTTACATGGCAAAGCTGTGTTTTCTGTTCTGGTACGTTCTGGTGTAGAGATCAAGTACTTTTCATCTGAACTTGTTTTATTACTGTATATGGACCTACAAACCTGGCTTGAAAAGGAGAACCCACAACAGGTAAAAGCATTAACACTTGATCCCCTGGACTGAACTGATGTCTCTCAGCCCATTTATCAGAGATGTGCTCCATCTTTTTCTGTGCCTTTATCAATTTTGCAAGAATGTGCAAACACCAGGTCATTAGGACTAAATTCAGTACTCTCTTGAGATACGTACTTCCCTAGCAGCCAACAATAACCATGGTAACCCCTCTTCCCAATCCTTGCCTAGCTCTGTACAAAAGGCGTGCAGCGATGACTTCAAGATTTTGTAAAAACACTCTAGCATCCCATGGCTCTGTGCATGATAAGCCGATGACTGAGTGTTTTATCTGAAGTTGCCCCAGTACCGGTGCAAACAAGTTTAGTTTAATGTTTATTTGAAAGGGACATTGCATACTAATGAACATTAATACAAATGTAAGTATGCTAGATTTAGCAATACTGCTAATTTGTATCTGTAGTCCCCAGGCGGGTCACAAAAACACAAACAATCATACACGAGCAGAACAACTGCAGTGAAACCATACAAAATGCAGAGTTAAGGTGTTACAAAACAAAACATTTAAATGTCACATGAGTGAAGTGCTGTGAATGCATGCATACACATGTACCCAAGCACCTTACAGCAACAACAAACAAGAGGAGGGGCATATGTGTGTGATGCACGGGCACATTATATATATGTATATACTAGTATATATATATATATATATATATATACACTACCGTTCAAAAGTTTGGGGTCACTTAGAAATTTCCTTATTTTTGAAAGAAAAGCACTGTTTTTTTCAATGAAGATAACTTTAAACTAATCAGAAATACACTCTAATATCTAATATACATTGCTAATGTGGTAAATGACTATTCTAGCTGCAAATGTCTGGTTTTTGGTGCAATATCTACATAGGTGTATCGAGGCCCATTTCCAGCAACTATCACTCCAGTGTTCTAATGGTACAATGTGTTTGCTCATTGCGTCAGAAGGCTAATGAATGATTAGAAAACCCTTGTGCAATCATGTTAGCACAGCTGAAAACAGTTTAGCTGGTTAGAGAAGCTATAAAACTGACCTTCCTTTGAGCAGGTTAATATCTGGAAAAAATTATTATTTCGAATACAAATCATTATTTCTAACCTTGTCAATGTCTTGACTATATTTTCTATTCATTTTACAACTCATGGTGGTAAATAAGTGTGACTTATCATGGAAAACACAAAATAACTGTCTGGGTGACCCCAAACTTTTGAACGGTAGTGTATACTGTATATATATATATATATATATATATATATATATATATATATATATATATATATATATATATATATAATACACACACACATATATGCATATACAGTATATGTGTGTATGCCACAGAGCAACCACTAGTTATGGGTACAGTTTTAGTTGTTTAAAAGCCAACTTTTACAATGTGTCTTAAAAGTGTTTAGTGTGGTTCATTCTCTGATTGCAGGTGGTATGTTATTCCAGATGTTGGTGCCCCTCACTGATAGCACAGATTGAGCCAAAGTGGTGCATCTGTGGGGGACCTCACAGGCTCCTCTAGTGATTCCCCTGGTGGTTGTACTGGTGACAGTTCCCAGTTTAACATATTCTCCCAGGAGGGATGGTGCATAGCCAAAATTTGAGAGTTTTATAATTTTCAAAAGACAGAAGATTGTATTTCTTGTAAATGTGACAGCAATGATATGTAGGATCTTTGTTGTCAAGGATTTTAATGGCTTTTTTGTATAAAGATTCAATGGGTTTGATTATGGTTACACCAATGAGTGACCAGTTGGTAAAAGATTGTGAGATCATTATATGCAGAAACATTTTGGCCACACTAACTGTCAGCGATGGTCTAATTTGTTTAAAATTTCTTAGATTGAAATGATTATGTTTGAGATTTTTTTTTATGTGTTTTTCAAAGGTTAATGAGGAGTCTAAAATCACGCAGAGGTACTTAAATTCCTCGACTAGTTGCAGTTTCTCCCCTTTAAGAAAATGTTTGAGTTTGTAATATTTGATTGTTGTTTGGTGAACATCATGCAGTTTTTTTAGTGTTTAGTAGGAGACATGAATTATTCAGCCAGTCATGGATTTGGGTCATCGCTGTTGTAAGAATACAGGTGGCTTCTTGTGTGTTTTTTGCAGGTGTGAATATTACCGTGTCATCTGCATACATTTGTATATGAATGTTTCTGCATGCATTTGGTGGATCATTTATGTATAGGGAGAATAATATTGGTCCAAGTATGGAGCCTTATGGAACACCCATTTGACATTTCAAATATGGCAATTTGACACTGTTGACCATTACACATTGCTGTCTGTCGGTTAAATAAGATTTCATCCATTTCATAGCATGTTCTGAAAAGTTAAACTGAGTAAGTTTGGTTAAAATTAAATCAATTAAAAATTACCGGAGTGGTGGCCTAGTTGACAGAGCATCTGCCCCACAACTGAGTAGTTGGGGGTTCAAGTCCTGGCTGGGTCATACCAAAGACCATATAAAAATGGTACTTCTCGCATTCTAGCCTGGTGCTCAGTATAATAGAATGGGGGTAGGAGAAGTTTGTTTGTGACGGTGCCTTGTATGGCAGCAACCCCTCTGATTCTACATGTGATTAACTTTGTAGATAGGAGAAACGTAATTTTGTTCTACTGTACATGATTGGCTGTATGGACTGAATGACAACAAAGATGGCTTCTTAGAAAAGGATGTTGTGGTCAATGGTGTCAAACGCCTTCTTCAGATCAAAAAACACAGCACCTACACAATTGCACTTATCTAAGAAAGATTTAGTTTTCCGTAAGAGCAAGCTTATTGCAGACTCTGTTGAGTGGTGGGTACGGAACCCAAACTGTGCGTGATGGAGAGGGGTGTTCCCATAATCCAAATGTTCACATAATAGTGTGGCCACCCATTTTTCAATTATTTTGGAGATGACAGGTAAGATGCTGGTTGGTCTATAGTTGTTTACACCGCATTCCAAATTATTATGCAAATAGGATTTCAGTGTCATAAACATTTAACTTTTTGTTTCTCAAACTCATAAATGATATTGTGTCTCAGGGCTCTTTGGATCACTGATATCAATCTCAGACACCTGTCATAATTAGTTTGCCAGGTGAGCCCAATTAAAAGAAAACTACTTTAGAAGGATGTTCCACATTATTAAGCATGCCACAGGTTTCAAGCAATATGGGAAAGAAAAAGGATCTCTCTGCTGCTGAAAAGCGTCAAATAGTGCAATGCCTTGACAAGGTATGAAAACAGATATTTCACGAAAACTTAGACGCGATCATCATACTGTGAAGAAATTTGTGGCTGATTCAGACCACACATGGGTTTGTGCAGGTAAAGACATAATGAAGAAGGTTTCTGCCAGACAAATTTATCAGATTAAGAGAGCAGCTGATAAAATGCCATTACAAAGCCATTAGCACTAATTTGTACTAATTTGTAATTTGTAATTATACGCTGCTCTTTGCACAATGCTCATTTGCACACTGTACATAGGTCTGTGCCATCTCAGCTTCACATCAGATTGCACAATGCTTATTTGCACACTGTACATAGTATTATTAGTAGTCGTTAGTTTTAGTATTTAGTATTAAGGTGTGCTTAAGGAGTCCTAACTGCCTAACTGCGTTAGTGTGTGTGTTATTAGTATCCATTAATATTAGGATTGAGTTACTGTAAGTTACTGTGTCATGACCTTAGAATTGTTAGTGTGTCATGACCTTAGAATTGTTGTTTCTGTACCTATTACCTTGGCATTTGTTCAGAGAGCAAAGTAAGAATTTCATTGCTCAGGAAATGTAGCATTTCTTAACTGTGCACATGATAATAAAGTCTTTGAAGCTTGACTCAAAACAGCAAACCGGTATTTGAAGCTGCTGGTGCCTCTGGACTCCCACGAACCTCAAGGTGTAGGATCCTCCAGAGGCTTGCAGTTGTGCATAAACTTACTATCCAACCACCCCTAACCAATGTTCACAAACAGAAATGGTTGCAGTGGTCCCAAAAATACATAAAGACTAATTTTCAAACAGTCTTGTTTACTGATATGTGCAGTGCAACCCTGGATTGTCCAGATGGATGGAGTAGTGGATGGCTGGTGGATGGCCACCATATCCCAACAAGGCTGCAACGTCAGCAAGGAGGTGGTGGAGTCATGTTTTGAGCTGGAATCATGGGGAGAGAGCTGGTAGGCCCCTTTAGGGTCCCTGAAGGTGTGAAAATGACCTCGGCAAAGTATATAGAGGTTCTGACTGACGACTTTCTTCCATGGTACAAAAAGAAGAACCGTGACTTCTGTAGTGAAATTATCTTCATGCATGACAATACAACATCTCATGCTGCAAAGAATACCTCTGTGTCATTGGCTGCTATGGGCATAAAAGGAGAGAAACGCATGGCGTGGCCCCCATCCTCCCCAGGCAACCCTATTGAGAACCTCTGGAGCATCCTCAAGCAAAAGATCTATGAGGGTGGGAGGCAGTTCACCTCAAAACAGCAGCTGTGGGAGACTATTCTGACATCTTGCAAAGAAATTCAAGCAGAAACTCTCCAAAAACTCATAAACTCAATGGATGCAAGAATTGTGACGGTTATATTAAAAGAGGGGACCTATGTTAATATGTAACTTGGCCTGTTAGGATGTTTTGGATTGAAATAGCTTTTGGTTTCAGCAAATATGACCTCCTCCTCATCATAGCAGTCTGTCGGGGGCGACAATGACCGTTTCATTTATGTCTGATCAGATTCCTCCACGCAGCTCTGTCCTTTGCCTTCCATTGCCAGGAACTCCTGTCTATATCCAACTTCTTCAGGTTTCTTTTTACATTGTCTTTAAATCTGAGCCTTGGTCTACCCTGATTGCGTTTGCCCTCGCATAACTGTGAGCAGAGTAACTGCCGAGAGAGACGCTGGTGATCCATCCTCTCAACATGTCCGAGCCATCTCAGGTTCATCTGTATTAGCATGTCCTCCATTGATGGTAGACCAGCTTGTTTCAGCACTTCTACAGCCGTGGACAAAATTGTTGGTACCCCTCTGTTAATGAAAGAAAAACCCACAATGGTCACATAAATAACTTGAATCTGACAAAAGTGGTAATAAATAAAAATTCTATGAAAATTAACCAATGAAAATCAGACAATGCTTTTGAATTGTGGTTCAACACATTTAGTTTAAAAAATAAACTCATGAAACAGGCCTGGATAAAAATGATGGTACCCCTAGAAAAGATTGAAAATAATGTGACCATAGGGACATGTTCAACCAAGATGTGTCCTTTAATTAACATCACAGGTGTCTACAAACTTGTAATCAGTCAGTCGCCCTATTTAAAGGGTGACAAGTAGTCATTGTGCTGTTTGTTGACATGGTGTGTACCACACTAAACATAGACCAGAGGAAGCAAAGGAGAGAGTTGTCTCAGGAGATTAAAAAGAAAATTATAGACAAGCATGTTAAAGGTAAAGACTATAAGACCATCTCCAAGCAGCTTGATGTTCCTGTGACTACAGTTGCACATATTATTCAAAAATTTAAGATCCACGGGACTGTAGCCAACCTCCCTGGACATGGCCGCAGGAGGAGACGGATAATACGAATGGTAACAAAAGAGCCCAGAACAACCTCTAAACACATTCACGGTGAACTCCAAGGTCAAGGTACATCAGTGTCAGATCGCACCATCCGTCGTCGTTTGAGCCAAAGTGGACTTCATGGGAGACGACCAAGGAGGACACCACTGTTGAAAACCTATCATAAAAAAGCCAGACTGGAATTTGCCAAACTGCATGTTAACAAGCCACAAAGCTTCTGGGAGAGTGTCCTATGGACAGACGAGACAAAACTGGAACTTTTTGGCAAGGCACATCAGCTCTATGTTCACAGACGCAAAAATGAAGCATACCAAGAAAAGAACACTGTCCCTACTGTGAAACATGGAGGAGGTTCTTTTATGTTCTGGCGCTGCTTTGCTGCATCTGGCACAGGGTGTCTTGAATCTGTGCAGGGTACAATGAAATCTCAAGACTATCAAGGTATTCTAGAGAGAAATGTATTGGCCAGTGTCAGAAAGCTTGGTCTCAGTCGCAGGTCATGGGTCTTGCAACAGGGTAATGACCCAAAACACACAGCTAAAAACACCCAAGAATGGCTAAGAGCGAAACATTGGACTATTCTAAAGTGGCCTTCTATGAGCCCTGATCGAAATCCTGTTGAACATCTGTGGAAGGAGCTGAAACATGCTGTCTGGAGAAGGCACCCTTCAAATGCGAGACAATTGGAGCAGTTTACTCATGAGGAGTGGGCCACAATACCGTACCTGCTGAGAGGTGCAGAAGTCTCATTGACAGTTACAGAAATTGTTTGATTGCAGTGATTGCCTCAAAAGGTTGTGCAACAAAATATTAAGTTAAGGGTACCATCATTTTTGTCCAGGCCTGTTTCATGAGTTTGTTGTTAAAATAATTCTGTTGAACCACAATTCAAAAGCATGTCTGATTTTCATTGGTTAATTTTCATAGAATTTTTATTTATTACCACTTTTGTCAGACTCAAGTTATTTCTGTGACCATTGTGGGTTTTTCTTTCATTAACAGAGGGGTACCAACAATTTTGTCCATGGCTGTATGTTTGTTATCTTGTCTTTCCATGAGATGTTCATTGTGGCTCGAAGGTGCCTCGTCATGTACGTATGGAGTTTCTTTACCTGCACTATGTAGACAGTCCAAGTTTCAGCACCGTACAATAGAGTAGCCAGTACTGTCGCTCTGTACACTTTGCATTTCACACGGATTGACACATGTTGATTGTTCCACAGTCTCTCCCTCAAGTTCCCAAACACAGCACTCATTCTTCCCATTCTGAGAGATAGTCCATCCTCCAGCCTAGCATTCTCTGAAACCGTACTCCTGAGATACTTGAAAGTCTTAAACTTGACTAGTGGCTCTGTACCAATGCTGATCTTTTCTGGTAGTGATGTTGATAACTGGGACTTTGGTGGTTGATAAAGGCACTCTGTCTTCTTGATGTTGATTTTGAAGCTGAATTGGCTAGCTGCTCTTGCAGATTTCTCCACTAAAGATTGCATATCTTCCACACTGTGTGCAACTAGAGCACTGCCGTCAGCAAAGAACATTTCTCTTACTATCTTTATTGATGTCTTACTCTTGGCTTTAAACTGTACCACATTGAACAAGTCTGCTTCTTTCCTTGTTTGAATGTATACACCTTCTGAAGTGTCTTTGAAGGCCACCTCAAGCATGGCTGCCAGATATAGCGTGAAGAGTGTAGGCACCAGCACACACCCTTGTTTCATCCCATTGCTTACTGAAAAGTCTTTCGCCACTGAACCACCCATGGCCACGTTTGCTTGCGTATCTGTATGGAGTGCCTTGATCAGGTTGACAAACTTCTCTGTACCTGTACCTGCCAAAGTCCTTGTTGCGATAAAGTATCAAAGGCTTTACTGAAATCAATGAAGACTACATAAAGCGGCATGTTCTGTTCGATACACTTTTCTTGAACCTATTTCAAGCAGAAAATCATGTTCATTGTGCTTCTTCCACTTCTAAAGCCACACTGGATTTCCGGTAGTACCTTCTGCGGGATGTGTTCATTGAGTCTGTTTAGTAGTACACGTGAGAGAATCTTACCAACAGTGGCTAGCAGTGATATACCTCAGTAATTTCCACAATCTTTCCTGTCGCCTTTCTTGAGCAAAGGCACAATACTTGCATCCTTCCAGTCTTGAGGTACTTTGTGGACATCCCATATTTCTTGGATGAGCTTGTGCAGGCAGTTGGTCAGCTGAACACCACCAGATTTTCACACATCTGCTGGAATTCCATTCCTTTCTGGAGCTTTACCATCCTGTGTTGTCCTAATAGCTCCCATTAGTTCATCAAGATTTGGCGGTTCATCCAGACTTGATACTACTGGTCGCTGCACTAGAGCTTCTTTACCCTCTTCAGCGAGATCTCCAGGGTTGTTTTGTAGTTGATCAAAGTGGTCTGCAAATCTGTCCAGGATCTTGTCTTTCTCCTGCAAAACTGTTTCACCATCCATAGCCTTTAGTTGGATCAATCCTCTTGGTTTAGGGCCCTAGATTTCTCTCAAACTTGTAAAGAATGTTTTCATGTCCTTCATGTCTGCTGCAGTTTGAAGTTCCTCCGCTTTTTCATCCCACCAGTTGGACTTCATCTCTCTGGTGTACTTCTGTAGCTCACTCTGAGCCTTTGAGTATTTCTTCTTCTTCGACATTGTGTTACACTGTATATTTTCTTGCCTAGCTGTATTTCTCGCTTCTAGTAGCTTCTTCAGATGTTCATCACGCTCATCAAACCAATCTTGATGTTTCCTCTCAGAGTGGCCTAATACATCACTCGTAGTCTGATACACCATATTCTTCAATGTTGCCCATTTCTCTTCTGTGTCATTCTCTGAGTTGTTGCTGTCCCAGTCTTTCAAGTTTTCATCCATTCCCTGTGTAAGTTCTTCCTGCTTCTTTTTGGCTTTTCACTGCACTAGTGTTTAGCTTCCATGGTGGCTTCGCACCCATTCTGCAGTGCTGTTTTTGTCTGCAAATCCTTAATCAAGATCTCAGCAAAACATGATCAGTACCACAGTCCACACCTCTCATTGCTCTGGTGTACAATACATCCCTTATGTCTCTCTGCCTTACTATGATGCAGTCTAACAAGTGCCAGTGCTTGGACCTTGGGTGCATCCATATCTTCTTGTGTGTGTCCTTGTGCTTAAATAGGGTGCTGGTTATCACAAGGTTATACTCTGAAAATAGTGCAAGTAGAAGTTCTCCATTAGCATTGCACTTGCCTACTCCATGACTGCCTAGGACTCCTTTCCATTTCTCAGTCCATCCATCCATCCATCCATCCATCCATCTTCTACAACTTTTCCGGAGGTCCGGGTCACGGAGACAGCAGTTCAAGCAGAGAAGCCCAGACTTCCCTCTTCCCAGCCACCTGCTCCAGCTCTTCAGAGGGGATACCAAGGTGTTCCCAGACCAACTGGGAGACATAGTCTTTCCAACAAGTCCTGGGTCTACCCCGGGGTCTCCTCTCAGTGGGATGTGCCCAAAGAACCTCAAGTGGGAGGTGTCCAGGAGGCATCCCGATCAGATGCCCATACCACCTCAGCTGGCTCCTTTCAATGTGGAAGAGCAGCAGTTCTACTCTGAGCATCTCCCGGATGACTAAACTCCGCACCCTATCTCTAAGGGTGAGTCCAGCAATCCTACAGAGAAAGCTCATTTCACCCACTTATATCCGCGATCTCATTCTTTCGGTCATTACCCAAAGCTCATGACCATAGGTGAGGGTAGGAACGTAGATTGACTGGTAAATTGACAGCTTTGCCTTAGAGCTCAGCTCCCTCTTCACCAAAGCAGACCAGTACAACGTCCACATCACTGCAGATGCTTCTTCGATCCGGCTGTCAGTCTGTTGCTCCATTCTCCCCTCACTCGTGAATAAGACCCCAAGATACTTAAACTCCTCCGCTTGGGGCAGGAGCCTGTCCCCAACCCAGAGAGGACAATCCACCTTTTTCCGACTGAGGACCATGGACTCAGACTTGGAGGTACTGATTCTCATCCCAGTCGCTTTACACTCAGCAGCAAACTGTCCCAGCAAGAGCTGAAGGTCATTGCTGGATGAAGCCAGCAGCACAACATCATCTGCAAACAACAGAGATGAGATCCTGTGGTCAGTAAACATGACACCCTCCGTTTCCTCACCGAACTCCTCCCACACCCAAGTTTTTGCTTCAGCAACCACCCGAGCTGCACTCTGCTTGGCCTGCTGGTACACCTCAGCTGCTTCAGGAGTCCCACAAGCCAACCAAGCTTAATATGACTTCGTCTTCAGCTTAATGGCCCCCCTCACCACTTGGTTTGGGGATTGCCACCACGAGATGCACTGATAACCTTGCAGCCACAGCTCTGGGCAGCCGCTTCAACAATGGAGGTGGAGAACATGGCCCATTCAGACTCCATGTCTCCAGCAACCACCCGAGCTGCACTCTGCTTGGCCTGCTGGTACACCTCAGCTGCTTCAGGAGTCCCACAAGCCAATCAAGCTTAATATGACTTCGTCTTCAGCTTAATGGCCCCCCTCACCACTTGGTTTGGGGATTGCCACCACGAGATGCACTGATGACCTTGCAGCCACAGCTCTAGGCAGCCGCTTCAACAATGGAGGTGGAGAACATGGCCCATTCAGACTCCATGTCTCCAGATTCCCTTGGAATGTAGTCGAAGTTCTATCGGAAGTGGGAGTTGAAAACTTCCCAGACAGGGGCCTCAGCCAGACATTGCCAGCACACCCTCACTATACCTTTGGGTCTGCCAGGTCTGAATGGTGTCCTCCCCTCCCATCGGATCCAACTCACCACCAGGTGGTGATCAGTTGACAGCTCTGCACCTCTCTTTACCCAAGTGTCCAAGACACACGGTCGCAGGTCTGATGACACAATAACAAAATCGATCATCGACCTGCAACCTAGGGTGTCCTGGTGCCAGGTGCACATATGGACATCCTTATGCTTGAACATGGTGTTATGGACAAACTGTGGTTAGCACAGAAGTCCAATAACTGAACACCACTCAAGTTCAGATCGGGCAGGTCATTCCTCCCAATCACCACCCTCCAGGTTTTACTGTCATTGCCCACGTGCGCATTGAAGTCCCCCAGAAGGACAATGGAGCTCCAAGAGGAGCACCCTCCAGCACCCCAGTCAGAGACTCCAAAAAGGGTGGGTACTCTGAACCATCATTTGGTGCATAGGCACAAATGATGGTCAGTGAAGCGGATGATAAAATAAAGGCAGCGAAGTGAGGTTTTAAATAGGTTTATTATCATACCGCCGTCACGAAGCTCGCCCTATGGGCGGCTCGGAGGCTCTCCAGCAAAGAGACACAGAGTGTGTGTCAGCAGCAGTTGAAGGAATGAGAGAGTGAACATGGATTTCAGTGAGCTTATATACCCACCTACAGACAATACATGAAAGGCATGGTATCATCAAAGGGATTGCAGACAGGCATGAGACATTTGCATTTGAGAGACACAGTCAGGGCAGGATGCATGAACACAATGCATGAATGGCACATTACATCACAGTAGTGCAGCGGAAAAAAACAGAAGTAGCGAGCTGTCTGTCCCAGTCTGTTGTGGGGGTTATTCCAAACCGCCACACGCTCCCCCCCAGAGGGCTCGGCAGGGGGCTGAGGCCTCGATAGTGCAGCTTTGGCAGCGAGCAGGGAAAGCTCTGTGCAGTGCGGAGGTGGAGGGGGGTGGGGGGTAGTAAGTGCCGGCAGGAGACGGTGAAATCGTCTGAGCCGCAAAAAAATTGCTTGTGGGTCCGCAATGTCGAAGGGCTGTCCCATTGAATGTGCAGAGGTCCACAAGAAGAAAAAGTAGTCACTGACTCCTCTCGCGATTAAGTCCTGCAAGGATTAATAGCGGCCGTGAAGAAAAAACAGGAGCGACGAGGCTGCGTGGCGGCTGTAAGAAAAAAAAAAAACAAAAGCAAGGGGACTTGGCGTGTTGACTTTAGGTGCGGGCACAACCTTAAAGCCTTCGGGGACCGCAGACTGCTGAATTCCCGTTGAGCGCCATGGCTAAGACCATAAAATCCAGTGAGCAAGCTGTGTGCATGCCTCAGGTGTACGAGCAAGCCTGAAGGGCCAGTGTGCAGCAGAAGGATGGCGGTCAGTGGAGCCGTATGTGTCCCGTGTGTGGTGCGCCGTCCTCGTAACTCCCCGGTGCGTGTGCCGGGGCTCCGTGCGTGGGTGGGCCAGCTGGAGAGGAAGAGCCAGGGTCAGGGAGCTTAATCATCCCTGTTGTAGTTGCAGTAGGTGGGTCATGGTGTGTTCAGGTCCACGTGTACTCCGTCGGCCGTGGAGGTCGCCGTCGTGGAGAAAGGACGAGGTGCGTGCGCTCTCGTAAGGAGACACAGAATCGTGTGTCAGAAGCTGTGAGAGCGGCCGGTCCAAGCGTGGATGTGCCGATCTAGGCGTGCAGATCTCACCATGAAATGTTCCTCAGCTTTCCCGGTCGTGGGTGGTCTCCGGAGAGTTTCGCCTGGAAACTCTGCGTCGAGGTCTCCCTGAAGCAGAAGGGAGGGCAGATCAGTCAGGCTGCCGCGTTCGCTTGTTGTCGGAGAATCACCGCCGGGTGCTGCATTCGTTGCCATCAGGACATCAGCGTGGCTGTCCAAACCAGAAGGTTGCGATGCACAAAGTGTGTGCATTCTCGGGGTTACCAGTGAAGCGGATGATAAAATAAAGGCAGCGAAGTGAGGTTTTAAATAGGTTTATTATCATACCGCCGTCACGAAGCTCGCCCTATGGGCGGCTCGGAGGCTCTCCAGCAAAGAGACACAGAGTGTGTGTCAGCAGCAGTTGAAGGAATGAGAGCGTGAACATGGATTTCAGTGAGCTTATATACCCAGCTACAGACAATACATGAAAGGCATGGTATCATCAAAGGGATTGCAGACAGGCATGAGACATTTGCATTTGAGAGACACAGTCAGGGCAGGATGCATGAACACAATGCATGAATGGCACATTACATCACAGTAGTGCAGCGGAAAAAAACAGAAGTAGCGAGCTGTCTGTCCCAGTCTGTTGTGGGGGTTATTCCAAACTGCCACAGTCAGGACCCATTTACCAACCCGAAGGGACAGGGAAACAACCCTTTCGTCCACCGGGGAAAACTCCAATATAGAAAAGGTGGGGGGATACAAGAATACCCACCCCTGCTCGCCGCCTCTCGCCCAGGGCAACTCTAGAGTAGGACAAGCTCCAGCCCCTCTCCAGGAGACTGGTTCCGGAACCGGAGCTGTGTGTTGAGGTGAGGCCGACTATATCTAGCCAGTATATCTCTCAACGTCATGCACCAGTTCAGGCCCCTTCCCCACCAGAGAGGTGACATTCCACATCCCAAAAGCCAGTTTAGGAAGCCTGGGATCAGACCGCCAAGGTCTCCGCCTTCGACCACCACCTGTTCCACATAGCACCGGACCCCCATGGTCCCTCCTGCAGGTGGTGAGCCCACTGGAGGGCGGACCCATGTAACTCCTTCGGGCTGAGCCCGGCCGGGTCCCATGGGTGGAAACCCAGCCATCAGGTGCTAGCCATTGAGCCTTTCCCCCAGGCCTGGCTCCAGGGTGGGGCCCCGGTAACCCCATACCGGGCAGGGTACACTGAATCCTTGTTTTAGCATTCATCATGAGAGTCTTTTGGATCGTTCTTAGTCTGGCCCTTCACCCAGGACCAGTTTATCATGGGTGACCCTACCAGAGGCAAATTGCCCCAGACAACATAGCTCCTGGGATCACTAGGACACGCAAACCCTCCACCACGATAAGGTGACGATCCATGAGGGGCCATTTCTCAGTGTCCAGTTAAACTCTCCAATGAGTATCAGCCTTTCATCAGTTGGTACACACCTGATAGTCTCACATAAATCACTGTAGAACTCCTTCTTCACCTCCTCTGTGTTGGTCATTGTTGGGGCATACACGCTGATGAGTGTGGTATACATCTTCCGCTGTAGTGGGAGTCTCATAGTCATTATCCTGTCGTTGATTGGCACCGGTTCCTTATCAAGCATTGCTGCTATCTCCTTTCAGACTGCAAAGCCTACTCCTGCTTCTCTCCTTTCTTGAGTTGATTTCCCACTCCAAAAGAAGATGTATCCATGGTCTTCCAAGCTGTCATATCCAGGCAATCTTGTTTCACTAAGTGCGGCTATGTTTACATTGTACCCATTTATTTCCAAGGCCACAAGCACGGTCTGTCTTTCTGGGCGCTGTGATGTTGATCTGGCCCTTCACCCAGGACCAGTTTATCATGGGTGACCCTACCAGAGGCAAATTGCCCCAGACAACATAGCTCCTGGGATCACTAGGGCACGCAAACCCTCCACCACGATAAGGTGACGATCCATGAGGGGCCATTTCTCAGTGTCCAGTTAAACTCTCCAATGAGTATCAGCCTTTCATCAGTTGGTACACACCTGATAGTCTCACATAAATCACTGTAGAACTCCTTCTTCACCTCCTCTGTGTTGGTCATTGTTGGGGCATACACGCTGATGAGTGTGGCATACATCTTCCGCTGTAGTGGGAGTCTCATAGTCATTATCCTGTCGTTGATTGGCACCGGTTCCTTATCAAGCATTGCTGCTATCTCCTTTCAGACTGCAAAGCCTACTCCTGCTTCTCTCCTTTCTTGAGTTGATTTCCCACTCCAAAAGAAGATGTATCCATGGTCTTCCAAGCTGTCATATCCAGGCAATCTTGTTTCACTAAGTGCGGCTATGTTTACATTGTACCCATTTATTTCCAAGGCCACAAGCACGGTCTGTCTTTCTGGGCGCTGTGATGTTGATCTGTCCAACAGAGTGCGTACATTCCATTCTGCTACACACAAGGCTGCTGTTTTCCTCTTCTTTTCTCTTCCTGCTCCTAACTTACTTTTCGCTGCCTGTTGGAGTGATAACAGATCAGCGTGGACCTTGTTAACCCGGCGACGTCCGAGCTGGTATGAGTTGCTTTCTGACTGGCCATTTCATGAAACTGCTTGCAAAGTATTTGAGTCCCGCTAGCTTTTGCTGGACTAGCAGCACATTCTTGGCTGTTAGAGGTATTATCAGTGGCAAGGACAGGCCAAGGCAAACTGACTCCAGTATCTGTTGCAGTGACTGACCAGATGATAGGTTTGTTTATCTCTGCTCTTTGTGTAGAGCATGTCACAATGCACCGACTGGCACAGTTCACCACAGACCTTGCGACAGATATGTTGTTTATTTGCCAGGATGTCCAGTCTCACCCTGTGTAATTGGGAGTGGCCCACCACAGACCTGTGGCAGATATTGTTTTTAGTTCTGCCAGGATGGCCCGTTTCAGCCTCCACACCCTCGGAAGGGCGGGGATGCCTGTTGAGTCGCCAACAGCCTGATCCATGAGACCAGTAGTACCGGTTTTCATGGTTATCTGGTAGCAAGCAAGCCAATGTCTGACTTGACCTCCTAATGCTGCAAATTCAACAATTGACCATTTTCAGTTCTTTACAACCAATGAACCTCCTCATGGATCGTCACCTTATTGTGGTGGGGGAGTTTGCGTGCTCCAGTGATCCCAGGAGCTATGTTGTCCGGGGCAATTTGCCTCTGATAGGGTCACCCAAGACAAACTGATCCTGGGTGAAGGGCCAGACTAAGAACGATCCAACAGACTCTCATGATAAATTCTATATCAAAGATTCAGTGTACCCCGCCCAGTATGGGGTTACCGGGGCCCCACCCTGGAGCCAGGCCTGGGGGAGGGGCTCGAAGGATAGCGTCTGGTGGCCGGGTTTCCACCCATGGGACCCGGCTGGGCTCAGCCCGAAGGAGTTACATGGGTCCGCCCTCCAGTGGGCTCACCACCTGCAGGAGGGATCATGGGGGTCCAGTGCTATGTGGATTAGGTGGTGGTCGAAGGCGGAGACTTTGGCGGACTGATCCCAAGCTTTCTAAACTGGCTTTTGGTGCATGGAATGTCACCTCTCTGGTGGGGAAGGAGCCTGAGCTGGTGTACGAGGTTGAGAGATACTGGCTAGATATAGTCGGCCTCACCTCAACAAACAGTCTCCTGGAGAGGGGCTGAAGCTTGGCCTTTTCTGGAGTTGCCCCGGGTGAGAGGTGACGAGCAGGGGTGGGTATTCTTGTATCCCCCCACCTTGCTGCCTCTATATTGGAGTTTTCCCCAGTGGACGAAAGGGTTACTTCCCTGCGCCTTTGGGTTGGTAAACGGGTCCTGACCATTATTTGTGCCTATGCACCAAATGATGTTTCAGTGTACCCACCCTTTTTGGAGTCTCTGACTGGGGTGCTGGAGGGTGCTCCTCTTGGAGACTCCATTGTCCTACTGGGGGACTTCAATGCGCACGTGGGCAACAACAGTGAAACCTGGAGGGGGGTGATTGGGAGGAACGGCCTGCCCGATCTGAACCCGAGTGGTGTTCAGTTATTGGACTTCTGTGCTAACCACAGTTTGTCCATAACAAACACCATGTTCAAGCATAAGGATGTCCATGTGTGCACCTGGCACCAGGACACCCTAGGTCACAGGTCGTTGATCGATTTTGTTATTGTGTCATCAGACCTGCGACCATATGTCTTGGACACTTGGGTAAAGAGAGGTGCAGAGCTGTCAACTGATCACCACCTGGTGGTGAGTTGGATCCGATGGCAGGGGAGGAAGCCATTCAGACCTGGTAGACCCAAACATATAGTGAGGGTGTGCTGGGAACATCTGGCTGAGGCCCCAGTCCGGGAGGTCTTCAACTTCCACCTTCGGAAGAACTTCAACCACATTCCGAGGGAGTCTGGAGACATGGAGTCTGAATGGGCCATGTTCTCCACCTCTGTTGTTGAAGCGGCGGCCCAGAGCTGCGGCCGCAAGGTGGTCGGTGCATCTCGTGGTGGCAACCCCCAAACCAAGTGGTGGACACCAGTGGTGAGGGGGGCCATTAAGCTGAAGAAGGAGTCCTATCAAACTTGGTTGGCTTGTGGGACTCCTGAAGCAGCTGAGGTGTACCGGCAGGCCAAGCGGAGTGCAGCTCGGGTGGTTGCTGAAGCAAAAACCCGGGTATGGGAGGAGTTCGGTGAGGCCATGGAACAAGACTTTCGGTCGGCCTCGAAGAGATTCTGGCAAACTGTCTGGTGGCTCAGGAGGGGAAAGCAGCTCCCTGTCCACACTGTGTATGGTGCGGATGGGACATTATTGACTTTGACTGGGATATCATCGGGCGGTGGAAGGAATACTTCGAGGATCTCCTCAATCCCACTGATACGCCTTCCACAGAGGAAGCAGGGTTTGTGGACGAGGGGGATGACTCGCCTATCACAGGGGCTGAGGTCCCCAAGGTGGTTAAAAATCTCCTTGGTGGCCGGGCCCCGGGGGTGGACGAAATTCGCCCTGAGTACCTCAAGGCCCTGGATGTTGGAATGTCATGGTTGACACGCCTCTGCAACATTGCGTGGAGGTCGGGGGCAGTGCCTTTGGCATGGCAAACCAGGGTGGTGGTTCCTCTCTTCAAAAAAGGGGACCGGAGGGTGTGCTCCAACTTTAGAGGGATCACACTCCTCAGCCTCCCTGGGGAGGTCTATGCCAAGGTACTGGAGAGGAGAGTCTGGCCGTTGGTCGAACCATGGATTCAGGAGGAGCAATGTGGTTTTCGTCCTGGCCGTGGCACATCGGACCAGCTCTTTACCCTCTCAAGAATTCTTGAGGGTTTGTGGGAGTTTGCCCAACCAGTTTACATGTGTTTTGTGGACTTGGAGAAGGCATTTGACCACGTCCCTCGTGGTTTTTTGTGGGGGGTGCTTCAGGAGTATGGGGTATCGGGCTTGTTGTTGCGAGCTATTCAGTCTCTATACAACCGTTGTGAGAGATTGGCTCGTATTGCCAACACTCGGTCGGAGTCATTCCCAGTGAGAGTTGGACTCCGCCAGGGCTGCCTTTTGTCACCAATCCTGTTCATAATTTTTATGGATAGGATTTCTAGGCGCAGCCAGGGAATGGAGGGTGTCATGCTTGGTGACCACAGGATCTCATCTCTGTTATTTGTAGATGATGTTGTCCTGTTGGCTTCATCCAGCAATGACCTACAGCTCTTGCTGGGATGGTTGCCGCTGAGTGTGAAGCGGCTGCGATGAGAATCAGCACCTCCAAGTCCGAGTCCATGGTCCTCAGCCGGAAAAAGGTGGATTGTCCTCTCTGGGTTGGGGACAGGCTCCTGCCCCAAGCGGAGGAGTTTAAGTATCTTGGGGTCTTGTTCACGAGTGAGGAGAAAATGGAGCGAGAGCTTGACAGACGGATTGGAGCAGCATCTGCAGTGATGCGGACGTTGTACCAGTCTGTTGTGGTGAAGAGAGAGCTTAGTTCTAAGGCAAAGCTGTCGATTTACCAGTCAATCTACATTCCTACTCTCACCTATGGTCACGGGCTTTGGGTAATGACCGAAAGAACAAGATTGCGGATACAAGCGGCTGAAATGAGCTTTCTCCGTAGGATTGATGGACTCACCCTCAGAGATAGAGTGAGGAGCTCAGTCATCTGGGAGAGCCTCAGAGTAGAACCGCTGCTCCTCCACATTGAAAGGAGTCAGTTGAGGTGGTATGGGCATCTGATTAGGATGCCTCCTGGACGCCTCCCACTTGAGGTTTTTCAGGCACGTCCCACTGGGAGGAGACCCCGGGGCAGACCCAGGACTCGGTGGAGAGACTATGTCTCCCAGCTGGTCTGGGAACGCCTTGGTATCCTCTCTGAAGAGGTGGAGCAGGTGGCTGGGGAGAGGGAAGTCTGGGCTTCTCTGCTTGAACTGCTGCCTCCGTGACCCAGACCTCCAGAAAAGCGGTAGAAGATGGATGGATGGATGGACAACCAATGAAATGTTTTGAAACTCTGTTGTGCATAATAATTTGGAACAGTGCATTTTGAGTTTTTTTAATTTTTGCAAAAAAATAGTTATCATTGGGAGGTTTGTTCAATAAAATTTGAGTTATGCTCCAATGGTTGATGACTTGAAAATTATACTTGTCATGAGCTGAGTGCGATGTTCTGCCGGACTCAGTCTTGTGGTTCCTTCTTTGTATTTGTATATATTTATCTGTTGTATTTTTGGTGCCCTTTTGAGTTTTCACTCATTTCTATTTGTCTGTTTCTGTTTCAGTTCACGCTGGCTATGTCTAGTTTCATTTATAATTATTGTCTAGTCTGTATTTGGTTTTGTTTATATTCAGTCTCTGGGTTGACAGTTGTCAGGTGGCATTTCCGGGTTTGTATTGGCGCCGCCTGTCAAGCTGTCAGCCGCTGCTCCTCACCTGTCAGTACCACCAGCTGATTTTAATTATTATTTGTTGTTCCCTTCTCCTGCTCAAGCATACCCACACCTGTTATCACTTGTATTGTTATCGCATTTACTACTTAACCCTTTAAGTGTGTATGGTGTAGAACTGCAACATACCACCTAGTGGTCAAGAGTGGTAAATATTTTTTGTCAATAAAATAGTTCAGATTTCCAAGGCTATAACTTGAAAGTGGTAAGAGATAATGACTTACTGTCGATTAGAAAGATGTAAAATATGATCCAAAGTTTCATACAGGAATAAATTTATGCATTTAATTTGCATAATGAACAGCACCTCTTTAAATTCCATAACTCAGTCAAAACTGGACTTTGGACGTATTTACACAAAAAATGGTTCAGTCTTTTGACACCATTTTTTGTATAGAGGTACCTCATCATCTTATCTTCAAAGTATATGAGCAAGAAAATTATACATTTAAAAAAAAAAAAAAAATTCTCACTTTTGACAAAGTCAGTGAGAAGGCAGGCACAGTGCCGCACTCTGCCACTAGGGGCACACAAATTCTCACATTCAAAGGATTAAGCTCTGTCAGTTCACATGGTCATTGCCGCTACATTGTATGTTCCTCCACTGAGTGCTCCTCAGGACATTTATCCTGTTAATCCTCAATCCTCGTCTCCTCCTGGGCTTAACGGCTCAGGAGTGCATCCTTTGTAAGTTGATCTTGTTTTTGCATTTTGTGTTTGTGCACTATTTTGGAGTTGTTATTTTCTTTAATAAATGTCGCAAATATCATCCAGTGTTTGGGTTTGTCTCCCCTGCCTCGTAGAAGCGAATGTGACAATACTGACTGTCATTTGCATCGACTATTTAGGAAAATCAGAGACAAATATCGTTTGCATAATAATTTGGAACATGGTATATATCAGTTTAACTCCCCATTTTGAAAATTGGTGTGACCACTCCTACCTTCCAAGCAGTTGGGATGACAGCATGTTTGACTGACAGATTGATTACATGAGTAATTGGACAAATGGGACAAACTAAACTGTAAGGAGATATTTTGCTCCAGATTTTGCAGGAGGCTATGGACCTAACAATGATTGCATGCTGAAATGGTTCACTAATGGCTGGAATTGGGTGTAAAGGAGCAGGTTTAATGACTTGATAAGGTTTTCCAGTTAACTGACATGTATGACATGTTTTTACATATTCTGACATGTCTCTTTAAACATGGCCAGAACAAGTATCTTCAGATATGATCATACGTCTTCTTTATCTCCATGTGCCCAGACTGGTCATGTGACACCTGCACACCAAACTAAATTATGAAACTTGGTTGGGACTACAATTTGATAAAAACTGGATTTCCCAAACCAACTTCACTGCAAGGTGTCCACTTTCTCACCAACAGCCCATTACCAGTGAAGTATCTATGAGCTTTCTCCTGTTCTTGTGTTATTGGAACAGCACTTTCCAGTAGATCTTTAATGGAAGGATCTAACTGCTTTTCTGACAACAGCTCTGCATATGGAATGGACAAACTAGACAGGTTTACAACTGGACCCTTCTCAGTTAGTTTATCAGATTCACCCTGATCACGAGCCCCAGCACAAGCCATTAAAACTTCTGGGAAGAAGGGCTGATGAAGTTTTCATCAGGGCTGCAGCTCAGCAGTTTTTGGATTACGTGCGTGTCATGCTGCCTGTCCCTTACTTGTGTACTAAAAGAGACATGAACACAGGGTGTTTTTGATTGAAGACATCTGCCTGTTTCTGAGACTTGGTGGGCAAACCCCAAGAAAGTAAAGATAAGCTAGAGGGCACTCAGAGAGCACATGCCTCCACCAGTGGTCTCTCTGTGTGTTTGTTAGCAGGAACACGCAAAAGCTACTGGACCAATTCTGATGAAATTTTCGCCAAAGGTAGCCCTCAGGCTATAGATGAACCCATGAGATTTCGGAGGTGACCCGTTTCAGGTCTTGGCTCTGCTCTTCTCCACCAAGGTTGTATCTTACAATGGTAATGAAATTGAAAAAGTGACCCAGAATCCAAATTCAGACCTCCAAAATCTAATGGGTTCATCCGTTGTCAGAGGGCCACCTCTGGTGAAAATTTAATAAATGTCTGTCCAGTAGCTTTTGTGTAATCCCGATAACAAGCAGACAACAAACCGCCCCAATTACATTATGATTTGCAGCTCTCCTGTTACCTCAGAAACATGGAGCTGATTCTGATTTTAGTCATTTTAGTTATGATTTTAGTCATCGGTGGGTGTGTTATACAGTGCATCTGGAAAGTATTCACAGCACTTCACTTTTTCCACATTTTATGTTACAGCCTTATTCCTAAGGGGATTAAATTAATTTTTTCCCTGAAAATTCTTCACACAATATGCCATAATGACAAAGTGAAAAAAGTTTTTTTTTTTAATTTTTGCAAATGTAATAAAAATAAAAAAAACTAAGAAATCACATGTGCATAAGTATTCATAGACTTTGCACATTACTTTGCTAATGCACCTTTGGCAGCAATTACAGCCTCAAGTTTTTTTGAATATGATCCCACAAGCTTGGCACACCTGTCTTTGGGCAGTTTCGCCCATTCCTCTTTGCAGCACCTCTCAAGCTCCATCAGGTTGGATTGGAAGCATCGGTGCACAGCCATTTTCAGATCTCTCCAGAGATGTTCAATTGGATTCAAGTCCGGGCTCTGGCTGGGCCACTCAAGAACATTCACAGAGTTGTCCTGAAGCCACTCTTTCAATATCTTGGCTGTGTGCTTAGGGTTATTGTCCTGCTGAAAGATGAACCGCCGCCCCAGTCTGAGGTCAAGAGTGCTCTGGAGCAGGTTTTCATCCAGGATGTCTCTGTACATTGCTGCATTCATCTTTCCCTCTATCCTGACTTGTCTCCCAGTTCCTGCTGCTGAAAAACATCCCCACAGCATGATGCTGCCACCACCATTGGCATGGTTATGAGTGGTGCCTGGTTTCCTCCAAACATGACGCCTGGCATTCACACCAAAGAGTTCAGTCTTTGTCTCATCAGACCAGAGAATTTTGTTTCTCATGGGCTGAAAGTCCTTCAGGTGCCTTTTGGCAAACTCCAGGTGGGCTGCCATATGCCTTTTACTAAGGAGTGGCTTCCGTCTGGCCACTCTACCATACAGGCCTGATTGGGGGATTGCTGCAGAGGTGGTTGTCCTTCTGGATGATTCTTCTCTCCCCACAGAGGAACACTGGAGCTCTGACAGAGTGACCATCGGGTTCTTGGTCACCTCTCTGACTAAGCCCCCCCCCCCCCCCCGATCACTCAGTTTAGACAGCCGGCCAGCTCTAGAAAAGTCCTATGGTTCTGAACTTCTTCCATTTATGGATAATGGAGGCCACTGTGTTCATTAGGACCTTCAAAGCAGCAGGAATTTTTCTGTACCCTTCCCCAGATTTGTGCCTCAAAACAATCCTGTCTCGGAGGTCTACAGACAATTCCTTTGACTTCATGCTTGGTTTGTGCTCTGACATGCACCGTCAACTGTGGGACCTTATATAGACAGGTGTGTGCCTTTCCAAATCATGTCCAGTCAACTGAATTTACCATAGGTGGACTCCAGTTAAGCTGTAGAAACATCTCAAGGATGATCAGTGGAAACAGGATGCACCTAAGCTCAATTTTGAGCTTCATGGCAAAGGCTGTGAATATTTATGTACATGTGATTTTTTTTTTTAGTTTTTTATTTTTAATAAATTTTCAAAAATCTCCAAAAAATTTCACATAGTCATTATGGGGTATTGTGTGTCGAATTTTGAGGGAAAAATGAATTTATTCCCTTTTGGAATAAGGCTGTAACATAACAAAATGTGGAAAACGTGAAGTGCTGTGAATAGTTTCCGGATGCATTGTATATTAAAATATTATATTATTGTGTGATGAGGGTGGTGGCTCCACCTTTCCGGTTCCGCCACCACCCTAAGTATAAAAGGCCAAGGCGGAAGAGGCACAGTCTCTTTTTGTCCTTCGCCTCTGCCTGTACGGAGCGCCTTGTGTCTGTGAGTTTACACAATAAAGTTAAGTTCTACTGCACCTCCAGCCTTGTCATTGGGTTACGGATTTTGGACATAACAGGGTGCACCTGGATTTTTTTTTTAACCGATCTGTTTCATGTCTCCAGTGTTGTGACCAGGAGCAGGAAAGTTGCAGAGAGCTGCTTTAAGTTGTCAGACTAGGAGACTTCTCCACTGGTGTTCAGCACCCATTTCACTCTTGGTCTAGACCGAATAGTTCATCTCCAGACCTGCAGAGAATTTGGTTAGATGATACCTCCTTCTTCAAGCGTAGAAAGTCCTTTTCGTGTTGGTCATAATTATCTGATAACTGGCAGTATTTGGATAATAACACAACATTCATTCATCTTCTTCCGCTTAATAACAAAAATAATTTTTTTGTGAGTTGTCTGTGTTTTTTCAACTGATTTAAGACAATTTTGCACTGCTGAATCCGAAAATGACATCCGTTTCTCTCAGTCAGGTCAGGTTTTTATGTTAAGTTATAAGCAGTTGTACAGCAGTTGTACAATTGTACTGTAAATTGAATAGTAGGCATTGATACATACATACTACATACTCTGTTGTCATTGAATCCTTATTTAAATCCTCCACCTGAACAATGAGAGCAAGTTTTTAGCCAAAGTCAAATTCCTTGTATGTGTTGTGCATACTTGGCACAACACATAAAGGTAAGTACATGTAAATTGAATGTTACGTCATCATTGTTCAAAATTCAGAGAATTTCAAGAAATAAAAAAGAATTTTGCATCATATAAAGCGAAAATACCCGTACATATAAACAAAAGCGTAAGAAAACATGTGGCCATAGTTCAAAAAGTTGACCTGATTGAGCAAAACCAATGTGATTTTTGGATTCAGCACATCAAAACTGTCCTAAATCAGCTAAAAAAAAACTTAGACAATAAATTTGGTGTTGACCAGTGTAATCAATTATGAGTTAGTTCCAACCGAGCAATTTGATTGGACAGTGGGGATTCCAGGAGTTACTATAATCCGCAATAATTGCACTCCAACGTTTCACTGAATATGTATCACTTCACTGTGTTCATGTAACTGTTAATTACTAACAGTAATTTACTGTCAACTCTGCAGACTTGAGAATTCCAACACTGTGTTGGATACCTTAATTTCCACAGTGAGGCGCTGTTTGAAAAGAAATTATACATCCGTGACCAGGAAGTCCCACCCTTTTGAAAAAAATCTTTGAGTTTACAACGTCTGCCCTTGTATCAACACTGTTAAGCTATTTCACGTCTGTTTAAAAAAAATAGGCAGTGCTAGAGTTGGATTTAACAAACTGCATCATGAATATGGTGATGGACTCTTTGTTTCATCTGAAAATGCCGAGAAAAAGTGAGCGAAGTGTGCCAAAGCCAAATTGCTAGCATGCTAACTAGCTACTCAACATGTGGCCTGTATGTTTTATAATAATATTGCTTAAATATATGTTTACATCCATGTTATCAGAAAAAAATGTTTACATGATCAGTTAGTAGTTGAATTTCTACCCACAGGCATGTATATAAAACTCACACTAATAATAAACAATATTATACTGAGTATTATATATTAAATCCTAATATTTTATGTCATGCTGAAACACCTCCACCATTTTCACAGACTTTAGAGAACTAGTATTCCTGTTTTTTCTTTCCAGAAGGTGAAGAAAGTTCATGTCCATCATTTTGTTAAACACTGTGCAGGTGTCCTCCTCCCTGCAAAAATGTTTGCCTTTGTTCATCATATTTGCACCTGCATCCGCTCATGTTTTAACTATATTCCCTTTTGCATATTTGCACATGTGCCAAAATATAAAAAAAATGAAAAAAATCTGATGGAATTGTAAACATACACTGAATAAACAGATTATTGGCTAATAAACTAGGTGTGTTTAACTGATTTCCATCAATCTGATAATGGCCTCTATCTGATAAAGAATATGGGATTATGCTGTTTCCGTGACTATTGAGATGATCAGGTAACTGCAGGAGGAGGAGGATTTGAAGGGGAAGGATATCACCGTTAAAAACGGCTGTGGTGCTGAAACAGTCACACGTCTGATCCCTGTTAAATAAAGCTCACACATGATCGTATACTGCTTAAGAATTCAACATTAAGAAAGTCAGAAGGCATCCTAACGAGAGAAATGACAAAACAGGTGTGATGCTGGCTCTCACCAGATCCCTCTTCAAGTCTTGGTGATATCTGCATGGAATGTCACCAGCAGAATTTGGCTGAAGATGGGTGATATTGGTGAGATGAGCTGTCCACACAGAGCTCAGAGGATCATATCCCAACCTGCTCACCCTGCTGCCATCTGGCTGCACAAGTATAGGCTGCTGCACCAAAAGACTCGGGTGTGCTTTCCTCAGTCTGACTTTGTTCCTGTTGAACTTCTGCCCCTACTTCACTCTAAACGTTTCTCGTTTCTTCTGTTAGCTGATATTTTTTATCTGTAGTATAGAGAGAGAATTTGTTTCAATATAAGTGCGGATGTTGTGTTTGTTTTAAGATTGTTAAATTAGTTTTGAATTTTTAATGACATCATTTAATAATAATCTAAACAGTGGTGTGCAGCTTTTACAATCACAAAATGGACAATTCTCTACAATAGCACTCAAAAACCAGTAAAAAGATACATAAGAGCCTTGTTGCTGCTTATCATGGAAGCCTAAGGGCTACAACACATACCACACATACCACAAAAGTGTGTTGCTGTAATGCAGTGATCCCTGGTTCCGTTCCCAGTCAGTGACCCTTCCTGCATGTCTCTTCTGTCCTCCTCACCCATTCCCTGTCTTTCTTGTCACTGAATCTGTCCAATAAAGGTGAAAATGCTCAAAAATAAATGTTTAAAAAAGAAGGGTGTTGTTGCCTTTGCGTCAGGTCCAGATTCATGGTTGTTTCCCTCTGCCTCTTTAGTTTTATTGGTGCAGTATAACAGCATTAAGTGTTTCCTATTTTCTTGGAGAAGAGGGGCTGTCCCATCCCCTATTCACATAAGAATAAGACAGACAGCTTTAGCTATACCGTCTACAATTGTTCTTTGCCTTTCTTTTGTCTGTGAGTCTTAGGCACTGGTGGTTTTTAGGCTCATAGATAATTGTATCCTCCTCACTGTCAGCCGCCGGGTATTTAATGTGCTACATTCACACGAGTTCCTCAGCGAAAGGACAGGAGTTCCTTTTGACACAATTTTTTTTTTTTTTTTTTTTTTTACATTTTTAGGGTTGAGATTTTACTTATGTGTGGGACATGGGCAGATATTTAATTTCAGTTTGGAGGGAAAATAAGAACATTTTCTCAAGAGTAAATGTTGAGGGGAACACTGTATTATTGTTGTCAGGGCCGTTTGTAGCTTTTGGGGGGCTTGGGGCAAGATTGTGTTTGAGGTCCAATGTTTTTTGGAATTAGGAAGAGTTCAAATCCTTTTAAAATTAATTTCCCAGCAAAGAGTGGAGTGGGTGGAGATGAGTGTCAGGGGTGATCTGTTGACAGAAGGATAGCAGCTACAGTGAAAGGGAAGACAGTAGTGAGACCTGCTATGATGTGTGGTTTGGAGACGGTGGCACTGATGAAAAGACAGGAGACAGAGCTGGAGGTGGCAGCGCTGAAGATGCTGATATTCTCATAGGGAGTGACTAGGAGGGACAGGATTAGAAAGTATATCAGAGGGACAGCTCAGGTTGAGCAGCTTGGAGACAAAGTAAGAGAGGCGAGACTGAGATGGTTTGGACATGTGCAGAGGAGGGACAGTGGATATATTGGACAAAGGATGTTGAAGATGGAGCTGCCAGGCAGGAGGAAAAGATAAAAACCACAGAGAAGACTCATGGATGTAGTGAAGGAGAACATGGAGAGGGTTGGTGTTACAGAGGAAGGTGAGAGGGACAGGGCGAGATGGAGGAAGATGGTCTGCTGTGGCGACCCCTGAAGGGAGGAGCTGGAAGAAGAGGAAGAAGATCTAGATGAGCAGAAAATAATTAACCATTATACGGAATAAAAAATTAAACAGCATCCCTGTGAATGTTGTGAATTTGCAAGAAAGTCTCAAATTTACAAGAAAACAGTCACAAATCTATGAGAAAAAGGTTGAAAATTTATGACAAAATATGTTGCAAATTTACGAGAAAAAAGTAGCAAATTTTCCAGAAAACGTTTATTAAAAAAAGTCACAAATATGAAAAAAGCACCAAATTAACAAGAAAACATTAGCAAATTTAAACTTAAAAAGTCACAAATTTTGTCACAAACATTGCTAATTTATGAGAAACTAGAAAAGCACTCAGAGAGCGCATACTTCCACCAAGGCTCCTTCCATCCCTCATTGATCACCTCGAAAATATAATAGGTTTATGTGTAGGCCTAGAGCCACTTCTGGTGAAAATTGCATCAAAGTCTGTCCATTAGTCTTGGAGTATTGTTGCTAACACACTGTGAGAAGACAAGAGCCTTGGCGGAGGTATGCATTCTCAGATCATCACCAAAATGTAATGGCTTCCTCTCTAGCCTGAGGACCACCTCTGGTGAAAATTTCATCCAAAGTCATCCAGTAGTTTTTGTGTAATCCTGCTGCATAAATACAAACAAAGCCCTTGGTGGAGGTATGCACTCTCAGATCATCACCAATGTTGTGCCATTACACACCTTTCCTGAAAATTTCATCAAAATCCGTTCATAACTTTTTGAGTTATGTTGGTAACAGACAGACAGACAAACCAACCCCAACAAAACCATAACCTCCTTGGTGGAGGTAAAAATTGCATTTAAATGTAGCATTGTTGCTTCAAATGTGTTTTATTCAGTTATGCAACATGATAGAGAAAACTTTGTGAAGATATTGGTGTCTGTGTGTGGGGGGGGGGCATGTCCCCCGTCCTCCACTTAGTTTACAGCGACGAGTCGACTATCACAACATTCCACTGAAAATCCCTGAAGCATACTGTCAAAGAAAAAATAACTGATGAATATAGATTGTAACTTTTACTGTTGCAAATGAACAGATTTAATCTGCCATGGAACACTGATTCCAATCCTCCTGAACACATTAGGTGGAGCTTGATTCAGGACTGTTTTGCCATCTAAAGCAGCACAGAGTTTGCAGCTGAGTACACTGAAGGTGAAAATTGCAAAGCAACTGCAGACTGTGCCCATTTCAACCAGCATGTCTGTCCATTCACACCTCCCTCTTGTCAGTGTTCACAGAAACAACAAGCACAAAGTACAGAGCGTCTTAATATGAATATGCATGTTGTTGACTTTGTTCTTGTCATTTAGACTAATTTGGCTCAATTAATTTTCTGTCTGCTTTCTGTCCTCTCCCCTGTCACCCCCTCTGTCTTAGAGCCCTTCAGTGCCGATGTGTGGGTGATGATGTTTGTGATGCTGCTGATCGTTTCAGCCGTGGCCGTGTTTGTGTTTGAGTACTTCAGCCCGGTGGGTTACAATCGCTGTCTGGCAGATGGACGAGGTGAGAGCACACGCACACACACACACACACACACACACACACACACAAGTGGCAGTCAGTTCCTTTCACAAAAAAAGAAAAGGTGACAGATACATTCCCGGGCACGGCGCTGCTCCCAAAATGCAGACTTTTACAGCTGCAGTTAGCGTGTTTTGTTACCTTGAATGCACTGTTTAAGCTGAGCCCTCCAGGTGCTGAATTACTTTGACAATCCCGTCTGAATAAGTGCTGGAACTGGAGCACTGGGCCTCCCCACTTGATGTCTTTGAGTACTTATCTGCATCTCCATTCACTTAAGCTCTTCTGCTAATGAAAAGGATCATTGACGAGATCCAGATTGGTGAGCCTAAGTATTCTTAGCATCACAACAAAGACTTCTCTGTTCTCGTCTAACATTCTTTTTTTGTAATCGTACCACTCTCAAACCTTGCACAACTGTTAAACGGGCTTTTAAAACTCATGAATGTATTTTAATATATCTATTACCATTCATTGAAAATATGTGTCAGGCTTAACAGTGTCTGACGGGATGAATCAGTGCTACTGTGTTGTATCAAAGCTATTAAATCAATTTACCTATCAAAATCAGTGGTTGGAATTATTTTTTCTGGTGCTTTAATATATGCAGCTCTATTTTACTGAAGATAATGTTTGGCTGCCACAAAGGCATCCTCTCAAGATAAAATCAGAGAAGCGTTATATTGGGACAAAATGGCTCAGAGTAATGTTTCCTACCGTATGGTTTTCTGAATGTTGGCTGTCTTCGTTGGTGACTTAAAGTTGTTGTCCCAAACTGTCGCTCCAGTTGTGCACTCCTCCTCTCCTTTTCTCTCCCCTTCTTTGATGCTGTAGATCTACAGTAGGTAGTGTTTTCTTCCCACCACCTTGTTATGCAGTTATAATGTGTTAGGCGGTTAGAACAATAGGATGCCGCTGGCTCCGCTGGAAGAGCAGACGTGGACTGTGGAGAACGTCCTGTGAGATGGCATGGGGATAAATCTATTGTGTCTGTGCAATTCATTTGACATAAAGGCAGATAAAGCACAGAGGTCATCCTTTCACTTCCCTCATCTTTTCATACATTCCCCTTCTCCCCCCCCCCCCCTTCCTTCTGTCTTCCAGAGCCCGGCGGCCCCTCCTTCACCATTGGCAAAGCCATCTGGCTGCTGTGGGGCCTGGTTTTCAACAACTCTGTCCCTGTGCAGAATCCCAAAGGTACCACCAGTAAGATCATGGTGTCAGTGTGGGCCTTCTTCGCTGTCATCTTCCTGGCCTCCTACACTGCCAACCTGGCTGCCTTCATGATCCAGGAGGAGTACGTCGACCAGGTGTCGGGCCTGTCAGACAAAAAGGTGTGAATTCAAGATGGTGTAGCTGCTTTATGGTGTGGTGGAAACTATCTGATAGGGAGTTTGAAGACATTCTTACACACGCGGCGCAGCTTTGAACTTTTGAGAAATCACCATCAGCAGAGGAAAACAAAATGTCCATTGCAGTCAGGTTGGTATTTAGCGGTGTGATCGGCTGATAATATAACGGCGCTTCCACGGTGAGTGTCATCTGCTGCCTTCTGCATGCTATCAGCAACCTCTTCAAAGGGACGTAGGCCTGTAATGATAACAAATTTTGATGGGTGATAAATTTCCCCCAAAATTATGGCTGATGCCATGAAGTCCATTTTATGCCACAGATAACAGTGATATAATGGTAACAGTCTATGTACAACTTTTCAAAAAGTTTTGAACTTTTATTCATGAACAATATTAAACACTGGAATAGAAATGCTGAAAAATTATTTTAAACAACATAAATAGATTTAACATAAATAAACCAAAAACATTAAATAAAATAGTTTTGGCCACTGCTGTTTATACATTGGCATGGACAACCGAGACACATGACTTTACGTCATCGATGAGCACTGTTTGTTTACGATATACACGGTCTCAGAAATGGGACAGTAGAGAACTACATAGTGAAAACTTCATGGACCTTACTGTCTATCTTGAGTTGTTTTTTTTTCCCGTAGCGCTCCCTAATACAGCTGCTGTGTTCTAAAATGGTGGTAAGAACAGTTGTACCGGTCATACGAAGGTAGCGTAAACATGGGCGTTACATGAGGAGCTGAGTGAGAGTTGAAGCCGACTTCTCCAACCTCTCCAGCCGACGTCTTCGCTGCACGAATTGATCATGCTGTTAACCTGTTGAACTCTGGTCAGTTTCCCTAAAAGCGCCTAAAAATAACATACCCAAAGTAAATGCCAAAGATGAAGAGCTGAATAAGGTGAAGGAGAAACAGCTGTATGCTGAGCAGCAGATCCGGGACATGGAGGACAAGCAAAATCAGCTGAATGCTGAGAAGCTTGCCCTGCAAGAGCAGCTTCAGGCAGAAACAGAACTCTGTGCCGAGGCAGAGGAAATCAAAAGCTGTTCTTCAACCCTTTGCAGCATCTTCATGGGGTTGGTCTCATTTAAAAGAAAACACTTTGGATTTTTTGGCAAAACAGTCATAATCTCTCTAAGTGCTCCGGCCACTGAGTAACAGTCATCTAAACATACTGAATTTGAAGAAAATAAAGTTCGCCTGGGTGTTTTTTTAGATACAAATGCTTGCAAATAACACACAGCAGTGAGATACTGGCTGGAAAATGCAACAGAAATGTAGAACCAAGTGTTATTAAGCTGAGGTCAAAATTTTGTAACAATACCACAAAAAATGAATATATTACACAGCTTTTTTCTCAGGTTGTTCCCAGGCGTTTTTGAACTGTGGAAAAACGTCTATAACTTTTGAATGCTTCAACATAGAAGCTTCATCTTGGGCTCTAATGAAAGGTGACACTCAGGGCTGTGTGTGTGTGTGTGGGGGGGGGTTGTTCATTCATGAATGAATGAATGAACAAACAAGCCCCCCACACACAAAGAAACATGCCACGAAAAAAATGTGTGGCCTTTTTTTACAAGAAAAAATAACCTACAGTGCAATAAAAATTATACTAAAATATCTGCAATGTAGAGGATAACAACTACCCCCCCCCCCCCGCTACAGAGGAGCTTGGCACACAAAAAAACTTGTGGCCGTGACGGACCGTTGTAATTACCGATCAGTCAAAAGTCATTTTTATTACTATTTTCATTGATAAAGAATAATTTAGCTTAAAACATTTACCTGTCCACAACAGCAGTGTCATTGACGAACATCTGTTCCTCATTGTCAGACGAACATGAAGCTGGTCCGGTTACGGACTCATGGTTCTGGTCACCCAACCCAGTCAAACCATCTCCACTTCCATGATTGCGGTTTTTGCGAACCATTTTTCAAAACAAATAAGAACAGTAGTAATAAAAAAAGACTGGCTAACGGCTGAGAGTGGGTAACGCTACCGTTACACACAGGTAACGTTCACGGACACATGTGTGTCACCCAGCGGCTTAGGCAAAAAAGATTTTACGCACGGGGACGCACGCGTTGCAATCGTCGAACTTCTCTGCTTCAATTGGCTCGTTGTATTTGCGGTCGTTGGTAGGCAGGTCCTTCTTGCTAGGTTTTCAGTCATTGGTTCTTCAAGGTTTCAGAAACCCAATTCAAGGCTCTTATTAGCCGAATGAGAGGTCATTCAAATCTAAACCAATCAAACACTCCTTTGGCTTTCTGTTCGCGGCTGTGTCTGTACTGGAAGAACGGAAATGCAGCTTTTTTTTTTTCAGTGCGCACTGAGACGCACTATGATGCAGAGACGTGACCGCCCGCGGAATCCCGGAGTTCAACAGGTTAAAAAGGAGCAGACATTTAGGCTCAGTTGGGACAAACATTATATTGTGAGCGGACCCTCCAGCTCTCCACTTCACCTTTTTCCAGCTGTCCCCGCTATTGTTGTAACATTCAGGAATGACTCATTTAAATGTACTAGTTTTTATGGGTGAACGTACTGTACTTAATCACTTACTGGAACTGTACTGGGAACCAGACATCGCCAGCTGAATCAAACAGGCCAATAAAATGAATGAAATCATTCCAGAGGGAAAAAAGAAAACCTGCAGCAGCAGAATGTTATCTTTGCAGATTAACTGAAAAATTTTGCTCTATGCATTGCACTGGAGCTGGAAATTTAACACACTGTCTCTTGATAAAATACAACCCAAATGTACTGCACTGTTACACTGACAAGGAATGGGTTGCGTGGGAACAGCTGACCCAACTGTGTCCTGCAGTGTGACATACTGTATGTGAGCTAGGCCAACATCAGAGAGGGGCCTGATGTCACGCTTCCAATATTATCTGGAGTTCATGTGGAAAAATTGATGTGTGTATTTTTTTTTCTGTGCAAGTTTTTGGCTGGGCTTTTATACATTTAGTATAATTTGCATAAACTCAGACACAGTTGGTTGTTTTCATATTTGTGACTCTTTTTTTGCCTTCAAAACAAATCTGTTATTTTAGACATCAATATTTTACAAAAGAGGTGTAACAACTGGTTCATTAGAAAAGTACACTGCCATGAGTACTGGTGACTGTAGAGCCACCATAGCCTTCAACAGCTAATAAATGTTGATGGGATCATGATTTAAAGACGCACTGTAGTGGATATAAATCCCCTTATTAAAAACAAATCTACATTGTCTAAAATGGTATCTTATGTCCTTTTTTTCCACACAAGAAATGTTCATGGTCCAAGAGTTGCTTGTGAAAATCTTTTCCCTTTTTCTTCCTTTTTCAAATGTTAGTATCTATGAATATTCTAATAAGGCCTCCCCACATCCCGTGCTAATTGGCTCTCCTGTCTAAGCTGACTCCTCAGTTCCACTCTCTTCCTCCGAGGCCATGCCCAGTGCTTAGTCCTGATTGGTTCACTTAGTAGTAGTAGTAGTAAGCTTTTATTTGCAGACTCAAGGTCCATAAAAATACATAAAACATGGATCAGCACAAAAAGAACAACAGAAAATTAAAAACAACGGTGTATATAAAAAAGAAAATATTAAAAAGTCAGTATACTTGTTATAGTGACATCACTAAAACGGCCTGTCTAAACTTGCCTTTTTGAAGGAAGGAGCTTAACTGAACTTTCACAGCAGAAAGACACAGACATGACACACAAGAGTGGATGACAAGCAGAAGGCCTTTGTTGAGTGGCAGAATCACCCCACTTCCATTTCCAAGCGTGATTGCTTCAAGCACCTCCAGAGACAGGCACAAGCAGCGCTGCGAAAGATGCAGAATGAATGGTGGGAGAAGAAGGCAGATGAGGTGCAGAGATACACTGACATGCAGAATTCCAAGATGTTCTTCAGCGTCATCAAGGAAGTATATGGGCCTGCCAAGCCATGTACTACCCCACTTCTGTCAGCAGACGGTTCAACTCTGCTGAAGTTGAAGAGCAGCATCAATGCGCGATGGAGAGAGCACTTCAGCTACCTGCTCAACAGGCCCTCCACTATAGACCCCCACGCCCTCGATCTGATCCCACAAAAACCCACCGTCCACTGCCTCGACCTCCCCCCTACAATGGACGAAGTCTTGAAGATGATTAGGCAGACCAATTCAGGCAAAGCACCTGGGATGGTTGCAATCCCGGTGGAAATATTCAAATCAGCCGGTCCTGTGGCCCTTGAAATCTTCCATTCCCTCCTCACCAGCATCTGGGATGAAGAACAACTGCCCAAAGACTTCAGGGATTCCACCGTTGTCTCCCTGTTCAAGAATAAGGGTAGCAAGTCGGACTGCGGCAATTACCGAGATATCTCCCTTCTATCTATTGCCGGAAAAATACTGGCCCGGATCGTCCTCAACCGACTGATTAACAACATCTCTGAAGGGAACCTGCCAGAAACACAGTGCGGATTCCGCTCAAACCGCAGCACCGTGGACATGATCTTCTCCGTCCGCCAAGTGCAGGAGAAATGTCTAGAACAAAATATGGACTTATACACAGTCTTTATCGACCTGACTAAGGCCTTCAACACGGTGAACAGGGAGGCCCTCTGGATCATCCTATCCAAGCTTGGGTGCCCAGACAAGTTTGTAAACCTCATACGCCAGTTTCACGACAACATGACTGGGCAGGTTCTCTCAGGTGGAGAGGTATCTGAGCCATTCAATATCAGCAACGGCGTCAAGCAGGGGTGCGTTCTGGCTCCGGTCCTCTTCAGGGACTTGGACCTTGGGATATACCTGCGATACAGACTTGATGGCTCACTGTTTGACCTCCGCCGTCTGAAGGCTAAGACCAAGGTCGCAGAAAAGATTGTCTTGGAAGCACTTTTCGCTGACGACTGTGCCCTCATGGCCCACACAGAGTTTGATCTCCAGATCATCGTGAATAAGTTTGCAGAAGCCTCCAGCCTTTTTGGTCTTACCATCAGCCTCGGCAAGACAGAGGTACTGTTCCAACCAGCACCCACCTTCACCGTCCTACCCCCCCCCCCCATCTCCATCGAGGGTACCCAACTGAAGATGGTAGACGACTTTAAATACCTCAGCAGCACCATCAGCAATGATGGCAGCCTGGATAAGGAGATCAACGCCAGAATCTGCAAGGCCAGTCAAGCTCTCGGTCGTTTCCGAGCTCATGTCCTGAACCAGCACAACATCCAGCTGTCCACGAAGCTCAAAGTGTACAGGGCCATTGTCCTCACCAGCCTTCTCTATGGATGTGAGATGTGGACCGTGTACAAAAAAACACCTGAAGCAGATGGAGAAGTTCCACATGAGAAGTCTACGGATGATCATGAACATTCACTGGCAAGACCGGGTCACAAACCTTGAGGTCCTGGACAGAGCTGAGATGACCAGCATCGAGGCTATGATTCTGAAAGCCCAGCTCCGATGGGGTGGTCATGTGATCCGGATGGATGGCCACAGGCTGCCCAAGCAGCTCATGTACGGCAAACTCTGCTCTGGGAAGCGGAACCAAGGCAGACCATGCAAAAGATTCAAAGACTGCATGAAGCTCAACATCAGACACACTGGCATCCTTCCCAAACAATTAGAGCTGTGGGCTATGGACAGGCCAGACTGGCACGCCCTCACTACCCAGGCACGAGACTACTTTGAAGAGAAGAGGCGAGCTGATGTAGCTGAATCACGGGCACGAAGAAAGGCGTTATTACCTGGGCAGTTTCCTTGCCCCTACTGCAGCTGTGTCTGCCGATCGAGGATCGGCCTAAACAGCCATCTCCATGCTCACACAAGAAGAGGACTTAACACATGAGGGACGGTCATCATCGGATCGATGGACAACCAAGAAAAGAAGAAGAAACTAAATCAAGTGATTCAAATGTTTAATCATGAACGATCACATTTTTCCCAGAGTTAACTTGTAATTCATCAAGTTAGCCACAGGTTGTTTTTTTTATCAGCTCTAAATATATGTGCCCTTCTAACAAGCACACCCTCTGGAATGGTTCATCCATCTGGGTTATCTGTGACAAATTATTTAAATTAAAAAAAAAAACATGAAACTTCACAAATTAATAAATACAATCAGAGTAAATTTTGGAAAAATTCATACAGTATTCATTTAAATTCAAAGCAACAAGCCAGAATGAGCAAACAAGAAACAATGCATCTGATTTAGTGCGAATGTATGAAAAAGACAGTTTTACATACAATTTTCTGCTTTATATAGATGTTCACTAAAACACTTATTTTAATGTCTTAGTAATGCTCACACACTTATGTTACAAGGTTAAAAAGAATGCAACTACAATTGATGGAATCACTTTAGGATTAATTTACAAGTTCAAGATATTTTTGACACTAAATTTCTTCCGTTCACCTCAGACTTGATCAGTGCAGTGTTCTGTTTGATCAGACTGACTCTCTCCTCCAGGTGTGGGGATTTTCTGTCAGTCAGGGAGGTGCAGAACATGTGTGCGTTAATCATGCTTCAAGAAAAACAGTGGCGTTACCCTCCCAGCACAAATTGGTTGAAAAAACATTGAAAAGACGGCTTTGCCAACTGTCTAAAAAATGTCTGGATTTGGTTAAAAAGTGAAGATGAAAAGCTGTCTTTTTAAGGTGGTTAAAAAAAAATACAGTAATCTCTGTAACCAGCTTTTGTTACACCAATATCATTCATTTTCTTAATCCATTTTGGGGGGCAGGAGCCTACCCCAGCAACTTTGGGCAAGAGTCGGAGTACATCAGGACAGATCACAGCACCTGGTATTCCCAGGCAGTCTCCCATTCAAATACTAAACCAAGCGAGACCCTGCTTAGCGTCACAAACTCAGACAAGGCCAGTGGTGTCTATGGAACACCTGGAGCCCAAGCTGTGCACATCAATAAAGAGGCAAAACACAAAGAGAAATTTGCAGAGCATACTTGTATTCAAACAGTGCTGAATAAATGTACAGTACATTACCATTAGCACTGGCTTCAAATTGTTCCAGATGTTATTTAACAACCATTATATCAGATTTTAAACTTAGAAAGCTGCTAAAGTGGACGCCTCCCACTTGAGGTGTTTTGGGCATGTCGCACTGGGAGGAGACCCCGGGGCAGACCCAGGACTTGCTGGAGAGACTATGTTTCCCAGCTGGTCTGGGAACGCCTTGGTATCCTCTCTGAAGAGCTGGAGCAGGTGGCTGGGGAGAGGGAAGTCTGGGCTTCTCTGCTTGAACTGCTGCCTCCGCGACCCGGACCTCTGGAAAAGTGGTAGAAGATGGATGGATGGATGGATGGAAAGCTGCTAAAGTAAAGAGTCCCAGTGATTGTAAAAAAAAAAAAAAAAACTACTTTGAGAATAAATTTGGGCCAAATCCTGTGAGCTAAGGGGTCCATCAAACCAAACTCATTCTCAGAAGGTCCTAGCCCGTCTTAAGAAGTTGACGAGATGGGGTGAAAACAGGCAATTTCGGGCAAAAAATGCCTCGAATATGACACTACTTTGTTGTTACACGGTTTGGGACGAGTCCATCTCGTTTTCATCAAGACTGTAGCCAGTTCTTACAACATTCAAAATGGCAAAAGTAGCTGTCCATCTCGTTTCTAACCTGTTCTTGACAAATTCAACCCTGTCCTTACCCAGTTAAAACCCGTTCCTGACCTGTTTCTCTCCATTCTAAATCATTGTTACACAGTTCCTAACTTGACCATCTCAACCAAACTAGTTCTTACTCAGTCCAGCACGTTATCACGCATCCTCATTGAGAGTCTATTACGTTCAAAACGGATATCTCATTGCATTCTAGCCGAATGGCGCCACATTCTTGCCAGCTGCTTCGAGCTGTACAATTGCTTCTACTATTTTCACATTATCATTTTCATTGTCATACCTAATGGATGACAAGTAGAAGTTTTACTCAGAGGGACTTTTAATTAACTACGACTATAAATGCCACATTCCCCCTCCAAAAAATATAGATATATTTGCTTTTTTTAAATTGAAAGAATCAGCGAGGCATAAATAAATAACCTGTGTACACTGCAGGCAATAAAACAATCTGACTTACTGGCAGCTGGTTAGAATATTTCAGTCATAACTTTGAGAACAGGATTAGACTACAATTAAGAAAAAAAAAGTGATGTGATTTGGCTGAGGAGCTGCATAAAACTGGATTTAAAACATTTTTATTTCAGCTGCTCCATAGTGATTTTCTTTCATCATTCAGCAAAGGTAAGCATCATTTCAGGGATGTATTTCAGTCTGTAAAAACCTCCTTAATTTGGGTTTGATAATTACAGTATTTTTATCTATAAGGCTTACCTGTTGCATTGAAAGCCAAAGCCTCTGCAGCAGCACTCCAACAGCAGGCCACCGCTGAGGTTGCCCATCAGTTAGTGTGGAGTAAAAAGGACAGCGGTTTTAATATGATAATATCTGATACAATTACTGGAGGTTTTTTTTGTTTTAATATTTTTTTTCTAAATGAAAAATATTATTGTTTATTATGGTCAGTCACAGCCCGATTTTCAACATCTATTTTTGGGCTAGATTAAGGCCTGGACCAGTGGACCTAATTTAGCCTAAAACACATTGTCTAAATTCCAGCCTGTGCTGGCTATATTAACACATTAACACACTAATGCTGACAGCACTATTCTAAAAACCAGTCTTCTTTCTGTTGCCAGGAGCAACTCACTGTTTATACTGTACATAATGATCAATGAACATAATGGCCAACATAGAAAATGTATTGAAAAAATCCATTTCAAGCTAACTGAAAATGTTATTGATGCAGATTAACTAGGGTCTTGTTTTTTAAACATTTTCCTGTTTACAGTTAATAACAATGAATCAGTTACAAAATGAAATGATGAAAGAGTGATTAGAGCTACAATAATTAAATGCCACCCCATTCTCTTCAACACTTCTATGTGTCTGAGCTTAGTGCTTCATCTTTATTTCATTTTTGATCGTCTGACCTTAGTGCTTCATCTTTACCTTCTGTGAAGTACACGTTTGCTAAGAGTTGTGAAAATCTTAAGACTCATTCAGTTAATTTAAAGCTTCATAAAGCGTAGTGCTGTGCTCCTGCTTAACAGTGCGTTAAAGGTTGTTAAGTGCATCTCAGTGCCTTCCCCGTGCTAACAAGCCCTCTTCTGTCATTTCCTTTCTGTTCTTTCCCCCCCCCCCCCCCCCCCCCCACAGTTCCAGAAGCCAAACGAATTCTCGCCACCTTTCCGGTTTGGCACAGTGCCCAATGGGAGTACAGAGCGCAACATCCGAAACAACTACCGGGACATGCATGCCTACATGACCAGCTTCCACCAGAAGAATGTAGATGAAGCCTTGTACAGTCTGAAGACTGGGTGAGGAGGGGAGAGATAAAGGGGAAGACAGAGGGGCAGTGAGGAAGGAGGGAGTTGAAAGGATTTCTGCATGAGGAAAAGATAGTTTTGTGGGGCTGCGAGGTCCTATACTGATGCAACTCAGAGAAAAGATGATGAAGGAATAAGGAGAGGGAGACAGAGGAAAAGAGAGCATTCTGGGCAGTGTGGGTGGGCAACCAAGGGCGCTGCGTATATCTGCCTGCCACTGGCGCCTAGAATAGCAGCCTGTGGTTGCTGTGAAAACAGGCTGATAGCTTTCTTTTCTTCTTTCTTTTCTGTCTTCAAACATTTTCACCAACCAGTGCTGAAGAATGCAACACAGCTGAGAGTTAAATGACACGCAGGCCTGAGGAGCCCCGAGGTGCCTTTGATGGCAGTTTGACGTCAATATGGAGAGTGTCATGTCAAGTCATCCATCAACTATCCTAGCATCAATATCAATCTTATACAGCAGAGTTATAATGAGATGGTACCCAGGCCTGTCACACTGTCAGTTATGTTTTTAGTTATCAGGACTAAATTGTGATGATAAACAATACACATTGTAATATGTGTATTTATTCTTTATAATTTTGGTTATATCGTGTGTATAGCTTTTTTAGGTTTATTTTAATAATCATTATTACTATTTGTTGTGTATAAAAGACATTCTTGACATGAAAAACAGCAGTTTGACTAAAAACAATGTCTGTGACCTGACTTAAGATGGATTTATGCACCCGTGTCACATTCACGCCATTGCCGACACACGTCACTGACAGTGATCGGCAATTTTTTCTTGTGTGCTGGTTTGAATTCATTGTTCCGTTGCCAAAATCGGTTTCTGCCGATGTGCAGAGTGATTTGTGTTTGTCGTGTGTTTTGTTTTTTATTAAATAGTGATGGACAAGAGCAGATTATGATGGAGTTTGAGCTAATAAATTTTAAAAAGCAACTTTTCATTTGATTGCTGCAACAGAGCAAAAAAGAAAAGATGTTAACGGTGTGTCCAACCACCACCACTGCTGTCATTTGACAATCTGTGTAATTACTGGGATTAGGATGAGTCATACGAACGCTATATCGCTGCTTAACTTCCTCAATATTCTTTTGAATTCGGACTGATGCTTATCCAACGTGTATTGCAAGTGGCGTTGCAGTGAACAGGCAGAGCGGAGCAGAGACTAGAACTAGGAAATGTGAAGGAGGAGACAAAGTGAACCAATCACAGCTCTTACGGTCTGTGTTGCCGACCTCTCCCGAGATGGAGAGGTGCACGTTGGGCAATGCAAGAAGTATTGCGTCGCTACTGTGTGGACGTTGTAGCCACTCCGTCAGCCCGACACGGATGCATAAATCCAGCTTTAGGTCATGTAACAAAATCTAAATTTTCATTACAGTCAAGAACATAGTGTGTATTTATATATTTCAATCCAGCAAAAAGGTTAGTGGTACTAGTTCAGCTGTAGGGGAGTCCGGAGCGAGTTGTCACATGGATTAGTTGTCATTTCTCCAAAAGTCTGATCAGAGTTACTCTAACCTGAGCTGTGGAATATTTTTGTCTTTTTCATCTTCAAAAGTAAAAAAAAAAAGACGTTATACTTTATTTAATAAAACTTTGTTTAGTATGGTTGTTTAAAATTTTGGGTTTTTTTTTCTTCTGAGTAGAGGAGACATTTAATTGTCTTTTGATACGTTAAGGAACAGTCACAAATACCCTTGCTAATAGCTGCCAACACCATACAAATGATTTTTGGACCATTTCGTACGGCCTTCTTAAGGTGGCTGTAGGAGAATCCAGCGTTCATGGCCAGGTTGATGGTATTGTCCAAGATTTCTATGAACACCCCACGAAAACCCCTCATCATAGGGTGGCCATACGAATGCCATAGGAACAACATAAGAACTATGCAAGATGTTGGCTATAAGTATGCCTCAAGAACACCTTGAGTTATTCTTGAGGACCCCTTACAGCGGTCATAGGAAACACCATACGAATCCCTATTTGTACGGAGATTTGTACAGCGTGTGTAAGGCAGTAGTGAGGTACTCATAAGGTGGAATTGCGTCATCCGTGTGACATTTGTGCCGAAAGCTGTAAGAGCTCCCTACCAACGACTTGAGAGTGCCGTGAGTTGCACAAAAACTTTTGTAAGATGGCAGTAAGTATGCTGTTGGTCGGAAGAGCCCAAGGCACCCTTATGAAGAATATAAGAACTGTAGGGTCATCGTATGACAGAAAGCACCTCATTTCTCAAGAATGCCTCAAGTTCCTCCTGCGAATTGAGAGGCAGCTGTAAGAAGCTATGTGCCCCTCCATGAATGTCTGCAAACTCCAGAATTCATAGGAACTGGGAAATTCTTACAAACCCATCATTCCTAAGAATCAAACACAGATGCATCAAACACAGATGCATATAAGGCGATACCCCGCCCCCATCTCGGCCGTTCCGATCACATGTACGTGATGCTGCTGCCTGCCTACAAACCTTTATTGAAGCGCAGCAGGCCAGCAGTGAAACAAATCAGGATTTGGCCAGAGAGTGCAACCTCTGCACTGAAAGACTGTTTTCTGCACACAGACTGGGAGGTCTTCAAAATAGCAGCCTCCCAGAAAGACAAGACAGATGTGGAGGAGTATGCTGATACAGTCACCAGCTACATCGCGAAGTGCACAGAGGATGTCACTACAGCGAAGACCATCACTATGCGGGGTAATCATAAGCCCTGGATGACTGCAGAGGTGCGCTCGCTGCTTACAGCCAGAGATGCAGCCTTCAGAGCGAAGGACAGGATCGCCCTCCGCTCAGCCAGGTCTGCGCTCTCAAAGGGAATTAAGGCGGCAAAGCGCGCCTATGCGGAGAAAATCCAGGGACACCTCTGTGACACTAGGAACACCAAGCAGATGTGGCAGGGAGTTCGGACACTGACGGGCTATAAGTCTAGGCAGGGGGTCGATGATGACGACGCTTCGCTTCCAGACAGGCTTAACGACTTCTTTGCACGTTTTGAAGCATCAAACTCGACAATCAGAGGGAGGGCTGGCCCACCCCCACCATCGGTCGGACCAGCTTTTACCATCAACACAGCGGACACACGGAGGACCCTAACCAGAGTCAACCCACGCAAAGCTGCAGGTCCGGACAACATTCCGGGACGTGTGCTCCAAGACTGCGCGAGCGAGTTGGCAGATGTCCTGACTGACATTTATAACATCTACCTGAGTCAGGCCATCGTTCCCAGATGCTTCAAGACCTCTATCATTGTAACGGTGGCAAAGAAACCAGTTGTGTCCTGTTTGAATGACTATCGTCCTGTTGCACTGACACCAATTGTGATGAAGTGTTTTGAACGGCTTGTCAAACCACACATTACAGCCTGCCTCCCTGCATCACACAACCCGCTCCAGTTTGCATATCGTTCAAACCGCTCCACGGAGTATGCTATAGTTACCACCCTACACTCTGTCATCACCCACCTGGACCAGAAAGACACCTACGCCAGACTCCTGTACATTGATTTCAGTTCAGCATTCAACACCATTATTCCCCAGAGACTGATGGAGAAATTACTCCTTCTCGGTCTGAACACCGCCACATGTCTCTGGATCCTGGATTTCCTGACTGAGAGACCTCAGTCTGTCCGGGTTGGAAACAACATCTCCAACTCTGTCACGCTGAGCACCGGATCCCCTCAAGGCTGTGTACTCAGTCCACTGTTGTTTACACTTCTAACACATGACTGTGTATCCAGACACAAGGGGAACCAGATTATTATGTTTGCAGACGACACCACGGTGGTGGGACTTATTCAGAGGGATGAGGAATCAGTGTACAGGGAAGAAGTGAGAGACCTGGAGGGCTGGTGCAGGGAGAACAATCTGGTGCTCAACGTGGACAAAACGAAGGAGATGATTATCGACTTCCGGCGGTCACAGCCTGAGCACGTCCCCCTCAGCATCATTTAGTGGAGAGAGTAGAGAACATCAAGTTCCTCGGAGTGCAGATCTCGCAGGTCCTGACCTGGAGCAAGAATTCCTTGGAGATCAGGAAGCGGGCTCAGCAGAGACTGCACTTCTTGAGGAAACTCAAACAGGCCTCTCTCCCCATCTGCATCCTCAGGACCTTCTACAGAGGTGTGGTGGAGAGTGTTCTGACGTACTGCATTGCTACATGGTACTCCAGCTGCAGTATGTCAGACAAAAAAGCCCTGCAGGGGATAGTCAAGGGGGCTGAGAGGGTAATTGGAGTCTCCCTCCCCTCTGTCCAAGAACTTTTTCAGAACCGTTGTAGGAGCAGGGCACTGGACATTGTCAAGGACCGTTCTCACCCTCTGCATAAACACTTTGAACTTCTTCCATCTGGTAAACGATTCCGGAGCATCAGAGGCAGAACCACCAGACTGATCAACAGCTTCCTTCCACAAGCTGTCAGGATGCTGAACAGTTGACCCGGAATCTCTCATACACACTACTGCACCTACGGACATTTTGTATATTATTTGTATATTATAGTTAGTTAGTTGCTTGTTTGTTTTTTTTTTCCCAAGTATGTCTCAGGGATGTGTGAATGGATGGGGGGGTGGGGGTGGGGGGTGGAGCTATGTGGGAGTGTGTCTTAAATCATGCTGCTTCTATTTATATGGATGCCGAGAGAAACGCAATTTCATCTTGCCTGCACTACAGTTGTATGTACAGCAATATGACAATAAAGTTTGATTTGATTTGATCTTTATGACCGTAGCTTTAGCTGCATTCCTATGTTCAGCTGACTTTGAGATTGTGCTCAAAATAGCACACACATTAGTTTGGGGCAAGTTGTTACATCAACCTCAGGGCAAGATGTCACATTTCCCCAATGTATTTACACAGAAGACACTTAAAAGAATACTGAAACTGTGATATTTTGAAAGAAGGAATAATTTCCAGAGAGAGAACGAAGTCCATAAAGAAGACATGAAGTGCAATAAAGGGCGCCATGATGCCTGCACCCAAGGTTAAGCAGTTAGTGTAGCCAGAACTCTGAGGGTGATGACTATGACAGGGATGTTGTTAGTTTTTCATTTCTTGTTAGTTGTTTGGTTTATAATTTGCAATAAAAGTAAACTAAAATAAATGATTAAAACTGACAGTAGTAGTAGTAGATTAGTTTATTTGACAGGGACAGTGCAATAAACATAGACAATTAATCAAAGACAATCAATCTGATGTGTTGCACATAGAGTGTATAGTTAAGTAGCTGTGTTTTTGTTATTGACCATATGTGACAACTTACCAGTTGATGGAGCAAGTTGTCACAAGTACACACACTGTATTTAACCGTCTACAGCTCTGCACTGAAAGGAGATTTCAATCAATCAACCGTCTACAGCTCTGCACTGAAATGATATTTCAATCAATCAATCAAAACTTTATTTATATAGCACTTTTCGTACAAAAAGTTGTAGCACAAATTGCTTTACAAATTAAAAATTTGACACAATTACTCCCACCCCACGCCTTCACCCACCCAACCCTGCACAGACATACATACACACTCATCTATGTGAGACATGGCCGAGCGCCAAGGATCCAGGTGTAGAAGCACCATCCTAGGGAGCCATCAACACAAGGGAAGCACCAAGTCTGCAACTACAGGGACACCACTTTTGCAACCACACAAGGCCAGTCATTGGGTGGGCTAGGGCAGTCACAGGCCAGTGCCCTGCAGCTACAACCAGGCAACCCCCTGTGGGAGGGCCCCCTATGAGGAAACACTGGAGCTAGGACAGGACAAGATGATTAAAACTATCACTAATAAATAATAATAATAAGATACATAATTTGTTAATAAAAAGATAATCATAACCCCCCCCCCATTTAAACTCAAACAGTTTAAAATGTAATAGTATTTAATAACAAAGTGATTATAACAAGAACAACATAAAATGAGTTTAAAATCAGAAATTAAGAAAATTAAAATAGGAAACTAATCAAAGGCTAAGTTAACATAGTAGATCTTGAGCCTGCTTTTAAAAACATGAACATTCTCGGCAGCCCTGATGTTCTGCGATAGGCTGTTTCACAGGCATGGGCCATTTTAACTAAGAGCAGCCTCACTGTGGGTGTGTGTTCTGACAGTAGGGATAATTAAAAGACCAGTGCCGGAGGACCTCAGGGACCGTGGGGGGTCATATGTTAAAAGCAGTTCTGATGAATAAGAAGGTCCAAGGCCATGCAGACATTAATAAACCAATAAAAGAACCTTAAAATTGATCCTGAAGGACATCCGGAGCCAATGCAGTGACTTTAAAACCAGTGTGATGTGAGCCTGCCGTCTGGTCCTCGTCAGAATACGTGCAGCTGAATTCTGTAATAATTGCAGATTCGAAATTGTCTTTTTGGGAAGACCAGAGAGTAGAGTAATCAATATGGCTGGTGATAAAAGCATGCATCAGTATCTCCGTGTTTGCTCAAGAGAGATGTGGGCAGACTCTGGCTATGTTCTTTAGATGGTAAAATCCTGTTTGTGTTACATTTTTAATGTGTGAAGTAAAACCAAGCTCAGAGTCTAAAATGACACCTAAATTCTTAACATATTGAGATGGTGGTAAAGGACAGACTATGTAATTTTGGTAAAATTTTCTCTCTGATCTTCAGGACCAATGACTAAAACTTCAGTTTTGTCCTGGTTGAGCTGAAGAAAGTTTGCTGCCATCCATGAGTTGGGTGTCATCAGCATAACTATGGAAATTAACGCCATGTCTCCTGATAACATCCCCAAGGGACAGCATGCACAGATTAAAATTTATTGGACCTAAAATTGAACCTTGGGGCACACCACAGTTTATTTTGTAGACTTTGGAAGAACATGTATCCATATTTACAAAAACGATCCTGTCTGTGAGGTAGGACTTGAACCAATTAAGAACAGTACCAGAGAGGCCAACCAGATCTTTTAGTCTGGTTAAAAGAATATGGTGGTCTACTGTATCAAAGGCAGCACTTAGATCCAGTAGAACCAGGACTGAAATTCTGTGTGAGTCCATATTATGCTTTAAGTCATTAACAATTCTGACCAGGGCTGTCTCTGTACTGTGGTTTATCCTAAAACCAGACTGATTTTCATCAAATATGTTATTTGATATTGAAAAATAATTTAACTGAATAAAAACAAGTTTTTCCAAAATTTTGCTTAAAATGGTAAGTTGGATACTGGTTTGTAATTATTAAGGTTTTCAGGATCTAAAGATATGAAGATGGGATGAATAAAAAATATGTACCTAAGACTTATATCCTTCATTTGGTTTCACATTTATACCACTGTGATAATTTATGCCCAGTCAATGATGCTTTTGAATTGTGGTTCAACAGAATTATTTTAAAAAACAAACTCATGAAACAGGGGCCTGGACAAAAATGATGGTACCCCTAGAAAAGATTGAAAATAATGTGACCATAGGGACATGTTCAACCAAGATGTGTCCTCTAATTAGCATCACAGGTGTCTACAAACTTGTAATCAGTCAGTCGGCCTATTTAAAGGGTGACAAGTAGTCACTGTGCTGTTTGTTGACATGGTCTGTACCACACTAAACATGGACCAAAGGAAGCAAAGGAGAGAGTTGTCTCAGGAGATTAGAAAGAAATTATAGACAAGCATGTTAAAGGTAAAGGCTGTAAGACCATCTCCAAGCAGCTTGATGTTCCTGTGACTACAGTTGCACATATTATTCAGAAATTTAAGATCCACGGGACTGTAGCCATCCTCCCTGGACGTGGCCGCAGGAGGAGACGGATAATACGAATGGTAACAAAAGAGCCGAGAGCAACCTCTAAACACATTCATGGTGAACTCCAAGGTCAAGATACATCAGTGTCAGATCGCACCATCCGTCGTTGTTTGAGCCAAAGTGGACTTCTTGGGAGACGACCAAGGAGGACACCACTGTTGAAAACAAATCATAAAAAAGCCAGACTGGAATTTGCCAAACTGCATGTTGACAAGCCACAAAGCTTCTGGGCGAATGTCCCATGGACAAACGAGACAAAACTGGAACTTTTTAGCAAGGCACATCAGCTCTATGTTCACAGACACAAAAATGAAGCATATCAAGAAAAGAACACTGTCCCTACTGTGAAACATGGAGGAGGTTCTGTTATGTTCTAGCGCTGCTTTGCTGCATCTGGCACAGGGTGTCTTGAATCTGTGCAGGGTACAATGAAATCTCAAGACTATCAGGGTATTCTAGAGAGAAATATGCTGCCCAGTGTCAGAAAGCTTGGTCTCAGTCGCAGGTCATGGGTCTTGCAACAGGACAATGAGCCAAAACACACAGCTAAAAACACCCAAGAATGGCTAAGAGCGAAACATTGGACTATTCTAAAGTGGCCTTCTATGAGCCCTGATCTAAATCCTATTGAACATCTGTGGAAGGAGCTGAAACATGCCGTTTGGAGAAGGCACCCTTCAAACCTGAGACAACTGGAGCAGTTTGGTCATGAGGAGTGGGCCAAAATACCTGCTGAGAGGTGCAGAAGTCTCATTGACAGTTACAGAAATAGTTTGATTGCAGTGATTACCTCAAAAGGTTGTGCAACAAAATATTAAGCTAAGAGTACCATCATTTTTGTCCAGGCCTGTTTCATGAGTTTGTTGTTAAAATAATTCTGTTGACCCACAATTCAAAAGCATTGGCTGATTTTCATTGGTTAATTTTCATAGAATTTTTATTTATTACCACTTTTGTCAGATTCAAGTTATTTCTGTGACCACTGTGGGTTTTTCTTTCATTAACAGAGGGGTACCAACATTTTTGTCCACGTCTGTACTTTTTCAGATATTTAAATATGGCTCCAAAAATTCCTGTAGTTAAAAGACAAACATAGACTTCCTCACCATCAAATAACACAAAGGGTGTATGTTAAGACATTTTATAAATGTACTTCTTTGTAAGAACTATGTGATGTGTCATCAATGATAGCTAAAAAAAAGTTTAATGCCAATCATATTATAAGATATCATTTTAGGTTTATATGTATTTTAGATTATGTGGTCAAGGCTCTATATGTAATTAATATTTATCTGGAATCTATGTATAAATTTCTTCTAATCAGCACCAGTCTGGAGCTCTTCTTAGTCTTTCTAAGTTCTGAAGTTATAACCTAGTAGTAGCAATAGTAATTTTGGCTGTTGTAACTATAAATGATCACCTTTAGCACACCTGGGTCCACTAATTCAAAAAAGAAAATTGTTCTTTAACATAGTTTCTTTCACAGGAAATTGGACGCCTTCATTTACGATGCTGCCGTGTTAAACTACATGGCCGGCAGGGACGAGGGCTGTAAGCTAGTCACCATCGGGAGTGGGAAAGTGTTCGCCTCCACGGGCTATGGCATCGCCATCCAGAAAGACTCGGGCTGGAAACGAGCCGTGGACCTGGCCATCCTCATGCTGTTTGGAGATGGTAAGGACAGGAAAATTTTTATATCTAAATATAGAAAATACTGTACATGTAGTGGTTAGCATTGGTGCCTCACAGGAGGAAGGTTCTTGGTTCAGTCCCACAGGCCAGCTGGTGTCATTGTCTGTGGAGTCTGAATGTTCTTTATAGGTCCAAAGACATGCGTGTTCGGTAAATTAGTGATTCTAAATTGACCATAAGTGTGAACGGTAATTGGCCCTATGATAGACTGGCTTCAATACTGCAGGAGAAAGTGGTTAAGAAAATGTACATACATATTTCAGTAAATGTCTTGCATTTGCATTTATCATTCGGTAATTATCTTATACATTTAATTAAAAATCTCAATGGGTCAGACTTCCGGGAAGATGGCGGAGAGGCATAACGCTTAAACAGAGAGCTCTCCCTAGACGGATTAAAAATCTTTGGTAAATGGCCAACTCGACATAAATAGGTCAATAAACCATGGGATGAAAACACGAAGAACGCGGGCACATGGAAAAAAAGCAAGGTAAAACTAAAGAATCCCTCTTCATCAGCACTGGAGAAATCGCTGAACACGAGGCCAACAAAAACGAGGAGACTTCAGAGAAAATGGAGGACGCCAACCTCGATGTTATGAACACTGGCTTCGCCAATATAAGTAAGGACATAAAAGACCTCAAGCGACAACTCCAACAGGATTTAACGGCTCTTAAGGAAGAACTGAAAAAAGGAATGAAGGAGGAAATTATGGGTCTCCAAAAAGAAATGGACCGCAAGCTAGCAGAAAACATGGAGGAGCTGCGCACTCAGTGGGCGTGTATGGCAGAAGCACAGGCTCGAATATCAGAGTTGGAAGACTGGAAGACCGAGGCAAGCGAGCTGCTACAGACTCTGATGGCACAAACACAGAGGATGCAGGAAAAAATAACCGACCTGGAGAGCAGGTCCAGACGGAGCAATATACGCATCTTCGGGATTCCGGAGGGCACTGAAGGCAACTCGATGATGAAATTCATAGATCAATTCTTAAAAAAAGAGCTTGAGCTGCCCAATGAAACAGACTTGCAGATCCAACGTGCGCACAGAGCCTTGGCACAGAACCCGAACTCAAACTCTGCACCCAGGTCAGTTGTGGTAAACTTTTTAAAATACGACGTAAAGGAAAGAATCCTGACACAAGCGTGGAAAAAAAAAGATACGAGTTGGCGACAAACAGATATTCTTTGACCATGACTACCCGACAGAAATTGTGCAGCAGCGAAAGAAATATGCCAACATTAAAAAAATGCTGAAAGAGAAAAAAATTAGATTCCAAACGCCGCTAACGAAGATGAGAATTCATTGGGATGACGGCGTGAAAACCTACAACACGGCCAGAGAGGCAGCGCGGGACATGAAGGAACGAGGCATTGTGGTGAGCGTACCCGAGGAAGCGGCTGGAGCAGCGGTGGCACGGAGCGCATCGAGACAGCCGGAGTGGAGGCGAGTGAGCGGCAGAGGACGGGAGACGGACGTGGCGCACCGAGCCCAAGAAAAATTGCAAGGGTTTCAATGGAAAGCTTAGATTATAACAAAGATTAAGAAGGGCACAGAAGAAATGAAGGCCAAGAAGACAAGGTAAAAGAGAAACAAACAGCTAGGAGAGGTTAAAGTGATTTTTGTTGGACATTTCTAGACTAATGACTGTTACTTGGATAGTAACTACAGGTCAAGGGAGGGCCCCTCACTTGGTGAGGACATTCCCTCCACCCTCCAACAGGGACCAATGGGCAGAAGAAAGGCCCAAAGTGCGGAGGTCGAGGTTCGTTAATGTGTTTTTGTACATATTTGTGTTAGTTTTGTTGTTAAAGGGGCTAGGAGCACAAGTTAAAAAAATGGAAAAACATGAATATGGTTAAAAATCTTAAGATAATGACATTAAACGTGAATGGTCTGAACTCACCTGTTAAAAGGGAAAGAATAATAAGAAAATTCAAAAAGGAAAAAGCCGAAATTATATTTATGCAAGAGACACATTTGAACAAGACAGAACATGAGAAACTAAAGAGATTTAGCTATAAGAACTCCTACTACAGTTCATTTAAGGGAGGAACTAAAAGGGGGGTTATGATACTAATTTCAAATAAAATACAATTTGAATGTGAACAAGAAATCCAGGATAATGAAGGCAGATATGTAATAGTAAAGGGAAGAATAGATGGTATGCAGATCACATTAGTGAACATCTATGCTCCACCAGAAAGTGACAAGGGGTTTTTTTCAACATCTGTTTGCTCTCATAGCAACACACAGTGAAGGAGTCCTAATTTGTGGAGGAGACTTAAATGCTGTCATGGATCATGAAGTTGACACAACAAGTGTTAAGAAGACAAAAAACATGTAACAAAGTTCAAAAGAACCTCATTGGCAGAAATGGGTATGGTAGACATATGGAGGGACCTGCACCCACTCGAAAAAGACTATACACATTATTCAGCAGTCCATAAAGTACACTCTAGAATAGATTACTTCCTTATGAATGAAGGTGACAGACACAGGGTGAGAAATTGTCGGATTGGAGGGGCAGAAATATCAGATCATAATCCTATATACATGGAAATATATTTAAACAATAGAAAACGACAAACAACATGGAAACTTAATGTAAGACTATTAAATGATGAGAAAATGAAAGAAAGAATAAAGTTAAACGTAAATGAGTATATCGAGGAGAATGATAATGGAGAAGTGGACCCAACAATACTATGGGACGCACCAAAAGCCCTGTTAAGAGGTAAATTAATTGTTGAATCAGGAAAAGCAAAAAAGTCTAAACTGGAATCATATGAACAAAGATGTGAGAGACTGAGGGAATTAGAACGTAAACATCAAAACTCAAATGACCCAAAAATATATCAAGAAATCAAGGAAGAAAAAATAAAGATAAAAGAAATACAAATAGATGAAATTGAAAGGAAAAATAGATATTTAAAACAAAAATATTATGAAACGGGGCCAAAGGCCACAAAACTGCTGGCAAAACGGTTAAGAAAACAACAAACAGTGAATAATGTATATAAGATTAAGGACCCCATCACAAATAAATCCACAGTTACCCCAGAAAACATCGAAGAAATATTCCATAAATTCTATCAAGAACTATACTTGCAACCTGAAGAGACAAATGTTAAGGATATTAAAAAATTTCTATGCACATTGGACTTGCCATCAAAGGAAACCAACAAAATGAAAAGCTAACAGCAGAAATAACAACACAAGAGATTAAAGATGTGATTAAGTCACTAAAAAATGGTAAATCACCAGGTAGTGATGGATACCCATCTGAGTTCTATAAAATGATTATAGAAGAACTCACGCCACAGCTCCTAAAGTCATTTAATTGGACATTAAACAACAACAAAATACCTCCATCATGGAACGAAGCCATTATTTCAGTTATTTTAAAGCCAGGGAAAGATAGGGAACAATGCGGAAGCTATAGGCCAATCTCTTTATTAAATGTGGATTATAAAATATATACAACAATTATCTGTAAACAAATAAAGACATTCTTGATGGAATTGATAGAGGATGATCAAACTGGTTTCATAGAGGGACACCAAACACATGATAATATCAGGAGAACAATACACATAATTAATCAAATACATAAAGAAAAGAAAAGCACAGTAATAATGAGTTTAGACGCAGAAAAAGCATTTGATAGGGTTAATTGGATGTTTCTATATAATGTGCTGGAACGCTTTGGATTTAATGAAAAGTCAGTGCAATGCATAAAGACACTGTATCAAAAACCTGTGGCAAGAATCAAGATAAACGGTAGCTTAACAGACAAAGTAAATATACAAAGATCAACTAGGCAGGGATGCTGCCTATCGCCCACCTTGTTTGCTCTATTCATAGAGCCACTGGCTCAAGCGATGCGACAAAATATGAAATTAAAAGGTGTAACAAAAACATGAAGGTTTAGGGCGCTCGCGCACGCAGCGACCGGCAGCCGGTGGCTTGTCACCAGACTGCAAACCAAGTCTATCTACGGGTACAAATAAGTAACAAAAAAAAATAAAAATAAAAAAATAAAGGGAGCGGAACACAAGATTGGGCTGTTTGCAGACAATATTATAGTTTACCTTGAACAACCAGATGAATCAATAATGGAAATGATGGACTTGATAGAAAATTTTGGAAAATTATCAGGATACAAGATAAACATACCAAAAACACAAATACTGACATTCCACTATAACCCTATAAACCAGATAACTGATAAGATCAAACTAAACTGGAAACAAAAAGAAATAAAATACCTTGGAGTGAACATACCTAAAGATTTAAGCAAAATCTATAAAGCAAACTATGATAGGTTAGAACAAGAAATAAAAAAAAGATATTGATAGATGGTCAATCTTAAACATGGATCTGAATTCAAAAATTAAGACAGTCAAAATCATCATACAACCTAGACTGCTTTATCTCTTCCAGGCTCTACCAACAGAGATTCCTGGTGCCCAATTCTCAAAGTGGGACAGGATGATATCGAGATTTGTTTGGGGAGGTAAAAAGCCAAGAGTGAAATATAAAACTCTCCAATTACTAAAAGAGAAAGGAGGCATGGGCCTACCGAGTCTAAAGGAATATTACTATTCAGCACAAATAAGATATATCATATGTTGGTGCGACGGAGGATATGAGGCAAAATGGAAAGAAATGGAAAAGGAAATTGAGCGACTCCCAGTGCAAAGCATAATAGGAGATAAGGATGCGTAAAAGCAAATCAAACAAATAGACCCAATCACTAAATTTACTTTGGAACTGTGGTATAAAATAGTACAAAAGTATAATATAAAGGAGGACATAAAACTATTGAAATGGGTAGCATTTGACAGTCAGTTTGAACCAGCAAAGCAAGATAGGGGATACAAAAATCTGGTCAACAAGAGAATCACAGCATGGGGTAATATGGGAAAAAAAGATTTTGGGAGTTTTGTAAACATAAGAAGAAAATTTAAACTAGAAAAATCTGAATTCTTCAGATATCTGCAGATGAGAGATTATTATATGAGAAAGATTAGGCATAACCTCCACACAGATGTGAGTGAGATTATACAATTCATTTTAAGCTCGTATGCAGGAAATAAAATAAGAATTATTTCAAAGCTATATCAGAAACTTACGGCAAACAAACATTCAAGTAACTATATAAAGGAGAAATGGGAGAAAGAGCTAAATTTAAACATAACAGAAGAAAACTGGCAAGAAATATGGAAAACACAACACACATCAACAAGTTCAAGGACATGGAGGGAATTTGGATGGAAAAACCTGATTCGCTATTTCATTACACCACAGATTCAAAGAAAATATACAAATACCAAATCTATATGCTGGAGGGCCTGTGGGGCTCAAAATGCAGACTACTCGCATATGTTTTGGAAATGCTGCAAAATCTCATCATTCTGGAAATCTATACATGTGACAATACAGAGGATATTAGGATATAATATACCAATGAACTGTAACTTGATGTATTTATGTGATCTTAAAAGAGACAATGTAATACAGGCTGAGGACAGATATTTAGTTAAAATCATGCTGATTGCATGTAAAAAAACAATCACAAGAAAATGGCAATCAGAAGTTCTTCCTGACCAAGAGCAATGGACAGACATTGTTGAGGATATACGTTTAATGGAAAAACTAACATATCGACAAAGAATGCAAGAAGGACAATATGAAAAAAATGGTGGAAATGGACACACTACAAAGTGCAACAACGAGACAGAAATTGAAAGAATAACCAAAGACACCGGAAAAACCAGAAGAATTTAGAGATGGAAACTAAAAACTTGATGCTCCAACATTTGTCCCCGCCCCCTTTTTTTCCTCCCTTTTTTCCTTCTTCTCTTTCTTTTTGGCTGTATGGTTAGCTCCTTTTTTTAAATATAGAGACTGTGATCTGAATGTAATATGTATGATGAAAAATGAATAAAAATCAAAGTTACAAAAAAAATCTCAATGGGTCGAAAAGATGAAGTTTTGACTATAAATAGCTTAACATATATACATTTTAGGAATAATGTATCTAGCAGTTGTTATTGCACAGCATAGATAAATATGATATTGTATATTTCATATTGGAAGTACAATAAAAACTATAATTTATGATTTTTAAAGACACACATCGGTGGATATGCAGTGGTGTGAAAAAGTGTTTGCCCCCTTCCTGATTTTTCATTTTTTTGTATGTTTGTCACACTTAAATGTTTCAGATCATTAAACAAATTTAAATATTAGACAAAAATAACACAAGTAAACACAAAATGCAGTTTTTAAATGAAGGTGTTTATGATTAAGGGGAATAAAATCCAAACCTACATGGCCCTGTGTGAAAAAGTGATTGTCCCTAAACCTAATAACTGGTTGGGCCACCCTGAGCAGCAACAACTGCAATAAAGCATTTGCGATAAGTGGCAATGAGTCTTTTACAGTGCTGTGGAGGAATTTTGGCTCACTCATCTTTGCAGAATTGTTGTAATTCATCCACATTAGAGGGTTTTTGAGCATGAACCGTAATTTTAAGGTCATGCCACAGCATTTCAATCGGATTCAGGTCAGGACTTTGGCTAGGCCACTCCAAAGTCTTCATTTTGTTTTTTCTTAAGCCATTCAGAGGTGGACTTGCTGGTTTGTTTTGGATCATTGTCCTGCTGCAGAACCCAAGTGCGCTTTAGCTTAAGGTCAGAATAGATGGCCAGACATTCTCCTTCAGGATTTTTTGGTAGACAGCAGAATTCATGGTTCCATTTACCACAGCAAGTCTTCCAGGTCCTGAAGCAGCAAAACAGCCCCAGACCATCACACTACCACCACCATATTTTGCTGCTGGTATGATGTTCCTTTTCTGAAATGCTATGTTACTTTTATGCCAGATGTAATGGGACACACACCTTCCAAAAAGTTCAACTTTTGTCTCATCAGTCCACAGAGTATTTTCCCAAAAGTCTTGGGGATCATCAAGATTTTTTCTAGCAAAAACTGAGACGAGCCTTTTTTCTTTTTGCTCAGCAGTGGTTTTCGCCTTGGAACTCTGCCATGCAGGCCATTTTAGCCCAGTCTCTTTCTTATGGTGGAGTCATGAACACTGACCTTAACTGAGGCAAGTGAGGCCTGCAGTTCTTTGGATGTTGTTGTGGGGTCTTTTGTGACCCCTTGGATGAGTCGTTGCTGCGCTCTTGTGGTAATTTTGGTCGGTCGACCATTCCTGGGAAGGTTCACCACTGTTCCATGTTTTCGCCATTTGTGGATAATGGCTCTCACTGTGGTTTGCTGGAGTCCCAAAGCTTTAGAAATGGCTAGAATATTGAACTCAGCTTTCCAAAGATGTGATAAACCACAGTTAATTTATGTTTTAACATAAATTATAGGGGGCAATCACTTTTTCACACAGGGCCATGTAGGTTTGGATTTTTTTTTCCCGTAATTATAAACATCTTCATTTAAAAACTGCATTTTGCGTTTACTTGTGTTATCTTTGTCTAATATTTAAATTTGTTTGACGATCTGAAACATTTAAGTGTGGCAAACATACAAAAAAATGAGAAATCAGGAAGGTGGCAAACACTTTTTTACGCCACTGTATATCCCCTTAAAAACAAATCTACATTGTCCGAAATGGTATCTTATGTGCTTTTTTTTTTTTCCACAGAACTTTCATGGCCTTACAGTTGCTCGAAAATCTTTTCCTTTCTCATCTGTTCTAAAATGCTGGGATCTATGAATATTCTAATCAGGCCCACCCACATCCCACCCACAAGGACGCTGATGGCACCGCCTTTCCTTGACGACCAGAAACAACCACACACAAGTCTGCCAGCTGGCAAAATTGACTAGAAAATTATGGTATTGAAGATCTAATACTTAAAAAATTATAATATAATGTAGCTGTGACTGCAGAGGGTCTAAACGACTATTTGGCATATGTGGAAAACACAAGCATTACAGCAAAACGGTTTGGCGCATAACATCGGCCGCTACTGCTGTCCTTTGCTGGGACGTGAGCCCATACAGCTGCCAAAACCAGACTAAGTCATATAATATATAATCTCTTAAATGTACCACACATGTATTGGGGTAGCATGGAACAGCAGAAAGGCAGGGCTGTCAGGCCGGGCACATTCAGTCACCCATCTGGGAAAACAGTGCCCTGCTGGTGCTGCTTGCTGGTCCTCCCTGCAATTTCCAAACAGCAACAGCAGGCTGGTCCCATACACTTCACTCTACATTCATTCTGTGCATAGTATGATTTCTACATATTTTACTTTGTCATGCTGCGTTGGGGCAAAATTGTGAGACAACTGTAAATTGCTGTTTTTAAGGACAGTACAAGTTGATCAACGTTGATATCAGTCAATGTAAACTTGCCAGATTGTAGCCAGTGGCTAATTTCCATCTGTTGTCCATGAGTTAATATTTTTCCTTCCCCCATTCTATTATGCTGAGCACCAAGCTAGAGGGCGGGAAGTACCATTTTTATATGGTTTTTGGTATGACCTGGCTAGGGCTTGAACCCATGACCTCCTGGCTGAGGGACGGGTTCTCTACCACAAGGCCACCACTCAGATTACATCTGATTGCATCTCCTTTCTCCTTCTGTTTTTAATGGCGCATCAGCGTTTGTCATCTCTCAAAAAAAGTCTAAACAAACAAATTAACATGGCTAACATCTAAATATATCCAGCCATATTTGGATATTTGTGGATCATTTTCTCTATAGCATATTAGCTGTTTGACACTAGGATTTGACATTTACTATACGTAAAATCATACCATAGAAGGCTACGTGTCCTACTGTTAACGTGAATCAGGCTTATTAACAGGCTAATGGCAGCTAGCGCTATGATAAAAACCAAAGTTACTGATGCCCGCTTGTATGAATGGTCCCCCAAGATAATGATTGGAACTGCATTAGTCCTTAAAAGCAGCTTAATGGTATAACCTATTTTATTTTGGGAGCAAGTTTTTAAAGCTGTCCAAAAATGCTAACTGGCCCTGCAGGCTAGGCTGGCTCTTCAGTTCCGCCCTCTTTCCCTGAGGGTGTGAACTCAGCTGTATAGCCACACTCAGCACTTAGTCCTGAGTGGTGATTGTCTTCTTTTTCTTCTTCTTCTGGCTAGTCCCTTTAGGGGTCACCATAGTGGATCACCTGCCTCCATCTCACCATATCCCTTGCATCTTCCTCTGTAACATCAGCCCTCTCCATGTCCTCCTTCACTACTTCCATGAATCTTCTCTGTGGTCTTCTTCTTTTCCTTCTACCTGGCTGCTCCATCTTCAACATCCTTTGTCCACTACATCCACTCTCCCTCCTCTGCACATGTCCAAACCATCTCAGCCTTGCCTCTCTTACTTTGTCTCCATACCTCTCAACCTAAGATGTCCCTCTGATATACTCACTTCTAATCCTGTCCCTCCTAGTCACTCTCAGTGAGAATCTTGGCATCTTCAACTCTGCCACCTCCAGTGCTACCTCCTTCTTTTTGTCAGTGCTACCATCTCCAAACCATACATCATAGCAGGACTCACTGCCATCTTGTAAATATTCCCTTTTGCTCTCGCTGCTATCCTTCTGTCACAGATCACCTCTGACACTCGTCTCCACCCACTCCACCCTGCCTGCATTCTCTTCTTCACCTCTTATGCATTTTCCATTGCTCCGGAGGGTTGACCCCAGGTATTTAAACTCATCTACCTTCGCTACCTCTACTCCTTGCATCTTCACTGTTACACCTGCCTCCCGCTCATTCACACATGTATTCTGTCTTGCTTCTACTGACTTTCCTCTTCTCTCCAGACGACAACTCCACCTCTCCAGGTTCTCTTCCACCTGCTCCGTACTCTCACTACAGATCACAATGTTGTCTACAAACATCACGGTCTATGGAGATTGTGATGTCACAGAAACAGTCTGCCTAAACTCACTTTTTAGAGGGTGGGGTGGGGAACTGAAGTTGATAGGTCTTGTAAGGCATAAAAACATGTTACAGGCATGTTAAGAAGAAAAAAAAACTTGATTTTCACTGGTGTGCCACTTTAAGAAACTTCAACTATAGCCTTAATGTACACAATTATCCTTTCATGTTAGGGATTAAAGCATTCAAACTTTCATTTTGGGTGGCATCTTTGAAAGGAGCTAAGACTGAAAGTTACCCATTGTCAAACTAAGAGCCCAGCTGGCATCATGCTCGCCTGAATCAACAGTGAGGCACCAGCAGGCCTTAAAACTTAAGTCACCAAAGAGTTTCTTTTCTTGGAGTTTGCAAAGTTTGTCTTGGCAGTGAAGGGGATTGTTGACCTTAACTTGGATAGGTAGAAGACATGCTGGATTAGATTAGTCTTGAACCGGTGAAGCCTCTGGATATTGTTAGACTCGTGTGATTGACATGTCCCGCCACTCATGGATCTTAGACAGGGGCCTGTGGACTGGCATATTGTTGAGGTGCAAAAATAAATATCACCAAGAAACTGTTGTTAAATCGGTAGCATCTCAGCAAGGGGCATGACTGTAAACATAAGCATGTCTGAAAGTGTCCACAAATCTCTGCACAAGTCTTATACTGGCATAAACTCCACTCTCAGAAGATGTTCTTTTGCCCTTTATACAGACAAAGCAAAAAGTAAAACTCTTCTACAATGAAAGGTGCATAAAATTTTAAACCCTTTACCAACTCCTCTAGGTGATCAGTAATCCGTGCAGGTAGTGCAGGCTTCTGTGAGTACACATAACCGGCACATTTATCTTTCTATAAATTATTACTGTAGCATCTGTTCATATGTCACATTGGCAGTACTACACCAGGACTCGAGAGAGCAGGGATTTTTAAAAAAAAAAAATATATACATATGAAGGAGCTTGCATTCTGGGCTCCTAGTTTCTAGTTCAGTACAGGAACTAGAAACAAAAACAGCAATGACACGGTGCAGTGAGATCCTGTATGCACCACAGAGCAGTGCTCTTAGCATGTCTGTAGAGGTTTGTTTTCAGCCCCAGTTTAGGTTCTGTGTTTTATAGTTTTGTGGAGTGACTGAAAGAAGATCACAGGGTGTTTAGCATCTACATGCATCAGGATTAAGCCTGCTGAGATTATTTAGGAATAGGAAGAGGCAATAGACTTTGTAATTCAAATTTATGGCACAGGTTTTTACAGCCAAATATTAGGTGAGCAACTTTGCATGAGAAAACAAAGGTAGAAATATTTAAGTCAGAAATACATACAACATGCTTGTATCATTAATGTGTATATTTTACAGATAAATCAGCCAGAACTAAACAAATAATAAAAATAATATAACACATAAGTGTTTAAGCTCATTCCATCAAAGGTGAAATGAGCTAATGTCATGGCACTCCATCAGTCTTCCACCTATGCATCCGCATTTCATAGAAATCACTACTCCTCCTAGGCTATTGCCCAGACAATCACCAATTTCATATGCAAATAATCCTCAGGTGGGTCAGCATCCAGGTTGTGCTCAAGGTCAGGGCCAAAGGTCACAAGATGTCTTATGTGTCATTTCAACTTTGAGTAGGCCAAGGCTGTACACATATACTGCATATGTAGAGAAAGAAGTGAAGTGCTCTTTTATCACTTCTATGTATTTGTTGACCGTGATGAGCTACACTGTCATTGAATATCTGGTTTAAATGAATCAGAATCAGAATCAGAATCAGAATCTGATTCTGATTCTGATTCTAAATGTCTTTTAGCTTACATGCCCAGAGCTTTAGTTTGAAGGTTTCGTTACACTGTGAGATTACATAATTTTGAGTGATTGAAAGTTTTAAACTGACAGTGTTTATCTATCTATCCTTAAAAATTCATGGACGACTTCCGGTCTGGACGCCATGGCGACTGCAGCTTAACACTGAAGTTCTCAGACCCAATCCAGGATAACACATTGAAAATCAAACTTAACGGATTTTTGGAGGAGTGAAAATCAAAAGACAAAATCATCATGTCTAAAGGAAAACAGAAGAAACTGAAATTCTCCAGGCCAGGACACGTATCGGCCTGAGAATCCGAACTGGAAGATCTCCGTTCAGAAGACGAGGAACTGGTGATAGCTAACAAAAGGGTTAGCCTGAAATCACTATTTGAGGAGCTACGACGATTTCGCCGAGATGTTACGGCCGAATTTCGGGAATTCAGAGAAGAATTGAAAAGGACAAACAGCAGAGTGGACCAGGCCGAGAACCGAATCTTGGAAACAGAGGATCGAATAAAAGTGCTCGAAGATTCTGTGCTAGACCTACGCAAAAGACAAGCAGCTATAGAGGCTAAGCTAACCGACCAAGAAGGAAAACAAAGAAGAGACAACATAAGAATTCATGGTCTGATAGAAGGAACCGAAAATGGTTTTAACTCAATGGCAGAATGCGTGGAATCCTTACTAAGAGAGAAATTGGATATTCCACAAACCACCGACTTGAAGATAGAAAAGGCACATCGTTCATTAGCCGCTAGGCCGGCGGCGGAAGCGCCCCCACGTTCGGTGTTGGTAAGATTTTCCAATTTCAAAATAAAACAAGAGGTTGTAAGACTGGCCTGGCAGAAAAAAGGATTTATGCACCAGGAGAGAAAAGTCTACGTGGAACACGATTATGCCCCGGAGGTCCTTAAAAAGCGCAGGGAATACAATGACGCGAAAAAGGTGTTAAGAGAGAAGAAATTGCGCTTTCAGACACCATTTCCTGCGAAGTTAAGGGTCTTCTACGGCGATGAAACGTGTCTCTATAATTCGGCGGAAGAAGCAACAGCTGACATGGCGAAAAGAGGCCTCCCGGTAACGGTATTTAAACCCACCGCAGACCCGAGTGAGAAGATCAAAACGCAAACATGGACAACACAAAGACCTTCAAAATCCACGGACCAGCAGCGGGAAACCCAGCACCAGAGCGTCGCGGATAAACTATCCGTTTTCAGGTTGGAATAGCGACCTTTTTTTTTTTTTTTTTTTTTTTTTTCTCTTGAATCAATCCGCACATCCAACCCCCCTCATACAAGGTAACAAACATTAAAGGAGATGCATATTCAGCATGTGGTAAAACATTTCATGGAACAATCATATTATTTGAAACAAATAAGTCTTTGTAATAAAAAAAAAAAAACTTGTTAAAATAGAAATGTGACAATAATCCACATGTTCTCCTCATACTAACAAATACTGTTTTTGCGTGAATGTTTGATGTGATGGGGGTGGGAGGGTGCACACAATTTCACAGGGTTTAGGCATAAAAGGGAAAAAAAAAAAAAAAATCATTACAAGTTTGGATTGGGTTCTGAAACTCACGTTAAAAGCATGGGACTACTTTCAGTGGTAAGAGAGGGCCCTCAACACGTAACAGAGTTTGAGGAATTTCCCTCAGAGCCTTCACTCCATCAAGGCTCTTACAGGGTCTTTAAAAAGACCTCAGCTCAGGAAGTTCTTATGACAGCTTTTTGTTTTAAAGTTTTTTACACTATGTTCTTAATGTTTTTCTTGTTTTTAATGTTCTTTCAGTTTCTGAGTAGCACAAAAGAGGGCCACCACACAGTTATACTAAACAAAACAACACAATGGAGAAACAGGGTGTAACCAAAATAATTTCATATAATGTAAAAGGAATCCTGAATCCAGTTAAAAGATCCAAGATTCTAGGCAAAATGAAAAAAGACAAAGCAGGAATAATACTTTTACAAGAAACCCACCTAACAGACGTGGAACACAATAAACTCAGTAGACAAGGGTTTAAAATGATCTCTTCATCTTCATATAAATCAGGGAGGAGGAGGGGAGTAGCGACATTGATATCAACCAAAATTACATTTGAAAAAAAATCAGAACACAAAGATAAAGAAGGGAGATACAGTTTGGTAACTGGGCGGCTAGAGGGAGAAGATATCACCCTGCTGAATGTGTATGCTCCCCCAGGGGCTAACTGGAAATTTTATAAAAATGTATTCGACCTAATGATAACTAAAGCTCAAGGTTTAGTGATATGTGGTGGGGACTTCAATCTTAGACTGAATCCATACTGGGATGCTTCTGGTAATTCCCCACATCAAAATAACACCCAAAACAGGAAGACTCGGATGCTACTAAAAGAATTGGGAATCTGTGACGTGTGGAGGGAACTCAACCCCAGTGTAAAAGACTATACATTTTACTCAACTCCACATTCATCTTACTCAAGGATTGACTATTTTTTTATGTTTAATAGAGACATTGGAAGAGTAAAAACATGTAAAATAGGACTGATGGATCTCTCCGACCACAGTCCGATCTACATGGACTTAAATATCCAAAAATACACAAATAATACATTTTCTTGGAGGTTAAATTCAAATGTCCTGAAAGGACCATTGAAAGATGAATTGGAATCAGATATTCTCAGATATTTGGAAGATAACGATAATGGAGAAGTATCCCCTTTAATACTGTGGGATGCATGTAAAGCTGTAATAAGAGGAAAGATTATTGCAAAACTGGCAACCCAAAAGAAACTAAGACAAGAAAAACTATCCACATTAGAGTCAGAACTTAGGAACCTAGAAAAAGAACACAAAGGCAACACTCATTCTACTGACTCGCTCAAGATTAAGGAAATTAAAAACCAAATAAATGAGATCTACACAATAGAAATCCAGAAGAAACTTACATTTCTGAAACAAAAATACTATGAAGCAGGCAGTAAATCGGCAAAATTGCTAGCCTATAAATTGAGGAAACATCAAACAGAAAGAGCAATCTACAAAATCAGAGACCCAGTATCAAAGGAAATAAAATTCAGAATTCAGGATATTCTTAAAAACTTCGAGAATTACTATAAGAACTTATACTCCCACAAAAAACATAAAAACGCATCCGAGGCATTCCTAAACACATTAAACCTTCCCCAACTTACGGAGTCACAAAATAAAACACTACTGTCAGAAATACATCCTAAAGAATTGGATAAAGCAATTATGAAACTTAAAGCTAACAAATCCCCAGGAGCTGATGGCTATACAGCAGAGTGGTACAAAACCTTTAAACAGCAACTATCTCCTCTCCTCCTGAAAACATTTAATTATGTCCTCCACACAGGGGAAATCCCCCCCTCCTGGAGAGAAGGGGTCATTGCAGTTATACCTAAACCTGAAAAGGATAAACTAGAGTGCTCCAACTACAGACCAATCAGTGTACTAAATCAGGACTATAAGCTTTTTACCATTATCCTTGCCAAAAGGTTAGAAAATATACTGACAGACCTAATTCATTTAGACCAAACAGGTTTTATAAGACAAAGACAGACACAAGACAACATTCGACGCACTTTACACATAATTCATCATATAAAAAAATATAACTTAAATGCAGTCATATTGGGATTAGATGCTGAAAAAGCATTCGATTCGGTTGACTGGTCTTTTCTATATAGAATCTTATCCAGTTTCAATTTTCATAACAACTTCATTAGAACTATACAGGCATTATATAAAAAACCAACAGCTAAAATAAGGATTAACGGTAATTTATCATCATCTTTTGAACTGGAAAGAGGATGTCGTCAGGGCTGCCCCCTGTCTCCACTGCTCTTTGCAATCTTCATAGAACCTCTGAGCCAATGGATAAGACAAAACCAAAAAATTCAAGGTATTACACTTTGTCAGAAGGAACATAAAATAGCACTCTTTGCTGATGACATTTTAATATACCTAGGGCAGCCGGACACTTCTTTACCAGAACTAACCTCAGTTTTTTCAGAGTATGGAGATTTATCGGGGTACAAATTAAATATGCATAAAACCCAAGTTTTAACATTCAACTATGACCCAAATCATTATTCACTAAGCAAACTCAAAACTAACTGGGAGTCGGAATCTATGAAATATCTGGGGGTCAATATCCCGAAACAACTCAACAAAATTATATCACTAAATTATGATCCACTGGTGACAAAAATAAAATCTGACCTAGCAAGATGGAATATGATACCATTCTTGGGTACTGCACAAAGAATTGAAGCAGTCAAAATGAATATACTTCCACGTCTTCTATACCTTTTCCAAACAATACCGGTAGAACCTCCCAAAAAAACATGGCAGGAGCTGGACAGAAGGATCTCAAGATTCATATGGCAGGGCAAGAGACCTAGAATCAGATATAGAACCCTACAGCTAAACAAAGACAAAGGTGGGCTCGCGCTGCCAAATATCAGGGACTACTTTAAAGCCGCACAAATTAAAACTTTAGTAGAGATATGTAACCCAGTCTACACTGCACAATGGAAGGAGATCGAATGCCAAATAACAAGTGACATCCCCCTACAGGCGATAATAGGGAACAATGTCTTACCTAAGCTTTTGAATAACACTAACCCGTGGATAGAGACCCCGCTAAAAATTTGGTTTAAGATAGTCAGAGAGAATCAAACTAAAGAGCCCTATCGACTTCTGCAATGGATCGCCTATGATCAGGACTTTACTCCTAATAAAACAGACACCAGATTTAAAAAGTGGAAGGAGAAAGGGCTGATAAAATATTACGATTTTTTTAAAGGGCAAATCTTAAGAAGTTTTGAAGATTTGAAAAAACAAGGCCTAATAAATCAAGACCTTTACAGGTTCTTCCAGCTTAGACACCACATAAACAATATACTTAAAAAGGAGGTTTTGGAAAGGGCCCAGTCAGGTGTTCTGAAGGTCTTCTTAATGGCATATAAAGGGATCCCAGGGATCAGATACATTTCTAAAATATACCAAGGTCTTCAAGACTTAAAAGGAGACAACACATCTTATATAAAAGAGAGATGGGAAAAAGAGGGGAATTTCACTTTACAACTGGAAATATGGGAAAAGCTAAATAAACAGCAATGGAAAAGTACCTCATCCCTGCAGTGGAGAGAATTTGGATGGAAAAACTTGGCAAGATTTTTCAGAACACCTGCACAAAACAAATTTACCCATAAGGGATTGAACTGTTGGCGCTTGTGTGGTGAAAAGACTGCAAATCATTTTCATGTGTTTTGGTCATGCCCAGTTATCCACCAATATTGGACCAAGGTACAGACAATATTGGGGAAAATATTCAAAATTACAGTTCCCTTTTCTTTTGTAACTTTGTATTTGGGTTTACTACCGGACTCACTGGAAAGACGAGGAGAAAAATACTTATTCAATGTTTTAATATTGGCAAGCAAAAAAGCTCTAACTAAAAAATGGATGTTGAAGGACTGTCCTACACCTGAAGATTGGACTAACGTGATCCAAGACATTTACTCGATGGAAAAGTTGACATTCGCACTGAGACAGGACATGGATGTGTTCATGAACTTTTGGCAACCCTGGACCGCATATGTGTCTTCCATTAGATCTAATCTTTGACAAATACCATTTCAATAATGGTTCCGCTCTTTGTTCCAATGCTACTCAGATGCTCTTTTATCTTTATTTACTTACTTTTTCTTTTTGTTTGTTTTTTACTGGTTTGTTTTTTGTTTTTTTTTTGTTATTTGTTTCTTGTTTTTTTTTCTCTTTAATTTCACTTTTTCTTTCACTTTAAAAAAAAAAAAAAAAAGGGGGTGTTGTAAGAATTAATCTTCCAATGTTGTCAGATATCAGAAAATAAGGGAACATGTGATGAAAATGTAAACACTGCATTGCTGTAACGACCTGTATACCCTTTACAAAAACTTAAAAAAAAAAAAAAAAAAAAAAAATTCATGGACATTAAAAAGCATTAAACGGTCTGTGATTCAGTTTGAATGGTCTTAAGGTGTGTTCACACTGAACGTGAACACGCAGCGCGAATACATGTAAAGTTAATGTAGGCATGCGGAAGATGGGCAAATTTAGGCATTCGCGCATCGAAGTGATTTGGTAGTGCTAGCTATGAGCCTTGAGATTGTGACATCACCAGAGATTAAAGTGACACTCTGCCAAAAATCAAGTTTTTTTCTGTTGTTAACATGTCTGTAACATGTTTTTTATGACATACAAGACATATCCAGAGCAAAATCTGACCGCAGTCCCAAGTCTGTGTTTTTCAGCCATGAATTTATAGTTAAGCCCCTCCCCCCCCAAAAAACGGGCTACTTTGGACAGAGCATTTCTAGCTACATAAGCAATTCCTGCTTAGCCTGACTGGTTCTAACATTAACTAATCAGGTTAAGCACTGGGCATGGCTACAGACTGGAGTTCACTCCTTCGGGGGAAGAGGGATGAGCCGAGGAGCAAGCAGGATTGAGGCAGAGAGACAGTGAATGAGAGGCAGAGAGAGGACGGAGTGAGGGGAGAGGAGGGACCCAGCTTGAATAGGGCCCTCAGTGAGCCAGCAAGATAATGAGCTGAGAGGACCGGCTCAACCTGTCACCGAGGGTCCCACAGTGAGGAACAACACTTTGGCTAATGCTTCTCTACCTACCACTGACCATGCGGACAGTCACCGTCCCTTCCTGGGGATGGCGCAAAACCGACTGCGGACACCCATAGTTTTCCACCACTGGGGCTACAGTATTTCGGAACCCTGTAGCGCACACGGGGTGCAGTCAGCTCAGAGACCGGAGTCCACCGGCCACCGCACCACACATGCGGGGTCCCAGAGGACTGAAGGCACACGGTCGGAAGGCCAAACCAGACAGAGACGGCTGCTCTCGGGGGATGAAGGCGCCAAGACCGCCACCCGCCCGTTTTGCATTCATTTGACTTGGTTTGGTGAAGGAGTTTTTGGAGGGGACACAGACCTCCCCAGGTGCTACATTCTGTCCCCACCAGGGAGGACAGAGGAGGAGACATTAAACCCCCCCACTGCCTCCAGAGGAGGGAGGTGAGTTGGCCATTGTTTAGAGAAGCAGTCTTCGGTGTTCTCAGGTCAGAGTGGAGGGCTGGCCTTGCAGCTTACACTGCTGGTGGGTGGGGGTATGGGTGGAGCTAATTAGAATATTCATAGATTCGCACATACTTAAGTAGGTGGAAGATGTAAAAGCTCTTTCCAAGCAATTCTAAGGCAATGAAAGTTTTTGTGGGTAAAAAAAATCCACAATATACTATTTTGGGCAATACACATTTGTTTTGAGGTGGTTTTAGAGCCGCCGGAGTGCGTCTTTAAGTATTAAAACCTGGAAAGTCAACTAGTTTGAAAAAGGGACTGGCACTCACCTGCAGACAGATGGACTTGAGCTCTGTAGTTGAATTGGAGAGTTGGAGTTATTCAGCCGTGGACTTTTGCTACAGATGTGCTAATGAGGGCTAGCAGGCTAGCACTGTGAACAACCATCATTGAGGTGAAGTTTTGGAGACAGGGACAATTTTTCCAGGTGAGAGCCCCATCGGATAATGTAAACCTAAACATGACGGTGTTTTGGGGATTTCTGCAGCAGGTAGAACACAGCTATATTAAAAATATCAAAACACTCACTTCTCTTTAAAAAATAAACTGACTCCACATTGAACGGAGTCAGTTGAGGTGGTATGGGCATCTGATTAGGATGCCTCCTGGACGCCTCCCACTTGAGGTGTTTTGGGCACATCCCACTGGGAGGAGACCCCGGGGCAGACCCAGGACTCGCTGGAGAGACTAAAGCCACATTTCCACTATATAGTTCTGCGCTACTCTTTTCTTTTCTTTTTTACTTGTTTCTCCCACGGCTGCGCCTCCATCACAACCGCGGAAAGCCGAGAATTGCTGGGGTGGGCGGGATCGAGGTGGCGCTACACTGCTGACGTATAAAGGACGAGACTGACTCCTCAACAACACAGAAAAAAATAGCGGATTACGAGCGGAGGATTTCCACGGTTTTTAACACAATGAATGTCTTTAACGAGACAAGAGAATTTTACAGGAGAAGACGACGTGGATTGAGACAACACACTTTGGAGCAGGAGAGGAGAATAGCGGTTGCCCAGGAGGAATCTGAAGCAGCTGCATATGAAGCAGAGATCATTCAGAGATCATTTCATTTGTTCAGTGTTCATGTGCATACATATGTCAAACATCTTTTTTTAAATAAAATGTTGTGCACTTTTAAACTACGTCGCCTCTGTTGTTCAAAACGGTTAAATGTTAACAGACGGTTAATTAAATGCTGAAACACCGGGGTAATTTAAAATTATGCAGAAGCTTAATCCTAAACCCCTTTAACTTACCAAATAATTTATAATATTATAAAAAAAGCCAATCCAAATCTAGACCCATTTTGTATATTGTGTAATAATGATACACTGATGATAAACTGACTTCCCAAAAAAAGCAGCAGCTATACAACGCACTTTTGGTTTGATGGAATTGCCAATTGACCTTGGAATTATATGTGGAAACTTGTTATACTTCCAGTTAACTTTAACTTACAAAATAATTAAAAATATTATAAAAAAGCCAATCCAAATCTAGGCCCATTTTTTGTATTGTGTATCATTTGAGTATCATTGTACAATCTATTGTTATTTATAAGGGTTATCTGTTCAGTGGTGGCTAATTACACACTAAAACAACGTAGAAAATGCTGCAGCTAGACAAGTCACTTTTGATTTGATGGAATTGCCAATTGACCTTGGAATTATATGTGGAAACTTGTTATACTTCCAGTTAACTTTAACTTACCAAATAATTGATATTATAAAAAAAGCCAATCCAAATCTAGGCCCATTGTGTATCATTTTTCCAATCTATTGTTATTTATAAGGGTTATCTGTTCAGTGGTGGCTAATTACACACTAAAACAACGTAGAAATGACTCAAACAAAATATGCTGCAGCTAGACAACTCACTTTTGGTTTGATGGAATTGCCAATGAACCTAGAAATTTTATGATGAAACTTTTTTTAATCCTACTAAATACACTGACATTGTCACACTGCCCAACACCAAATTATAATTTTCTTTTTCAAACCAAAGATCACTATGGATCTATTGAATCACAATAGCATAGGTTTATCATATACATGTCAACGTTTACATCGAAAATGTTATATTTGGGTTTACATGTATGGGTATTTTCGCTTTATATTATACTAGACTGCTTATAATTTATTGGAATTCTCTGAATTTGGAATGCCGATATAACATTCAGTTCACATGTACTTACCTTTTACCCAATTCGACTTTCACCTTTATCAGTGTCTACTGCTGAATGTAAATTACACCTGTGCAACTGCTTACAATTTTACTTAAAAACTGTACCCAATGTAGAGCAATGGATACAGCAGTGGTAATATTTATTAAATTTAACAATAACAATTACATTACCATTAAAAATCTTGACACCTTTATGGCTGAACAGCAGGATTAGGGTCATATGAGGCAATGGAATGTGTATGTAATTATTCGCCTTTATCATCCAGTGTTATAATATACAAACCACACTTTTATCCAAAAGACTAACATTTTATTACATTACAAATATTCCCAAAACATGTTAACAAATGGGGAGCTTTCAGTACTTCGACCAGACTGCCAAAATGGTTTCGGAAGGCTCTGTGGAAGGAAGCCGTCTCTGTCAGCTCATCCCTTTGCGGCTAACTGCAGGTGTCTTTCGCGCTGTTCGAGCATCCTTTCATGGATCCGCATCTCCTCAGCATGATTCTGGGCCATCAGTGATGCAAGGTCTGCAATGTTGATGGACCTCTTCAGCTTGCCTATATGAAAGACAGAAGTCATTGTATTTAGATAACACCGGATCAAAACATGTCAGAAAAAATATTATGGAATTAAACTGTTGAAAGCCTGTGGTGGGATGCTTCGTTGCTGTATTTAAGCTCAACTGTCATGTTGTTGCCCCTCAGTAGAGTGGACTATAAACTTCTGTGGTGATGTGGTTAGGCCCCCCTTCATTTCAAAAAGGATTAATTGTAAAAAGTATTTTGATTTAATGGGTTATTTTTAAAAGAATTTCTTTGTACTGTGGCCTCATAAATCAGAATGGGTTAATAGTGTTAGCTGACTTGAAGAATTTCAATCAAGCATTTTGATTTGAAGTCTGTACATGTGCTCCTTTTTTTTTTGTGAAAATACAACAGTATTTCCACCACCAACACACCTATAACACTGGGCCACTGTGGCTATGAACACCCCTGAATCTAGTATTTTTATAAACGTAGAAAGACATTTTAAATTCCTTGTTATGCGTCTACAGAAAACAATCACATATAAAAACAACCGGGTGGTAATTTTCAGTTTGTTGTGCCTTACCAGCACTTGACCGGGAGATGCCGGGGCAGTCCAGTGAGGCGGACCCAAGGGATTTGAAAACTGTGTATAGAAGGAAAAAAACACACAATAACGTTCACAAACAAAGTGCAACATGTACCGCAAACACAAAACTTTTTAACCAGAATACAATAAGCTTACGTCAGCGTTTTGTTCACGTGAATACTGAAATAAAAGCACGATTCTGCAGCTTGATGCCAGGTAGCAGCAAGGTACAGAGGTAGCTAGCTATTAGCGGGCTAGCCATCACCACAATTGCCCACAATCAAACAACTTTCTTTATTGCTAAAATAAAGTGCGCTTTTGACCGAAAGGCAAGAAGACGGACAATAACAAAACAACACTCACCGTCACCGTTTTCCAATTCCGTCGCCGTGTCGAGTCCAAAATTCTCTGCCAATAATAGCAGGCCGGACACTTCCTGGTATATTTTTTCATTGCAAGTTGCCCCACCAACTCGCTCTGGATGTAGTCATCGGCTACGAGGGACAGAAAAGTCCGCACCTCCTCGTTTGTTCATGGAATAAACTTGTGCGTGGACATCGTTATATGAGAACACAATTTTGAATCCAGTCACCGCGGTTACTCGCTGAAATTACAAATGGCGGACGTGTAGCTTCAACAGAAAACAAACGGACGCGTTTGGTGACGTTACGCCCTGACCAATCAGCGTTTAGCAGTCGATTGACGTCAATTCACACCTCGCTTTTCGCTCGCCTGTACCCTGCCTCTGAACAGGCACGAAAATCGTAACGGTTAAACCGTGAGGACTTGGGTGGAAATGGCGAAAAACCGAAACAAGTAAAAAAAAGTAAAGCCCAGGCGATACTGGTGGAAATGGGGCTTATGTCTCCCAGCTGGTCTGGGAACGCCTTGGTATCCTCTCTGAAGAGCTGGAGCAAGTGGCTGGGGAGAGGGAAGTCTGGGCTTCTCTGCTTGAACTGCTACCTCCGTGACCCAGACCTCCGGAAAAGCGGTAGAAGATGGATGGATGGATGGATCACTTCTCTTTAAAAAAAAACACAGCCTTTATCTACTTTTTCACTCCAAGAAGCTGTTTAAACTCTTCCAATGCATCAACAAAAGGGAAACGTCACTAAATGTTAACCGTCACTAGCCTTGACACCTGTCCACTTCTGTATTATTGGCCAACCTAGCTGTCATGCAAATGGGTTGGCCAAAGGTGTTAGCTTAAGAGCTAACAGTGGTACTAGAAAGCTCGTATTTACATTGTTAGTTTCTTTAGATTTCAGTCACCCTAATAGACAGCACTGTTTCCACCTGGTTCATCTAGTTCACTAATCTACAGCTGATAATATATCATTCTTGGTAATATGTCATTCTGGCTTATTTTGTTTTATTTTTGCCATGATGCTGTTGTTAACACCACCAAGGCAGCTAGCTGAAGTTAGCAGTTTAAGCCACTAGTCTTGACATATTCATAAATGTTTCTGTGCTTATTGTATTCCAGGGATGGGTCATATTCTATCACCCACTGAAATCACACACCTGTCCACCAGTGATGCATTATTTCATTCATTCTTTGAGACAAATTTACATTAGTTGGCTCAGGCTTGATCCAAGCTAACCAGCTAATGTTAGCAATAGTGATATAGGAGGGAGGGCCGAGTTGAACGTGGTTTGAGAGATTTAAAGGCCAAATGTCACGTAACAGGGTACTTTAAATGTCTTGAAACTAGATATAAAAGGGAACCGATCCGTTCAGGTCTTGGTGCATATGCTTCAGTAACATCGGAATATTCGTTAATTTAAAACTGCCGCGCTTGGCCTGACACAGCCCCTGGAATCGCCTGGGGAAGAAGGCGGAAGTGACGAAATAGATTGTACCCTAGTTTGATGCTTGGGGTATTTCGATTGATTGTTTATATGGAGACTGGAAGATTGAAGTGAGCAACAAGAAAGAAAAAATTGGATATTTCACCCATACCTTAAAACGGGACTATCAGGGACAGCTGGGTAATAAGGGACATTTCTCTGGGAAATGTTTTCATACCTGTCAAGTGAGACGTTTTCGCCGTATTTTAATACCGTAAAACGCGGCTATAAGGGACGGCGGAGTAATAAGGGACACTTTTCTGGGAAATGTTTTAAATGTAATTCGTGTTGTTATTGTCAAATATTTTAAGGATTCATGGATATTTGACAATAACAACACAACTCAGCGTCTGGCGCAAAATAAAAAAAAAAGCAGAATTCTGTATTTGTAAGGCGATTCCTCTCTGTTCCGCAGCCGCTGCACAGCTGAAAGTGTTAAACCATTATCCTAATGACTTCTCATTGTAGTGATAATAGCTCCCGCTGAGCGATCTGCCCGCCCCGACAATCAGACTAATGATTGAGTCCACACTTCTCAATGTAGTGCGAATAGCTCAGGCTGAGCGCTCTGCCAGCACCCTAGCTGTGGGGGATCACACACACGACGTGCTCCTCAACACACTCAATTTTTTTTCCCGTAGATTTTTCTTTTGAGCGTACAGAAATGGCAATACGCCCGTTTTTGCTAAAATTGCATTTTCCCCGTATTTTCCTTAAAATATTTGACAATAACAACACGAATTACATTTAAAACATTTCCCAGAAAAGTGTCCCTTATTACTCCGCCGTCCCTTATAGCCGCGTTTTACGGTATTAAAATACGGCGAAAACGTCTCACTTGACGGGTATGAAAACATTTCCCAGAGAAATGTCCATTATTACTCCGCCGTTCCTTATAGCCGCGTTTTACGGTATTAAAATACGGCGAAAACGTCTCACTTGACAGGTATGCGCCTCCATTTTCATATTGATCTGGTCAATTTCTTGACAGCAGCGGCTCTCCTCCACTGTAATACTAATGGCTTCCGAAAAATCAATATTTATGGGGCGCCCTCGACAGACCCCCTTCGGCTTCCCAATTCTGGAGGCGATTAATGTCCAGTTCAATGACATTTTCCACTGGTTCTGCTCTCTGGTCATCGTCGGAACTGTTGTCATCAGACAAAGCATCTGATTCCGTCTCGGATGGCTCGAACCTGTAAGGTTCTATGCCTCTGTCACTGTCTGAACCACTGACAAAAAAAAGACAAAAAAAAAAAAGACAAAACTAAACTAATTTGTTCACAATCGCTGTCACTTTCCATCATGATTGTCCAATGTTGATAAGTGTGAATGTGGATAGGCAGGGCAGCCAGGGTACAACTGGTGATGTCAAAAACATGGGCGTGGTCTGGACTGGCTGTCACAAGCCAGCAAGCAAGGTGGGGCCTTCACCTGGTGTATTTTGTGCAATTATGTAAATACAGGTGGGTGATATGGTCTCCGGTATGAATATTTGGTTTAAGCTATGTGTATTTTGTCTAAATTCGTTGTCATTTAGAAAAAAAAATTACGTGACATTTGGCCTTTAAATAGACGTGCACTGAAACCTGGCATTCTCAGAAAGGCTGGAAAAGATTATTCACAAATGATGCTGCAATAACTAAATAATTAAAGAAAATTTGACCAAAATATGTCACAAAACACTTCATTAAGACATGTGAGCTGTGAAAACATGGAAAAAGTGTCATCAATGACCCCTTTAAATTTACCTTTTTTCTATGCCAATAGATGTCTTTTTTTAATGAATTTGTGTTGTTGATCTGTGTATGCATTACAGTGAAAAAGTCTTTTTTACCATAACTCAATCACATTTTAACAGGCCCTTATAACTATCTTAACTATCATAATAACACACCTGTCTTTGCATTCAGCACTTTCATGTACGTTGATCCATCTGTGAAGCCACTACCATACCTGTGTATATTTCCATAATCCTGGGCTATTTCTATTCAGTCATGTGTTCAATTGTGTGTTCTGTAACTCTGTGTTTTATCTATATCCTTCTCTCATGCTAAATTCTGCAGTAGCCTGGTGGAGCACCCAAAATTCCATTGTACTGTACAACTGTACAATGACAATAAAGCATTCTATTCTATTCTATTTTCTACTTATCACAATTAATCTGAAAAAGCTGAACACCAGTCCATTGAACCTCAGCCCACATTTCAGTGCACAAGGAGAAAGGGACATAGGATATACTGTATGTACTTGCACAGTAAAAACTTCAAGAACAGAGGAGGTTTATCTCATGTGAGATTTAGAAAGAATCAGTTACACCTGATGAATTTTATATATGTTTGAAGTGTGCCATCTTCAAAAGGAGGAACTGAGCTCTCTGCAGAAGTATCTGACCTTTAAGTGAGTAAAGCTTGTTTATACCAAACCTTTCATAGAGAAAAATCACATAATCCCTCGTAATAAAACTAAATTATTAAATCATAAAGACCAAATGATAAATAACAGAGTGAAGACATGCATAAATTCAAGACACTGTAAAGAAGTCATAAAAGGGATGTAGAACCATTGGCTAATTATAATAATAATAATAATAATACATTTTATTTGTATAGCACTTTCCAAGGCACTCGCTTTACAGATGCTTTACATTAGAAAAAAGTGAGCTTCAACTGCTTTTTGAAATAATCAGCATCACAGTGCAGTTCTAGATGCTACTACTGGAAGAGATCAGTCTCCTCTGACCTTAAAATGAATGTAAGGAACCAGTAGCACCCTCTGACCTGAGACAACGGGTGTAAGGTTATAACAAGTCACGTAATAAGGTGCTTGTTGATGCAAGGCTCTAAATGTAAAAACCGACATATTGAAATGAATTCCAAAAGTGCCGCTCCAGTCTTGGTTTTGGCCACACTTCCACATTTTGTGTCTCAGTGAGCGATACATATAAAAGAAACTCTTATTCCTGTTTGAAAGTTTGCCTTCAGACAGTACACCTACTCTAGCACTCTACCTCAGGAGCAGCAGTGTGTCCGCCGATGCTGCTCACTATCTGCCACATCTCATACGACGCATCACGTTGACACAGACGGCGGCCTTCGAGGTGCTATCACTCTCCATCCTGTCATGTGAGACGGCTTAAGAGGTCATTACAGGGAGAACGTTCACCTTACATTAGATCATTAGGAGCCAGATTGACTCGGACTCCGACGCACTGTTGGAAACCTCTTGAGTGATGTATGTTAAAGAGCAGGTCTGAGCACTGGTGTACACGTACGTGTTGACGTGACATGTGGCTGTGTGCATTCTTTGAGCATGTTTTTTTTTCCCCAAAGATAACACACGTCTGCATGGGTTTACCAAATGGAAGTGAAGTCTCACTGTCCCGTCAGCTTGCGTACATGAGGCCGACGCATCAAGACATTACCTCTCATTACTTCATGTGGATTGTTTGCCTGTCAGCACACGTACCTTAGTCCAGCTTTAAGAGGTCAGACTCGTCAGTGTTGGCTCATATCTGTCGTGTCCTGTTGAAGATATGAGTTCTGGAGGAAAGGGTGGGGTGGGGGTGAAGGAGACGAGTGATGGGAACGGTAACAGACCCAAGAGAGGAAGAAAAGGAGGAGAATAATTATGATATAGATTTCCAGTTTCATTATGAATTATTTTTTATTGATCGATTCTCAATCAATTTTGCCCAATTTAGTTCCGATTTTTGGGAATAAATGAATAATGTACAGGATAGATTTGGGAGCAGTGAGTATTCACTCTGGAGAGTTTGCCCTCATGTCTTTGCCACTAAAAATATGCAATCTGTTGAGATGAATCAATCATGTCAGAGCCAAAATGTCTATCAGAATGCTTGCTAATATTTTAAGGCAGTGTTTCTGCCATGACCAAGTTCAGAAACTAAAAAAAGTTCACTGAACCTTGCAAACTCTTTTGTATCATCATTGAATTAAATAGATCCAAGTTTTCCATCATTGAGGCCCTTCTCACAGCTTCGAAGCGTCTTCTTACAGGCCCCATGTATCCTATTTTTTAATATCAAAAATGGTAAATAGGGTTCATTATTGGGACTACTTTTAGGGACTCTTGATATGCCACATTTATCTATTCACAAATTCATAATCTTTAAAGCAGCACTGTGTAAGATTTTTACCTTAAAATAATGTCTGAAAAATTATTTTGATGGTACAGAAACCCTTGACCAGGAAATTGTCACTATTAGCCTGAGTGGGCCCGCATTGTCTGCAGCAGCTCTGTTCTTGGTAGGAACACTGAAAAGACTACAACTATGGTGACTGTGAGCTCAGCCCCTACAGCCAATCACACTGTGCTTCGTTGTTGGTGGCTTAAGTTGTGTCTTGTAATTGGCTGTTAGGACTGAGGTCATAGTCGCAATAGTTGTAATCTTTTCAGTGGTCCTGTCAGATACAAGAAAGTTCCATAGTGCTGCTTTAAATTGATCAACTTACACTCATACATACTTGGATACTTTGGGACAAGTGTTTCCTGAAGATAATTTGACAAAGATGGGGAGCAAAACTTCTTATCGCTAGAAAACTTCCTCTTTCGAATGATGTCTCCACTCATCTGGTTGGCATAACATGATTTTATTTGGCAGATAAAACTTGAGAGGAAATCCACCATAATAACATGTAAAAACTTGAAATCAGGGTCATATTCAGACTATAATTGATTATTCAACAAATATGTGCACTGATCTTTCAAGGTGTGTGTTGTGAGGCAAATGTGTGTATTGGACTACAGTAGTAGAACAGTATGGAATGAAAGCAAAGTTTATACCTATCGCTTCAATGCTAATTCTGACATTATGCACTTATAAAAAAGACTGGAAAAGTGTTACAAGCTCTGACATAAATATAAGCTTAAATTCATAACCATCCATTCAGGCCATTTAAGTTTTATGCCACATTACTGTATGATCTGCCCGTTGCTTCATCTCTAACTTCAACATAGCACCTTTTTGTCTTAATGAAATGTATTGAAAGAAATGTAAATGTGTGCCATGTTTTATGATTTATTCCAGTTTGTGTAGAGAAATGTAACACCCACTTGTGTGTAACACCTCTTTGTAGCACTTTAGGTGTACAATCTGGTACCCTTGTGGTAGTACTGGGTATGGCGGTGTAGTTACCTTTAACCTACTGCCTGGACAGAAGGGACAATTGGGCCAGGTCAGATAGACTCTGGGTTCGTAGGAGCCTGGGAGGTGTAACAACAGATGACACAACATCGATATATAGGAACTTGCAACTATATATATTTTTACAGATATGTACACATAAATAAAACCATGGCGCTTACAACAATAATAATAAAAACAAAACTAACAATAAAGTACTCCAAAATATAGTTACAATATGTACAGTTCTTGGTATCAGTCCAGGTGACCAGTTGGGTCACTTTTACCAGTCAATCGGGTTCGGGCTTCGGCTCGCCATCCAGATCTGGAGAATCCACGTGCTGGTCAAACCAGTCCAAAGAAAAAAAACCTGACCAGGCTAATTGACACGTGCGTCATGGGGTTCACGCGCTCGACGGCGTTAACAGCCTTTGGATCCAAATCAATCTCAAGTTTTATCCAAGACAAAGACTGCTATTAGCACGTTAGCTCACCGTCTCCGTAAGGGAAACGCGCTCTCTCGGTCGATGTCTTTCGGCGTCTGAAAACGTTCTACAGGTTACACACAGACCGAGCGAGGGAGCGCGTGACCCCATTGGCTGTTGCTGCCAAACAAAAGACGCAGCCATAGGTTGCTCAAAATACCAAATAAAACATTTGGAACTTTATCAAAACTCCCCAGAAAATGTTCCCTACTGTTTTATGAATATATATTTATTTAAATATTCATCTTTAAATTATTTACTCCCATTGTGAAATGGGTGTTTTTCTCTTTTCAAAAGCGGTATCAACATTCATATTTCCATTCGCGTTTTTAACACTGGGTTACAGAAAGTTTTTTCATTAATCTGTTAGTTCTCTAGACAAGTAAGTGAAAAGATTCATTATGAACTGTGGGTGGTTGTGTTAAAGCAGATGTTCTTCTTTCATGAAAAAAAATGCACCAACTCACCTAAATTAAATTATTTCATTTCGAGATTGGGATTTTTTTTTTTTTGTTATTACATTATCAAAACACAAAACCAAACATTTGGTTACAAGCTGTGACTGTAGAAACCTTCACCATGCTTAGAATTATCAAGAGTTGTTCCCACTAAAAGTATCAAGAACTATTTTCATTCTTAGAACTCTCTTAGCAGAGAGTTATCACTTTTTTAGATTGAGTTTTACGTGACACAGGTGTGTGGTTGGTCTGGAAGAAACAGTCCGTAGGTGACGAGTGACTGTAGCTCAGGAGGTAGAGTGAGTCGTCCAATAACTGGAGAGTTAGCGGTTTGAATCCCACTCTCCCCAGACATCCTGCCAGTGTCTCCAGTGTCCATGACCCCGGATATAAATGTTCAGTAGTGGTTGGAAACGCTCTTGGCATGGATTGGCAGCCACGCTTCTGTCTGTTTGCCCCAGGGCAGCTGTGGCTACAGCAGTAGCTTACCTCTGTCTGTGGAGTGAATGAATAATGGACTCATTGTAAAGTGCTTTAGGTATCATAGATGGTGCTATATATATGCAATCCATTATTATAGTATATTTTCAAAAAATCTGCAGCTTTCAGCTGTTAAATAGATTTTTTTTTTTTTTTTAAAGTCTTTATTGTTATTGTGCTGTGAAAAACAACAAAAATGGGAATGCTGTTCTAGTCATTGGCAAAAATGAGAAGAAAAATAGCATGAGGTGATTTAAAACAACCTAACACACATGTCGCTGGACATTTGGAGTACCTGGCAAAAACCCACACAGACACAGAAAGGTCACTGTTGGCCAAGGGTGGGTTTGAACCCACAACCGCCTTGCTGTGAGGCAACAGTTCTAACCTCTTCTTCACCAAGCTGCTGAACTGGGCAGCTTGGTGGCAAATCAATTTCAAATCCCCAGGTGATGCCAATTAACCTGTTAGGTTAACTGGCATCACCTAGGGCAGGGGGGTCCAATCATGTGCTATGTAGGGCCAAGACCCTGCAGGCTTTACCTCCAACCAGTGTCTTCAGCAGCAGATTTCACTGCATTTCTTCCCACTGATTGCTGATAAGTGAAAACACCTGCTGAAGAGACTGGGTAGAAGAGAAAACCTGCAGGGTCTTGACCCTCCATGGCACATGATTGGACACCCCTGACCCTGACTAGGGACTCTAAATAGTCATTAGGTATAAGCGTGAGAGTGAATGGTTGTTTGTTTCTGTGTGTTGGCCCTGTGATGGACTGATGATCTGTCCAGGATGTACCCCGCCTCTCACCCAAAGATAGGCTCCAACAGCCCCCCACCCACCCACCCACCCACACACACACACACACACACACACACACACACACACACACACACCCCTCTACATAGCTAAGTAGACAAAGGTAGAAAAAGTGTGAGGCTTCAGAGCCAGTACACAGAAAAGGGTTGAATTGCTTTGTAGGGGTTATGAGGGCATCTTCAACAAAAGAATATACCAGCCAACATACTATATACATACCTGTACATACCCATGTATATATACACATGTGCATATGCAGCTTATATATAATTTACTGTACATACACATGTGTGCACATCACATGTGATCAACTATACCTTTTTGGGAGAGTTCAGGCTGTGGAATAAAAACTGTTTGTGCAAAAAAAAAAAAAAATTACCAGTACAAAAATGTCTTTACTGAACTTATATAATAAAGTCTTTCTTCTTCTTTCGGCTGCTTCCTTTAGGGGTCACGGATCATCTGCCTCCATTTCACTCTGTCCCTTGCATTCTCTTCTGTCACAGACCAACCCTCTCCATGTCCTCCTTTACTGCTTCCATGAATCTTCTCTGTGGCATTTCTCTTTTCCTCCAGCCTGGCAGCTCCAGCTTCCAAAATATCCGCTATTCCTCCTCTGCACATGTCTAAACCATCTCAGCATCGCCTCTCTTACGTTGTCTGAAAACTGCTCCACCTGAACTGTCCCTCTGACATATTTATTTCTAGTCACGTCCCTCCTAGTCAGGATTAGATGAGTGTATCAGAGGGACAGCTCAATAAAGTCTTTAATAAACATACCCTGATGTGGGGGTATTTATTTATTGCATTTATTTATTTTTTAGCACACTCACTTCTCATTCTTATGGTCACCAAACAAAGGGCCATGAAGCGGCGTCGTTCCCGTCAGAAGGTCGAGAAGCGCCCAATGTGGCCTCACTGAAACACACACACACACGCGCGCACTCCTGCACAGAAACTACACCCACACAACTGTTTAAATTGTGGGGAATTACTATTAATATCCCTTCATCTGACACGCAAAATAATCACCATCGGTGCAGATCAAACAAATCTCTCTGGACGTGTCCTCCCCCCTCAGCACACGCCTCGGGGACGTGGAACTGAATGCGATACAAATTAGGACGGAAGCGCTTGTCACATGACCACAGACACTTCCTCTCCAAGGGCTGTGAAGTCCCAGCAGGCAGTTGTGTTTGTTTCGCCCACAACAAGAGAGGATTAGCCTTGCATGAGCAATCGTTAATGAGAAAGCTTCTCTGGGGGGAGGCGGGGTTCAGTCAAAATAATCTGATGTGACATTTGTTGCATTTACATGAGACCTGAGCTGTTTTTGGCATCAGTGTGCCATCTAAAATGTGCCCTGTGTTTGCCTGCTCACACTTCTGTGTTCAAACACCTGCAGGCCTCATCCAGTTGCACAGTCACACCTGACCAACGCAATCTCTGTGTTTGTGTGTGTGTGTGTGTGTCTCCAGGTGAGATGGAGGAGCTGGAGGCCCTCTGGCTGACGGGCATCTGCCACAACGAGAAGAACGAGGTGATGAGCAGCCAGCTGGACGTGGACAACATGGCGGGGGTCTTCTACATGCTCGGGGCCGCTATGGTTTTGTCACTCATCACCTTCATCTGTGAACATTTGTTCTACTGGCAGCTGCGCTTCTGCTTCATGGGCGTGTGCTCTGGAAAGCCCGGGGTCACCTTTTCTATTAGCAGAGTGAGTGTGTTTGTGTCGTATTTTGGGCCTGACCTTTGTCCCCCTGACAGAAAGATCACCGGAGCGGCTGCTTTGAAACCACTGGCTGTGGTTGAGGCATATCGAGTCAGTCAGGGAGACATGGTGACTCACCTGACTTACCTGTGGCTTTTTTCCAACTCGGGCAAGCAACAGAACACAAGTGGGGAGCATCCTCTGCTTCAGGAAATAAATAGTTATACCAGTGATAGTGACTTAACATTTGTAGAAGTCGCTATCATTACCATCGTTACAAGTTCATGGCTTTTTTTCTACCTTTTAATAAAATAGGAAATGATATGCAAAAATGTTTTTGGTATAAGTCACTGCAACTATGGCCTCACAAGAGAGTCAAATTGCAGCCATTTAACAGCAAATCTCAGCTTAAAGTGAATGTCTCCGTCACCTCCATTTCCAGCTGTTAAAGAGAGCTACACTTTGACGCAGGTTAAACAGCGAGCCATGATGCCGAAGGGCAATACAGGTTAATTGTAAAGCCTCTGAGGTCTCAGTCGTTGCCAGTGATGTTAAGGACGCTGGCCTAAACTGCATCTAAACTAGGGGTCTCCAGAGCGCTTTTCCCCATATCCAGTTACTCACAGTAGCTTTGACCAAAAAAAAGAAAAACCTCACAAATTTGCCATTTTACAAGAAGAAATGTATCAATTTTATGAGAAAATACAAATGTAAAAGCCTCAATGCTCTCATGTAAAGCTGAGGCAAAACCATGTAAAAATAAAAGGAAAAGATATGGTTAAAAAGTCACAAAATTCAAAGAAAAAAGATTGAGATTTACAAGAACATGAAGGATGGCAACAAGAGTGAAAGACAAGACGCTTGTGAGACGTGCTGTGATGTATGGATCAGAAAAAGTGGCCTGACAGAAAGACAGGAGGCGGAGCTGGAGGTGGAAGAGATGAAGATGCTAAGATTCTCACTGGGAGTGACTAGGAGGGAAGGGTTAGAAATGAGTAGATCAGAGGGACAGCGGAGGCAGGAGGAAGAGAAAGACCATGGAGAAGACTCATGGATGTAGTGAAGGAGGACGTGGAGACGGTGGTGTTACAGAGGGAGATGCAAGGGACAGGGTGAGATGGAGGCAGATGATCCAGGGTGGTGGCCCCTAAGGGGAGCAGAGGGGAGGCTAGAGAAGTTCATAGGCTGAAAAGTTCATAGTGGTCAAATTTGACCACTATGAACTCCCCCCCCACCCCCACCGGATAGCTGTAAATTAAACAAGAAAAATGTTGCAAATTTATGAGAAAAAACTGGCAAATTTGTATATTTCTGAGAGAAATATTTAATTGGAAAAAACTAATTAACTATTGTTGACAGGACAATTAATTTTTTATTAATTATACCTCAGCTGTTTAACTTCATTTTAAGGTTCCAGATTTTTTTGGCCTACAATTCCTCTTTAAACTCGTCGGTAGGGGTGGGAATTGCGACAGACCTTGCGATTCAACTTAGATCGCAACACTTGAGTCATGATACGATCGTATCACGATTCAGTGATAATCATGATATCGCGATATCAAGTATCACAGTCCCATATGTTTCAAATTTGTTTCAACCTACTCAACCTCAAATCATGTCCCAATGTAAAACTGTTGACATCTCTTTCATATAATAAAGTATTCTCAGGGATTCATTTTCCGCGGAGACGAATCTCTGCACACAGGGAGGGCGGTGGACGGTGTTTGGGCTAGACTCCCACTCCAGAGACATTTATCCAACTCTGTGGACTCTTTCAAAAAGCAGCTGAAAACTTTTGTTTAACAAGGATTTCTGTTGAGTTTCAATTCAACTGCTTTTTAATGGAAAGTCTGATATTTTTTGATTATTTTAATCTTGTGTTTTAACTTGTTTTTGTATTTTTTAAATAATTTTTAATCTATCAAATTCCTTTTATTCTATTCTATTGTACAGCGCTTATGAAAAGTGCTTCATAAATAAACTTTACTTACTTTTTCTCCAGCGCTGCTCACAAGCTCCATGCCGGTGTGTTTTTAGCTTAGCCATTGCTAACGCTGCTCCGAGTCGTGTGCTGGCCCGCCATGCAGCGCTTCTTGCAGGTTGTGTGTCATGTCAAGGTCTTTCCTTCCATCTTTGTTGTAAAATCCAAAAAAAACCCCGACATTTGAGCTAACTTGGAGCTAACTGCTTCCTAACTTTCAAAGCTGGCTGCAAATCTCACAAGACAACTTTGACTTCACTTGACTGGGTGCTTGCTTTGCACCATCTAGTGGACTGAAAACGCAACTGGTTGAATACCCAAGAGAGTATGCAATGCTTACATGAATTTATATAATTAATAAAAGATTGATCCATGCGTTTAGGGATCGGTGGATTGTTGTTAGTATCAAGTATCATGAGCCATCACTGAATCGATCTTTTGTCCCACCTCTACTAGGCCCTTGAATTTGGCATTCTGTGGTTAAACAAATATTGTAATCAATTTAACTATCTCACATTTGTTTTTTCAATTAGCCTTTTTTCAAAATGTCAGATTAAGATTCATCCCTAAAAGCCTTTAGATGTCAGAGGGTGGATGCACTCTCAGCTCAGTGTCTCGTGCATGTTTGCGCACACAGACAGTGACACTGACAGCTGTGCCGTAAATGAAAAGGAACCACTTCACTTCCTCACCTTCTCACCATGTGAATTGGATCCATATAAATAATTTTTTCAGGAGCAATTCATTTGCATAATGTTACCTTTTAAGAAACATGACACTGTTTTATGCAGATTGTCTTAGTAATTATTTTGCCTTAGAAGGGCAACTTTGTTTTTATATTTGCTCGCCAGCATGAGCACATTTCTACTTGTAATGTAATTTAGTTTTCACCCACTCAGAATGACCTGGGAGAGAGAATGAGTAAAATATCCTTGAGCATTTCTGTGGCTGTATATTTTCTTACACAAAGCACAAGTATAAAAAATATGTTTTTATTATGGGTTTAGTTTATCTATACTTTCTTACTGGTTGGACTGCATCTATTTTTAGATGTTTTAGCACAACATTGTTCAAGCAACCACAGTTTTTTAAGACAGTTCCTGACAGCATTCCACAAATTACACTTCCTATGTATCATACAGAAAACATAGACTGGACATGCAATGTGACACCAAGGCTAAAAAGACAGACAAAGAAGATTTGTTAGCAAGTGATAGAATGAAACTGGTTGCAGGACAGAGAAAAATAGGCAAAGAACAGTGATGTGCGAGTAACCTCGGCTCCATTACTTTTCACAGCAGCTGTAGTAGCAATAGATGTAGCCAGATAAAGACAGACAATCCCATTGGAGTGTCTGCCACTCACCAAAGCACCCGGAAACAGAGATAAAACGGACACAAAGAAAGAATGGAGGTAAAAAAGAAAAGGGGGTTAACGAATCGCATTCATGGATGTAACTCAGCGACGGGAAAAGTGACAGAGACAGATGGAAACAGTTTCTGACAAGTTGACGCCTTTGAGGAGCGTTGCTGCGCATGCTGGCTGGTGGGTAGTGTCCTCGACCTTTCCACCGCTGATTCCCTCAGCCCCCATTTAAACACGCTTGTTTGGCTGCAGTGGCAAAAGCCCCCCCCCCCCCCCCCAAAAGAAAATCCTGTTTCCACTAACCAACCAAAGCACACAGAGACTGATGGATGATGATGGTATTTGGTGATGTTTACGTTGATGAGAGGTTTAAGCAGGGAGAGGTGGGCTGGGGGTTAGGGTCAAAACATTGAGGAGACCGTGGCAACTGTGGAGATCATTGATAGATCAAAAATTTGCCAGGTCACTCAATGATCTCTCACTGATCTCCACCCCTGTGTAAAGGGGCTATAAGTGAACTGCAGTACCATTTACTCCACTTATCAGAGAAGAACTGTGGTCACGTACACAATCTAGCATAAAACCAACAGCAATTATATAATAGCCTTTAGTGTTGAGACATTCTACGACACTAACAAACACAGCTTAAACGTAAAGATTACAAAGAAATCTGAGCAGCAAATGGGTGTAATGCACACACAAATAAAGCACAAACATCATACACAAAGTATAATCAATTAACCGTGAACACATAGGTCCACACTGCGATTAAAAACTGCATTTATCACTCACCATCAGGTCTTTATGGTGAAAGTTTTCCTATATCCACTTTGCACATGCAGGTGCTCTGTGTTCTCTGGATCGGTGTGTCATTCAGGTGCTTTTCTGTTATATGTCAGTCTAACTTAAATCTGTGCTGACCTGTACAGCTGCTTCTATTAAGGAGCCTGATTAGTCCATACAGAGCAGACATCTTGCTGCCTGCACCATCCGCTGTCATCCCACACCGGCCGTCTACCCACATGCAGATGAGGGATAAGGTCCTGTGTTTATATTATGCTTTTTCTAATTTCAAAGACCACTTGAAGGGTTTAACTGGTGGTATCTACACCAACCCTCTGTTCTATGGGATTAACAGAGACAGATACCTGGGGCCAATTTAGAATCACCCATTAACTAAACATGCATGTCTTAGGATGGTGGGAGGAAACCGCTGAGCATGAAATAAACCACACGGGATAGGCTCCTACCTCTGCCAGCCTGGGGATTTGAGCCAGTAAATGTCTGTCTGTGAGGCAGCAGTGCTAACCACTGATCCACCGCGCTGGCCACGTGCAGGGTATGACTGTACTTAACACGTGGGTGTTTGGATTGACACTTGTGCTCACCATCTTAAAAAGCTCCATCCCCATCTCAAAAAAAAAAGGTGTTTCGGTCGTACACCAGAAAAGTTTTGGGTGTAATGTTTTTGCCATATATATTACACACTGTGGAAAATATGTGATTTGCATGTATTCTGGGTGAGACTGGGCTCAGAAGGCAGTTCATGTCCTGTCCAGTCACAGCTTTTATTTGACCCCGTTTTATTTGCTTTTGGCTAAAACATGACAGGTTAGACAGTTAATGTCTCCAGAACCAAAGGACACATATTAAGTAAAATTGAACTCCAGTAACTTTGGCTGAACAGCAGAGATTTGGTAATAATTACCAAATATACCCAGCAAAAATGAAATTACATATTAGTTTTTCCTTCCTTTTTTTTTTTTTTTACAAGTTAAAGTGCTCCATAATAGATTTTTAAGGGCTCAGAATCTTATAGGAATATGCCTTTTGTGTGCACATAAAACATTCATAGATATTTTTTATTCTAGATGAAAATGGGAGCAAGAAAAAATGTGTTGGGTTCATATTTTTGAGCCAGATGGACTCATATACTTACAAAGATGTGCCACTGATATCCATTTCCAGCTGTGACAACACTAAATGTGATTGAACTGAATAATGGTTTACTACAGAAAATGTTTAGGTTTAATAGACATTGATTCAGAATTATAAGCAACTGTATTGCTAACGATTAATATTTACTTAAGTTATGGTTTATTAATGATTTATGAAGTGTTTTTCTTTAACAAGTGGAGTGATTGTGATGTGGAAACAACACCTGTCCAAGCTGAATTGAAAAGTCATGGATTAAACTTATGATTGGTGGTCACAGTCGTGAGCTCACAGCTCCCTCTGTGTTATCAATTACAGCCCTGATCAGCCTCGTCCTCTTTCACTCGTGTCTGAGTGCTGAGCTGCAGCTGTGAGGGTCCATGCTGTTCCCCAGAGAAAATTCATTTATGAACTCGCACCCTATTACTGTTTAATAGTGTGTAAACAAGAGGGTGGTCATAGAGAACATGGCAACGCATTAACCTCTCTGTTTCTATTTGTTCTCTCTCTCTCTCTCCCTTTGGTGTTTGTCACTTTAACATCGAGCTTTAAATCTTTACTATTACCACACATTTAACTGGCGTCGTGCTCGCACTCATGCTTTGCCACTCTTTTGCTCTTTTTCCTCCCCCCGTCCCATGGCCTGTCTCACACTCTCTTTCTCTCTTTACCTTCCCCCTTTGTCCTCTCATTTTCACACTCCAGGGTATTTACAGCTGCATCCACGGGGTACAAATCGAGGAGAACAAGTCATCCATCGACTCACCCTCTTCCACCATGAAGAAGAACATGAACAACACCCATTCCAACATCCTGCGGTTGCTCCGCACGGCCAAGGACATGACGGCCGTCCCGGGTGTTAACGGCTCTCCACACGCCGCCCTGGAATACAGCCACAGTGGCCGCGAGTCGGCCATCTATGATATCCAGGAGCACCGGCGCAGCCTGGTGGGTCACCCTGTAGACTGCAAGTCTGCGCCTCCCTACCTTCCAGAGGACAACATGTTCAGTGACTACATCAGCGAAGTGGAGAGGACTTTTGGCAACTTGCCCCTGAAGGACAGCAACCTGTACCAGGACCATTACCTGCACCACCACCCGGCCTCGGCTCTGGGTATGTCCGGCCCCCTGCCTAGTAGGCCGCGTAGCTTAGGCAGCGCTAGCTCGTTGGAAGGGGGTGACAGTTTGGGGGGAGGGGTAGCACCCATCTTCACCACCCAGCCCCGCCCCTCCATGACTCACCGGAATACCAGTAAATTTGACCTGATCGCCGGACACACCCCTGCGGATTCCAACCACGGTGGGTTCAAGGGAAGCAATGTGTACGGGAGGTTTTCTTTCAAAGGAGGCGCATCCAGCACAGGGCTCATCAGTGGGCATGACAGGTACTGTGGGGGAGGGGGAGGCTCCGGGGGTGACGAGGGGAACATTCGCTCTGATGTGTCGGATATCTCCACGCACACCGTCACCTATGGAAACCTGGAGGGCAACGCCAAGCGACGTAAGCAGTACAGGGACAGCCTGAAAAAGAGGCCAGCCTCGGCCAAGTGCAGACGGGAGCAGGACGAGATAGAGCTGAGCGCCTTCAGGAGGAGACCCCACCACCACACCGTCCACCACCACTTCCCCCATGGGCCACTGGCACACCGCACGGTCTCACCTCCCATGGAGCGGAAGAGGGGAGGAGGAGGGGGTAATTCTTCACCTTACTTATTCCGCAGAGATAAAGAGAGCCCGAGGGATTTCTATGCGGACCAGTTCTGCTCCAAGGAGGGCAAGGCCATGTGGGAGCAAGAGGGTGGAAGTGGAGGAAGCGGTGTGGGCAGTGGTAGCGGTGGTGGTATCTGTAAAAGCTTAGTGCCTGTGGAGGACTTCCTCAAAGGTAAAGGAAAGATACCAGAGGGGCTTGCAGCGGTGTCGGCAGGGCAGCAGGCCCACACCTGCTGGGAGAAGGGGGTTTCTGGGATAGGAGGGGGCGGCATAGCAGGGGGTGACTGGGAATGTCGTAACTGCCACAGTGTGTGTCACCACGGTGGGGGTGTGGGAGGGGGTAGTGCTTGTCCGGTCAGCGGAGTTGGGGGCAGTAGTAGTCGCCCCAGCTCGGCCACGTCCAAACGCTGTGACTCCTGTAAGATTCAGCCGAGTAACCTTTACAACATCAGCGAGGATAACAACATGGTGTTCAGCGTAGGGCAGGGTAACGTGGGGCCAGGCCAGACTCAGACTCAGGCACAGCGCAGAAAGCTAGGGCCGGGTGGAAGGGTGTTACGAAGGCAGTACTCTTACGACACATTTGTGGATCTGCAGAGGGAGGGGGCGGGCCGCATGGGAGGGGTTGGCGGAGGCATCGGAGGGCAGTTTCAGCAGCCCCGGAGTGTGAGCTTGAAAGACAAAGACCGCTTCACAGAGGGCCCCAGCCCGTACGCTCACATGTTTGAGAGGTATTCAGGTGACCGAGAGTCTCCCATGTTTGGAGGTTTAGGTGGGGATAGGGCAAAGGGAGGCTCCTCCTTCAGCTTGTACCGCGGAGGAGAAGGTGGGTTTCATCGACGATCGGTGGGGGAGAGAGACCTGAGGGACAGAGATAGGGCTATGATGGGAGGAGGTGGTGGTGGTGGTAGCAGAGGGGTCGGGACTTACTCCTTGTCTAAATCTCTCTACCCAGATAAGGTGAACCAGAACCCCTTCATCCCAACCTTCGGCGATGACCAGTGTCTTTTACACGGTGCCAAACCGTACTACATCAAAAAGCCACAGACGCAGCAGCAGCAGCAGCAGCAACTTCTCAACAACAGCCGAGGAGGAGGGGACTTCCATGGCTCCATGGGACTGACTTCCTATTTGCCCGCATCCGCCACAGCTGGGGTGATGTCCAATGTGGCGCCCAGGTTCCCCCAAGAGCTGTGTCTGGGCGGGGTGGGAGGGCCCATGGGGAACCACCACGGGGCCAACAAGCTACTGCCTGGGGGCAGGGACATGTTAGGTTTGGGGCAGGGACAGAGACCATTCAATGGTGCCAGCAATGGACACGTTTATGAAAAACTTTCCAGCATCGAGTCAGACGTCTGAGAATGATGATGACGCGAGAGGGAAGGAGTGGGGTGAGGAAAATGAGGAGAGGAAGAAACACGGCACAGGTGGACGACCTCTCGGCGTGGAGAGAATGAAGAGACAGAGGAGTGCGTGTTTGTATGTGTTGTTCTCACTCCGCCAAAATGGGAAGAATTTGGACATTGCACAGCGGCCGCTACCTGCTAAGCTGGGGTGAAGTCCGGCGGGAGACAGGTTTTTAACGACAAGAGAGGATTCTGGTGCTGCACCGACGCTCAGTGATAGATCTGAAGGGAGGGAGGGAGGAATGGGAGGGAGTTGGGGGGGGGGGGGAGAAACCAAATTTCCAGTCTCTGCTCTCTTCACATGCTCTTTGTCGTTCCCTCCCTCCTGCAGTTCCTCAACACCAAAACAAACATTTTGTTTAGTAATGGAAATACAATCATGAATGAGACATCAGCACTTCTGCTGAAGTAACAGGGTAAACTAATAATTGTAGTGATAATGTTAATAATATTATTGAATATTATTCCAGTGTTTATTGATGATCGGTTTGGATTGTTTTTAAATTTTATTTATTTAAATAGTTCATGTTACATATTTGTATGATGTTGATTCTTTCTTAGCTTACCAATATTACAGGAGACTGGTTGACCTGTTGTGAGTACAGATCTTCTTCTTCTTCTTCTTTTTTTTTTTTTTGGTTCCTGTATTTTGGACTCTTCTTTGCTATTAATTCTTCACATTTGATTTTTTTCTTCTTTTTCACTTTTCTGACTTTTGATTGCTGTGAAGTGTACGTAAAAGGCATGACTCACTGAGTACATTGTGTGTACTTAGAAATTTGCAGAGGTCTTTTTTCAGCCGTAGAAGCAACATCATCATACTGATTTGCCATTTTCCTCTTTTTTACTGCTTGGCAGTTTCAAATGGATCTCACGTTTTGAGCTGGATGTGCCTTAAAAATTATTCTTGATTCTTTTTTAATCTATGCCCTCAATTGCCATCAATTGGTTAATTGATTTGAAAGGGAAAACCAAGTCTGATATGAGGACAGTTTTTGCCATTTAAGTGATTGCGTGGTGTAAAACTAAGCACAAGAATAACGTAAATGTATACATAGATCCCCAGCTAAGAGAATAAGCCAATGACAGAATTACAGATGTTACATTATAGAAGTTTTATCCTGTAAGTACCACAGTTCATTAAACTGTGGGAAATCTATTTTATTTAAACAATTTATCTCCACAGGCTTCATCACTTCTAACCACCTCATAACTCCTGACTCAGAAACCAACTTGAATCCATTAATTATACGTAAATCATATTTAATGTCCGCTTGTTGCTCTCATTGCTTTTTGCTGGGTCTGGCTCAATTGGCCGTGACAGGCTGTTCAGGACAGAAACATAATGGACTCTTAGAGAGGGAGAGTGAGGCCTGCATCGCTGGGACGAGCCATTAATTTTTTTTTTCTTCCCCCGCCATTACTGTTACAAGACCTGCCCGCCATATGAGGTCATCATACGTGATTGATGGGAGGAGTTGGGAGGTGCACTGGGCAGGCGTAAAGAACCACTCAGCTGATAAATTTAACCACTCCAGTGTATAGTCCCAAATAATTATAACTCTCAACTTGTGACAGATTTTATGTCTTTACAATAAATAAAGAGCCACAACTTAGCTGAGCATACACACTGAAAACGCCTACCCTGACTCTGATGATGGAACCAGATCTCACCGAACAACATCTAATATTTGGTTGATGGGCTGCTGCAGTCTGAGCAGCTCCAGTTCCTGTTCCATTATATTTGCTCATTTCCTGGTGCTTTCTCATCAATAAATCACTTTTATCACTTTGACTTATCATTGTACATATTGGAAATAGTGCGCAGAAGATTGTGTTTTTCTTTATAAAGTTTGTGTTTCACATTTTGATCATTTTTGTAACCATACTGGGCTGTTTTATAGTTCGCCCAGTTAGCTTAGCATAGTGCAGCTAATGTATTATGTCTCTCCTTTCACACCACTGTATGGGCTGTACTGGACTTGTGAAACTCACTGAAACATATGTCTGACTCCCAGTTGCTACCTGATTTGTTTTAATATTACTTTGTGTATGCAGAATCCCTCGGTGATTGCCGTTACCATTACTGGTACTGATACTAGCCGGCGATTACTAAAACATGGAATGAACGGTATGGTACGGAACGTTCCGTCGGCATTCCATACATGTTCCATAAGGGACATCAACCAGCCCTGCCTGCTGTCAGTTCTGTGTCAGTGTACCTTTGTACAGAGCGGTCCTACCAACTAGCAGTGTCAAGCGTGCTCCGAACATGTACATGTAACGTTAGATACGGAACCTTCCTTCCCCGTGAAATGACAAGCAAAATGTAAAAGATAAGCATATTTTTTTCCAGGCGACATGAAAGATTCCTTATCTAATGGAAGGTTTTGTACGAAACACGGACGGAACAAACGTAGCAGGAATGAATTCGCCGTCTGAGTGAGTTGCAGACAGGTGAAGCTGCCTTTATAACTTCTGCAGCTGTGTCCAACCTGCTGTGGAAATTCCCCAAACACCGTCATGCTTAGGTTTACACTGTCCAACGGGGTCTCACCTGAGAAAATTGTCCCTGCCTCCCAAATTTCACCTGGATGATTGGTTGTTTACACGGCTAGCCTGCTAGCCTAGTAATTGCCAGCTAGTATCAATAACAGTAATGGTAAGGAAAATCATTGAGGGATTCTGCATACACAAAGTAATATCAAAACAAGTCAGGTAACAACTGGGAGTCGGAAATACGTTTCAGTGAGTTTCACAAGTCCATTACAGCCCATGCCATTGGAATGGGAGAGACACAATACTATAGCTGTGCTATGGGGAACAGGTCAAGTGGACCCCTGACCAACTGAGCACTCCATGTGAGCACCCCAAGTGGACCCCGGGGTCCAATCTGTACATGTACAAATACATTTTCAATCCAGTGATTTATAAACTGATTTGGAGCTTTCTAAAGCCTCATCGAGAACATTATAGTCCCACATACAGTACTTATTCTGTGGATTTTCATCTGGGGGCAGCAGTGGTGGAGAAGAAAAGTCTTTTGAAAGCAGAAACAAGCCAGAATCTTCCCTGGGTCATCTTAGTTGAAGTCTTTCCAAAAGTTTTACAGAAATTCTTATTGTTGTTCTCCTTCTTTGTGTTTACAAATCACTGGACTGAGAATGTACTTGTACCTGTACAAATTGGATCCTGGGCAGTGGTGGTTTCAGATATGGGCCACATGGGTGGCTGCCCAGGGCGGCATCCACTATTGTGGTTTTTTAAGAGTTTTTACTTTGTAAAGCTGTAACAAGCTAAATAACAATACTGCATAGAAAAACTATTTTAATAAAGTAGTTTTTTTAAGTTAGTCTTTTTGCAATCTTAATTCACTAAGCATTCTCAATATCCATTACAAGCAGAGTGAAACATTTCAAACTGTTCTGATTTAATATTGATGATTATGATTATAGTTTTTAAATTTAAAATATAAGCCATGATATTGACTGATTGATTGACTGACTGATGAAGAATCTCTTTACTGATCTTGCAGTCATCAGTATTAACCACACCATTGCTGATAAACTTTCATACGATGATGTCATTGATAATTTTGTATCAATGAAAACAAGAAAGGTCAGTCTTTAAATTGAAGTTGGGGGGAGGGGGGCACCAGGGAGACGGTCCGCCCAGAGCGCCACACAAGCCATGACCGCCCCTGATCCCGGGATCCACTTGGAGTGCTTAGTTGGTCAGGGGTCCACTTGACCTGTATCTGCACTATGCTAAGCTAACTGGGGAACTATTAAATGGCTCAGTATGATTACAAAAACTATCAAAATGTGAAACACGTACTTTATAAAGGAAAAACTGATCTGCCGACACACTATTTACAATATGTACAATGATAAGTGAAAGTGATAAAATTGATTTATTGATGAGAAAGCACCAGGGAATGGGCAAATATAATGAAAGCGGAACCGGAGCGAAGCGGAGTCCGGAATGCGGAAGTACGTCATTCTACATTGTGCAAAAGGGCCATTAGCATAAAAATCAAAGATGAATAAAAACAGTTTCTAAGAGGTTGAAAGACTGATGAATGACAACAAACTGACAACTTCTTTTGGCTCTTAATGTTTTTGATATAAACTGAACCAAAGCATTTTTGATATGCTGATTAGTCACACATCTGTTCTGCTGTAAGAATCTGTCCCATTTACTGATATACACTTGATGATAACGAGTGCTGGAGCGGCAGCATAAATATTTGAATTTTACTCATCAAAAGTGGAGTGCAGACTTAACAGAGACTTGCATTATTTGTCAAATAACTGCCTTTAAAAAGCTTCAAATGGCACTATAACACTGCCAATAATCGGAGGTGACACTTAACACTCAGCTAACAGCTGCAGTCAGCCGTGCCCCCACCCACTCACTACCACCGCCTGCCAATCAAAGCGACTACAGCTCCGTCATAGACAGTGAGAAATAAAATAATTCGCCTTCACATGCTTGTCACAGAAAAAGAAATTAGTTAGAGGGATCAAAATTGCTCTGTGTATCAGGCAGAAAAATGTTTGTTTCCATTCTGAGATAGGACATTTTAGCATCAGCTAAGCGTCTAGTAAAGCTTCACGTAAAGCTTCTAGTAGCCATTTGAACAACTGTTTTCAGTTTTTATTCCAGTGTTAAAGCATCGATTTTCTCATCCAAGTCCGCCACAAAATGTCTGCTGCCTTATATTCGATACATCTGCCCCTCTGTGCCCTCACTCATTACTCCCCCAGTCCATCACTGGTCAGTTTCCCATTTTTCGCAGAACTTCAAAAATAATAAATTGATTATGCGCTGCTGCCTTGATTCCTCTCTGTCGAGCGCCATAATCTGTTTCACACGCTGAGATTGTGATGAAGAAAAGAATTTGCCCTGAAGTCCAAGGCTCTGTGAGGACAGTGTCACCTGAAATAAAGAGAAGAAAGGGTCCTAAAAGCAAGTGGAACAGTTTTGTAAAAAGCATTACCTTTGTTATGATCAGCTTGTAGGCACATTGCTTAAAAGGCTGCTCCCAAATCCAAAAATCTCTGCCCTTATTCATTATAAAAAGATAGATTTTACTTCTCTGTGCCATCGCACAGCGGTATTTCTTTCGGCCAGTGAAACTTGACCAGGTTTTAGTATCTATAACGCACAATCCTTCACTTTGTTGTACATCCCAGTCAAATCCTTTAGAATCCTTTATTCCTCTCTGTTGACAAGTCAGTATGTATGATACCAGGAGAACTTGCATGTAAACACTTTTTCCTTTCATGTTTTTGAAGTTTACACCCCAAAAATGTGTTTTTTAAATGATATTTTATCACTTTCACTGGTACTGGTGATCCACATATTGACATGCTTGTGAGAGTGTGTGTGTGCGTGCGTGTGTGCATTTGTCCATGCAGAAGACTAATCAAAGAATCCAAATTTTTGGTGAGAATTCAGTGAATTTAAAAGTTTTAGTAGGACAGAAAACACTTAAGAATTGTTAATCTGGTTCATTTTTTTTTTCCTCTCAATAGTTTGTGTAGATGCTTTTATTCCAACAAGGCTAAAGTCTTGTTTTCACATTCATTGCCACTGAAGAATCTTCTTCTTTTTTTTAAAAAAAAAAAAAAATCATTTAATTTCCCTGTTTTTCCTCCTTTAAATAGATCTCAGCCGTTTCATTATTTCTGTCATTGTACGTGCCTGAATTCACACGCTTGATTACCTCTGTGTGTGCTCACATGGACGAGAGAAAAGAGTGTGCGCATCGAGTATGTGAGGTTGAGTGTGTGTGTGTGTGTGTGAGTGAGTGAGTGTGAGAGAGAAAGCGATAGCTGTCTATTGAACATGTACTATAAAGCTGTATGTAAATAGTTTACCTCACTCTCATGGACTTTTGATAAGAAAAAAATGCTGTACAAAACAGAGGATACATCTATGAGATAAATCTTTGATTCTCATTTCCCCGCGCAATTTTTTTATTTTTTTTTTTGTAATGACTTCAGGCCAGGATATGTGCAATCGCTTCTTCTGACTCAGATAATGCACACCTTTACTGGGTGGAGTGTTTTTATTTTCCTTATTTTTTTTTTTGGTCCAAGACCAGCTCAGAGAGCTTTTTTTTTTTCTTCTCAAAAGGGGAAAATTGTAAAGCACCCGCTACCCAGAAAGCACAATAGATGATCTACTGCATTTTTACAGAGGGAGATGCTCTTTCTGTCTCTTTGGCCAAATCTTCTGTTTTTGTGTGTTACCACAGGAGATCACACAACTCCATCCCCGAGCTGTACAGATTGTGAAAAATGTACATAGGGACAGAAATCTAGTTCACCCTTGCATTTTCTTTTGTATGGAGAGAAATTAACTTGTGTGCAGAGAGTATTTCAAATTTGATTGAATATTTAGTAATATTGAAAAATGAGATTAAACACAGTCAATGTGAAAATAAGTACTGAGAAATATTATTCTTCTGTCTCTTTGGAATAAAAGTGTTGAGTATTAATAAAAAAGAAGAAATCTCAACTGTTTTGTCTTTTTTTTTTCTCCTGCATACAGTATTTGTATTGTATCCACAGGTTGGCATTGAGCATCTTTTTAATGCACTGCTATAACACATGTTATTATTATAATTGTTATCATTGAGGATATGCACTGGAGCAGAACTCTTGGCAGTTTCCAGCACCAAGTGGTAAAAGTATGGGGCCGCTTTCGCTTGTATGCAGCAAAACATATAATCACACACAACATTTAGTCACAGCAGTGCAGAGAGCACGTTTTTAAACTATGTTAATACCACACTGTTTACTTGACTGTAGTCAGTAGGTGATATGAGGAGAGGAAGCTATGTTCCTTTTTAGCAAAATGACCCAAACCATCCCCCTTGTTAACCTGTCATCCCCTATTATCATAGAGTGTACGGCTAGGTAATGCAGTATAGCTGAATATGTCAGTGAGAGTATAGTTGCTAATGTACAAAAAAGTTGAAATGTTATGAGGAAAAAAATACAAATTTATGAGTATATAGTTGTTAATTTGTATATAAAAGGGTAACAAATGTATCACAAAAAGTAGCAAATTTACAGTACAAAAAGTATAAAATTTATTAGAACTCACACATTTACAAGGAAGCAACAGAAGTTGCAAATTTATGAGAAAAGAGTTATAAATTTCTAAGAAAATGTTACAAGTTTGCAAGAAAAACCTCCCAAATTGGCAAAAAAGGTGAATTTATCAGAGAAAAACTAAAAGAATTTATACAAATCTGCGAATCTCATCTCATCTCATCAAATATGTTCTTGTAAATTGGCATATTTTTCTCATAAATTTGGGATTTTTTTTTCCCTCTTGTAAATGTACTGCTTTTATTGTATGCTTTGTTTTTCTTGCAAACTAGTGCAGTGCCTGGTCACATGACCATATAAGGAGTTGTTCAGTTCCTGCTGAACTGAGCAACATCTTATAAGGAGTTGTTCAGAATAACTTATAAGAACTCCTTATAAGGAGTCTGAGGTTAGGAGTTCTGAACAACTCCTTATAAGGTCTTCTAGGGAAGACCCAGTTCCGGAGCTCAGATCAGGCCCAAATTTTTATCATTTTATCCCATCAGCCTCCAAAGCCTGCCCTGTGAATTTCAGCCCCCAACTCTCAGCAGTTATACCTTTTCCACCTCTGCGGTCATTTAATAGTGCCCCTATGGACGTTCAATAAAGATTTCCCCTCCTAAACTTCCATATATCCGGCAAGGTTGAACTTTACAGAAATTATTGAGCTTAATATTATAGTCGTAAATCAAAAAATTTTCAGCCCCCAATTCCCAGGGGTTATACCTTTTCCACCTCTGTGTTCATTTAATAGCTCCCCTATGGACATTTATTAAAGATTTCTTCTTCTAAACTTCCACATTTCCGGGGAGGCTGAAATTCGCGTATGCACACCCTCCTAACCTCAGCAAAGCACTTATAAAATCTAAAGTCAGTCTGAGAAACGGTTTGAGAGATATGTGAGGAACAGTCAAACAGACACACAGACAGAGGTTCCTTGCAGTTTCCTGCAGTTGTCCAGGAGTTGTTCAGAACTCCTTATACGGAATTAAGAACACAGACATACTATGTTCCAACATGAGGTCTTAGAATTCCGGTCACATGGCCATATAAGGAGTTGTTCAGTACTCAGGAGTTGTTCAGAACTGGTTCTTCCTTTGAAGACCTGATTCCCGAGCAGGGATCGGGCCCAAATTTTTATCATTTTATTCCACCGGCCTCCAGGGCCTGCCCTATGAATTTCAGCCTCCAATTCCCAGAAGTTATATCTTTTCCGCCTCTGTGTTCATTTAATAGCTCCCCTGTGGACGGTCATTAAAGATTTCCCTTCCTAAACTTCCACATATCCGGAGAGGCTGAAATTCAGGGATGTACACCCTCGTAACTTCAGCAAAGCACTTATAAAATCTGGGGTCAGTCTGACAAATGGTTCAAGAGAAATGTGAGGAACAGATAGACAGACACACAGAAAGAGAATCCTTGCATCTATAGATAGAAGACTAGTGCATTTACCATAGAACGCAAGAATTCCTGTCTGAAACAGGTATCCCAATTAGGCTTTAGGGGCCCATATGTAGGCCGTGTTTGAAACTGGAATACAAAGAGGTGTAGGCTATATGTAGGCAATCACATGTTAGACTTTGACAAATATAAAAGGGAGAAAGTGGCATTAAGATTTATTTGACTGTGTGAATATTAATTACAGAATTCCTAAATAATGAAAATGAATGGGACATCCAATATTAGCGACTGCTTCAGATCCCTTGTTTATTTGTTTGTCAGATCACTTATTTGTGTGATCTTCTATCACTTATATTCAAGATAATAGTGTGTCTTGCACTTTGGGGAATGGGAGTTGTTCAGTCATCATTATAATTATTTTAGTTTATATCAGTGATGGAGTTAATTGTAATATTGAATTTCTTCTGTGTATTGTCAATAAACTCATGCAGTACTATAACAGGACACGTTTACAAATATTTGAGACCCATTGTAGTGCATCAGTTTATATTTTAGCAATATTTTGTTATTAAAGTTTTTAAAACTGTAATCAACCAAAATAACTACAAAACACCCATCATTATTATACACAGCAGAAGGACCTGTTTGACTGCAACCGTTGCATCAGTGTTGCCCATTTGTCAGTAAATATTTAACTAAAAATGATTTATTTTGTTATTTGGGTGTTTTATGTCCTGCATTTGTGACCCGTGCTGGCAAAATGAGCCGTAATGCGTACCGCGTCATTATGAGCTACAGGGAGAAGTCATAGATCATGACTCTTTGTTTGCTAGTGGCAAGTCCCGTGAAAACCCCTGTGAGTGCCTGGTATCATTGTAAAGCTTAGAAGATAAGATAAGATAAGATAAGCCTTTATTAGTCCCACAATGGGGAAATTCCAGGATTGCAACAGCACAGGGATAGCAACACTCAGAGCAACAATCAGAAGGCAAGAAAAAACAACATCTAGCAAACATATGTCCATATTACTATAAATGTATATATATAGACACACAGTGCAGAGCATTATGGCTGGTGGATGTGCAGCAGAAAGTCTAAGCTCTCTCTCCGCGGATGCAGCGGGCCAGCTGGAAGTCTTTGGGCATGATGGTGACCCCCTTAGCGAAGAAGAGACCACCAGGTGGGTCTCGCTGGTCTCCTGCAGAGCCATGACGGCGAAACTCAGGAAACGCAGGACGGTCTTGAAGTCCTGAGCGATCTCCCTCACCAGGCGCTGGACGGGCAGCTTACGGATGAGCAGCTCCGTGGATTTCTGGTAGCGACGGATCTCTCTCAGAGCCACGGACCTGTGACGGCGAGGCCTCTTCACTCTGCCGGTGGCCAGAGCGCCTCTCCGAGCAGCCCTGTGGCTAGCTGTCTCCTGGGGGGCTTCTTCCTCCAGTAGATTTTACGGGCGGCCTGCTTGGTTCTTGCCATCGCTCTTTATTATTCTGTCTTATATTTCTTTCACGCCGCCTAAACTCCAGCCCGGCACCCGCTTCGTTTTCGCTACAGCTCCCGGTATGTCGAGTTTCCCATTAGCACCGGGCGGCGGCCAAGTGCTAGCTAGCACTAGCTCCTCCCCGCTGTAACGTCTCCCGCTGCAAACCGTGGCTCCGTCCGCCGACCCGGGAGACCCCCGGAAAAAGAAATCATAAAGTATGATAGAAATCATACTTTCTAAAAATACATATGTTTTGGCAGAAGATGTAACTCCTGACCGATCGAACGCGAGTTTTAAACATAGCCAAAATATAAACAAATTGGCTTTTTCTGGGTCCGTTTTTGCGCACTTCCTACAAATTAAATATCATTTTGAAGGTCTTTCAATACAGAATATGGAAAAAACATTACCTCAGTTTAGATAATTTCCTCAAAGTGACTCATTTTGCCAGCACAGGTCACATTTAGTCACACCTAGATGATTTAAACAGGGTTTGTAAAAGGTATGAAAAATTTGGAGAATATGCTGGTGTACATGGATTCAGTTATGGCTCAGTTTTGTCTAAGTTAAGAGCACCCTGAAGAACACTGAAGCACCCTGAAGAGCGGTGGTATACAATGTAGTTGGCCGAGCTTCTCTGAAAATTTTCAGCATGCTGAAAATTTTCTAACGTATCCAGCATATGGTTGATACGTCTTGCATTCACGGAGCAAAGGTTGTAGGAAAGTTATGCGTTTGTCTACACACGTTACTTGTCAGCGACTCATAGTTACTCAAAAGTCAAATTACGTCGAGATTAATGTCTAGTGTACCCAAAAATTATTTCTAACATTTGAGTAACACTCTTTGAACCCATGTGTAACTTACTGAACAGGTTTCTAACTTGGAGCTACCCTATAATGGCATATTTGCAGTGTTGGTTCACAGGAAAAACCCGTACAGTGCTCAGCTGCTGCCCACAGCACATACACACTCACAGAGCTACACGTACGTACTTTTTCATATAACGGGACCTGTCGGGGATGTATCTGAGCACTTTCAAGCTACAGGATAAAGATCCAAATCACTGTTTAGCCCTCCTTGTCATGTTTTTTTTTTTTTTTTTTTACCTTTGACTGAAGTCTGTACCATCAACTATCCAGCGTTGTTCTGATAGATATGTTAAAATGTCAGAACACCGGAGGAGGCGGATCCAATCAGCTGATCACCCCAAGCGCAGAGCTCAACTGTTTTCCATGATAAATCACACTTTGCTGTTGGCTGCGCCTCCCAGCAAAAGCACACTCCATGCATCATCTTGGTTTTTTTCACTTTAGTGAAAATAAATATTTTTATCATCATCAGTTCACGTGCCTTTGTGCCAGGTTGTGACAACTGTTATCTGATGTTCCTAACGTGTCACATCAGCTGTTTTAGGCGTGACCGACCTGACAGATTTGATAGCTCTGCCAGGTCCCCCCCCCCCCCGCTGTGATCGTTGGAGGGGAGAATCATCTCGGTTAAACAAAGATGATCTCTCGCACACCTAGGAATCATGAATCAGGAGGCAACGGCAGTTTGGCATGACCGCGCTATGCAGAAGTTAGGATAAGCTATGCAGACGTTAGACTACTGTTGCGCATAAGATGTGAATGTCAGCAATACGCTAAGCATTAGTTGGTTTAAGTTATTTATAAGTTATGGAAATATTCTATATAAGTTACGTTATGTATGTGTCCAAGCCTTTATGGATATGCTACGCATACGGCCAAAAGTGAAAATTTCGGTGTATGCCAGCATTTTAGACCAATTTTTATACGTTTGGCAAACTGCCTAAATCATAAAGGTGTGACAGGGCCTTTTGGTTAAGTCATTTTGGCCATTTCGCTCAACAATCATGGCGGTATTATTATCAAGTTTTTAATTTTTAGATACTTAGACGGGAGGGGGTAGTCGCAGTCCTGCTAAGTGCAGTGGTACCACACGGGTGAAGCAGAAGCAGGGACCCCTGTCTACCACTGACTGGGCAGGCTGGGCGTGTCTCCCCACAAAGGACGATGGTCTGCCCAGTCGGGCTACTGCTTCTCCCGGCATGTTCTGTGTTGGATAGACAGGTGTTCTTTGTCAGACCCGGGTCCCTGCTGATGCTCTGCCCAGTCTGCTCATGTTCTCCACACACGCTGAATTATTCTTTAGACCGGCAACTTTATGGTATAATTTTTTAAGCATTAAATCTTCAGTATTATCTTTTTCAACTCAAATTTGTCGCCTTTTTCTTCCTTGTTTTGCTCAGAGTGTGGTTATTGATGCCGTGATGTTGCGTATTATCCAATCGATAGGGAGTCAATGCAAAACCCCGCCCACACATCTAGAAGCCAGAGCATGAGAAGAGAGCGATGACTAAACGTTTATTGATAAAAATTACATATTCTGTACTAAACAACTCCATACTCAAGGATGCACACCCTCCTAACCTCAGTAAAACACGTATAAAATCTTAGGTCAGTCTGACGAACGGTTCAAGAGATATGCGTGGAACAGACACACACACACACACACACACACACACACACACACAGATTCCATGCATTTATAGACAGATGTGCAACTTTTTTCTCTAAATGTATTTTTTTTTTTAATTTCTGGAAAATGCATTACTTTTTTCTTGGAAATGTATTCTGTTTTTTTTTCCACCCTTATTCCAGGGGCGCCTCCAGAAATTTCACATTGAGAGTGTGATCTGTCCTACTTTGCTGTATTTTGTTAATATTTGTTAATAATATACAGCACACATCAATTATTCTTAAACATTTACTACTTATAAAATGCAACATAGAAAAACAAGTTATAAAATTTTGTTAGACTGTCCAGTGTCAGGGACCAGGGGTGGCTGCTGGGGGGGCCCAAGTGGTGGCGGGGGAGCCATGCGCACCCCCCCCCCACACACACACACACACTCCCTGGGGGTGCCCCTGCCTTATTCATGAGTTTTTTCCTCAAAAATGTGTTACTTTTTTCCCAAAAATTTAGAACTTGCTTATGGTAACCTATGGTGTCTTTTGTTAATTGTAAATTAGCATTGTCATGTTATTCAACCTACGTATATTCTTGAAAATTTGTTTGTAACCAAATTTGTGGATACACTATCAACTTCCACCATCCCCCTCGTTAAAACAATAAATCACCTACTAACTAGTGATGTGTGGGTAAAGAACAAGGAGCACACATAAGTGAAGGACTAGTTCTCAGCTTTTAATTATTTATCTATTTTCTGTCAATTATTACAAGGTGGAATGATAAGAAAAACTTCCACTCATTTTTGCCACTCAGTGCTGCGCAACTGCCACGAGTTCTGTTCTGTGACATCATGTGCATATCCTCTATTATTATTATTACTTTTAAGTCCCATAGACTGTCAGTGGATCAGAGATAAAGGTGGCAGCTAAGTGTCAGTTTTTCTCTCCCACTACCTCCTTTATTTGTCTGCGTCTTCTGATAAACAGGGGTCTCATCATGCCAGGGTGAACATGTTGGACAAGTTTTAACAGACCAGAGGAAACAAAATAAAGAGGTAGAGGAGATCGGGGGTTTAAAAAAATAATGGGAGATGTGATGAGGGAAAAGCGAAGTGATGCAAACTGAACTGAGCAGCAGGGATCAAAGCCCTCCAAAACCTCACCCCCACCCCACCCCCACCTTCTCCTCCTCCTCCTCCTCACCCCTTAGATTCTCTCTTTTCTCCCAGAGCCTTGTCCAGCAACAGGAGTTATTTAAAGAAACCAGCGGGTTTGAAAACGCACTGATGCCTCGGCATACAGATTTGGTGGGAGGATTTTTAACATCTGCAATTCCCGATGCCGAGACACAGTAAGGTGATGCCGTAGGAATCATCATCAGTTGTTTATCCCCCAAAAATATATATATATTTTATTTTTTTTAAGAACATTCATTGTGCCCGCTTGCTCATCAGCACCTCCACCAAACCCAACAACCTGGGGATGCATTGCAACACATGTAACTACTTCTTGACAATTAACTGTTACCTAGCAACTGGCTCTTTTTCCAGTGATGGGGAGGGAGGAGGGGTGCAGTGAGAGAGAGTGATTTATACAGTATTCCCACCGCATCTTAACTGGATTGGATGCAACAATGCATTGACAATACAGTACCAAAATGGAAAGTACAGCCTGAGCTTAACGCCCACATGGAGCAGCAGAGAGAGAGAGAGAGGAGAAAGAAAATGGGAGTAAGGGGTGGGAGGAGAAGGAGGAAGGAGGGGTGTGGCGGTTTGATGTTTGAGTTTACTGGATGGGGGGGGGGTGAAACCTGTACAGTACAGAGAAGTAAAGAAGGCTTTAGGGTGCAGCTGCAGGTTGAAAGAGGAAGAGGAGAAGAAACAAAAACGTGAGGAGGAACATGCCACCCTGCAGTATGTGGCGAGGATGACGAGTTAAGTTGTAGAAGAAGAGCAGGGGAAGACTGGTTGCTGTAGAAACACTGGGCAAAGTTTTAATGAAGGCACAAAGTTGGGCGTCTTGTGCTCACGACACAAGCACACAAACCGCCACCGTACGTAAACAAACAGTATAATTATGTCAGCAGATAATAGGCACCCCCATGCTGGACCCACGGGTGTCGCCCCTGATTTCAGTCAGTAAAGAAGAGTAAAGATCAAGCCACTGTGGATTAGTGTAATGTCTCATCTGATTATGTTAACAGAAGAAAAACGTGGCAATTCCTGGTTCAGGGCAATATGATACACAGGTAAAGCCTTTACACAATATTTCAGTCTGCTTAATGTCTTAATTCCAGAATTAAATGTTACATGAGTTTACATATCCGCGATCTCGGATCACAGATACAAGCGGCTGAAATGAGCTTTCTCCATAGGATTGCTGGACTCACCCTCAGAGATAAGGTGAGGGGCCCAGTCATCCGGGAGAGGCTCAGAGTAGAACCGCTGCTCCTCCACATTGAAAGGAACCAGTTGAGGTGGTTTGGGCATCTGATTAGGATGCCTCCTGGACGCCTCCCACTTGAGGTGTTTCGGGCACGTCCCACTGGGAGGAGACCCCGGGGCAGACCCAGGACTCGGTGGAGAGACTATGTCTCCCAGCTGGTCTGGGAACGCCTTGGTATCCTCTCTGAAGAGCTGGAGCAGGTGGCTGGGGAGAGGGAAGTCTGGGCTTCTCTGCTTGAACTGCTGCCTCCGTGACCTGGACCTCCGGCAAAGCGGTAGAAGATGGATGGATGGATGGATGGATGAGTTTACATATATGCTTCCCTGAGGTGTTCTGAATTGATGAAACTTTGCAGATACATACAAGGGCAGAACTAACAACTCAGGGCTCTCAGAGCGTGGAGGACATCTAATACTAACTGATGCATAGCACTTTTAAAGATAGACAAAGATACTTTACAATTAAAATTTAAAAAAGGAAATAGAAAAAGTCAATAGCTTAAAAACTTGGTGGGCCCTATCTTGCAATGCTAAAGAAAGGGAAAAAGTGACCCAGAATCCGCATCCTGACCCAGATCACCTCCAAAACCTAATGAGTTCATCTGTAGCCTAAGAGCCACCTCCGGTGAAATTTTCATCAAAATCCATCCTGTAGTTTTTGTGTAATCCTGCTATAAATCAAACAGGGAGACAGACAAGCCAGCATGAAAATATTACCTCCTTGGCAGAAGTAACAAAGAAACATTCTGAGAGATAGCGCCTTGGTGGAGGTATGCACTCTCTGAGTGCCCACTAGTTATCTTGTAAATTTGCAGGGGGTTTTTTTCTTGTTAATTTGTGTGTATGTGGGGGGGGGGGGTTCTATTTTTGCAGCAGGAAACCAATGTTTGTACGCAAAAGAGCCTCGGGATGCAGACTGCTGCTTCATTAGTTGCTCCTTTACACACCCTGGCGGAATTTGTGATTTTTTTGCCATTTTTCAGAGAATATGAATGATAATACAAAAACTTTTCTTTCACTCATAGTTAGTGGTTGGGTGAAGCCATTTACAGTTAGGCCCAAAAATATTTGGACAGTGACACAAGTTTTGTTATTTTAGCTGTTTACGAAAACATATTCAGGATACAATTATATAATCAATATGGGCTTAAAGTGCAGACTCTCAGCTGTAATTTGAGAGTATTCACATCCAAACTGGAGCAAGGGTTTAGGAATTACAGCTCTTTAATACGTAGCCACCTCTTTTTCAAGGGACCAAAAGTAATTGGACAATTGACTCAGAAGGCTGCAAAAAAAAATAACAAGGCTGCATGGGCTCTTCCCTCATTAACCTGTCATCAATTAAGCAGTTAAAAGGTCTGGAGTTGATTCCAGGTGTGGTGTTTGCATTTGGAAGCTGTTGCTGTGAACACACAACATGCGGTCAAAGGAGCTCTCAATGGAGGTGAAACAGATCATCTTGAGGCTGAAAAAAAAGAAGAAATCCATCAGAGAGATAGCAGAAATGTTAGGAGTGGCCAAATCAACAGTTTGGTACATTCTGAGAAAAAAGAGTGCACTGGTGAGCTTGGAAACTCAAAAAGGCCTGGACATCCACGGAAGACAACAGTGGTGGATGATCATAGAATCCTTTCCATGGTGAAGAACAACCCCTTCACAACATCCACTCAAGTGAAGAACACTCTCCAGGAAGTAGGTGTATCAGTATCTAAGTCTACCATAAAGAGAAGACTTCATGAGAGTAAATACAAAGGATTCACCACAAGGTGCAAACATTAATCAGCCTCAAAAATAGAAAGGCCAGAACTGACTTTGCCAAAAAAACACCTGAAGAAGCCAGCCCAGTTCTGGAACAGCATTCTTTGGACAGATGAGACTAAGATCAACCTGTACCAGAATGATGGGAAGAAGAAAGTTTGGAGAAGAGTTGGAACAGCTCATGATCCAAAGCACTACATCTTCTGTAAAACATGGTGGAGGTAGTGTGATGGCATGAGCATGCATGGCTTCCAATGACACTGGGTCACTTGTGTTTATTGATGATGTGACAAAAGACAGAAGCAGCCGGATGAATTCTGAAGTGTATAGGGATATACTTTCTGCTCAGATTCAGACAAATGCAGCAAAGTTGATTGGACGGCGCTTCACAGTACAGATGGACAATGATCCAAAACATACTGCAAAAGAAACCCAGGAGTTTTTTAAAGCAAAGAAGTGGAATATTCTGCAATGGCCGAGTCAATCACCAGATCTCAACCCAATCGAGCATGCATTTCACTTGCTCAAGACAAAACTTAAGGCAGAAAGACCCACAAACAAGCAACAACTGAAGACAGCTGCAGTGAAGGCCTGGCAAAGCATCACAAAGGAGGAAACCCAGCATTTGGTGATGTCCATGGGTTCCAGACTTCAAGCAGTCATTGCCTGCAAAGGATTCTCAACAAAATATTGAAAAGTAACATTTTACTTAGGGTTATGTTTATTTGTCCAATTACTTTTGAGCCCCTGAAATGAGGAGCGTTTGTATAAAAATAGCTACAATTCCTACATGTTTAATCATATATTTTTGTTCAACCCCTTGAATTAAACCTTAAAGTCTGCACTTCTAGATAGATAGATAGATAGATAGATAGATACTTTATTTCGAACAAAAAAGTATAACAAAAACAAAACAAATGACAAATGCAATAAAGTAACAGTATACAGTGTTCAAAAGGGAGAAGGAAGAAGTGAACACTTATTAATTCCGTCTCCTCTTCAATTCCGTTGTAGTTGTTTCATTTCAAATCCAATGTGGTGGCATGCAGAGCCCAAATCATGAAGATTGTGTCACTGTCCAAATATTTCTGGGCCTAACTGTATCATCAAACAATTCTGTTTGCTCTTTCTAAATCATAGTGACAACAGAAGCTACCCAAATGACCCTGATCCAAAGTTTACATACCCTGGAAGTTTTGGCCTGATAACATACACACAGGCTGACACACACGGGTTTAAATGGCTACTAAAGGTAACCATCCTCACCTGTGATCTGTTTACTTGTAATTAGTGTGTGTGTATAAAAAGTCAGTGAGTTTCTGGGCTCCTGACAGACCCCTGAACGTTTCATCCAGTGCTGCACTGACGTTGCTGGATTCCGACCCATGGGGAAAGCAAAAGCATTATCAAAGGACCTGTGGGAGAGGATAGTTGAACTTTATAAAACAGAAAAGGATATAAAAAGATAACCAAGGAACTGAGAATGCCAATCAGCAGTGTTCAAACTCTAATTAAGAAGTGAAAAATGAGGGATTCTGTTGAAACCAAGCCACGGTCAGGTAGACCAACAAAAAATTCAGCCACAACTGCCAGGAAAATTGTTCGGGTTGCAAAGAAAAATCCTCAAATAACTTCAGCTAACATACAGGAGTCTTTGAAAAAAGTGGTGTGGCTGATTCAAGATGAACAATAAGGAGGCACTTCAAGAAAAATGGGCTGCATGGTCACGTCGGCAGAAGAAAGCCATTATTATGCCAATGCCACAAAGCAGTCCGCTTACAATACGCCAATCAGCACAGAGACAAGCCTCAAAACTTCTGGAACAAAGTTATTTGGAGTGATGAGACCAAAATTGAATTTTCTGGCCACAACCATAAACATTACATTTGGAGAAGAGTCAACAAGGCCTCTGGTTGGCAGGGGTTGGAACCTTTCTGTGTGGAGTTTGCATGTTCTCCCTGTGCTGCGTGGGTTTACTCCGGGGGCTCCGGTTTCCTCCCACAATCCAAAGACATGCATGTTAGGTTAATTGGCTGTTCTAAATTGTCCCTAGATATCTGTTTCCTATAGGCCCTTAGAATAGAGGGTTAGTATTAGTGAAAGCGCTTTGAGTGGTCTTTGTGACTAGAAAAGCGCTATATAAGTGCAGGTTAGTTAGTTAGTTAGTTAGTGATGAAAAGTATACCATCCCTACACCATCCCTACTGTGAAACACAGAGGTGGATTGCTGATGTTTTGGGGATGTGTGAGTTACAAAGGCACAGGGAACTTTGTCAAAACTGATGGCAAAATGAATGCAGCATGTTACCAGAAAGTACTGGAAGAAAATTTGCACTCATTAGCTTGGAAGCTGCATATGAGACACACTTGGACATTCCAACATGACAATGATCCAAAACACAAGGCCAAGTCAACCTGTCGTTTGCTACAGCAGAAAAAAGTGAAGGTTCTGGAGTGGCCATCTCAGTCTCCTGACCTCAATATCATTGAGCCACTTTGGGGAGATCTCAAGCATGCAGTTCATGAAAGACAGCCCTAGAATTTACAGGAACTGGAGGCTTTTTGCCAAGAAGAATGGGCAGCTTTACCATCTGAGAAAATAAAGTGCCTCATCCACAACTACCACAAAAGACTTCAAGCTGTCATTGATGTTAAAGGCAGCAAGACACGGTATTAAGAACTAGGGTATGTAAACTTTTGATTAGGGTCATTTGGGTAGTTTCTGTTGTCATTATCACTCTACATATAATTCAAGAAATCTCTGTCTGTGTGTCTATCTGTGTGTCTGTGTGTCTGTCGCGACCATAGGACTTGCTAAAAGATCATAGGATCGTCTATGATGCGCCTATGATGTCTACGTAATGTCTATATGACGTCATATAGACACCATAGTGTGTGTGTGTCTCTGTGTGATCAAAGGCAGGCGTCACTCACAATCATAGGACATCAAAGATCAAAGGCAGGCATCACTCAAGCTCACTCACGATCATAGGACATCAAAGATTGCAATATAGCTTCTGAAAGGAGTTTGAAGATCTTAAGTTTATAGAACCTATACCAGGAATATTCTGAAGAATTAAGTTTAAATTGGACAACAGATGTTCAGCACAGCAGAGTCAGATTATGTCACATGTGGTAGCAGGCAGTCCATTGGATCTTGCGATTTCAAAAGAGCAAACAATTATTTGATAATAAATGGCTTCACCCAACTACTAACTATGAGTGAAAGAAAAGTTTTTGTATTATTCATATTCTCTGAAAAATGCACCCCCCCCAAAAAAAAAATAAAAAAATTACAGATTCCACCAGGGTATGTAAACTTATGAGCCAACTGTACGAACAAAATAAGCCTTAATAAAGAAAACTTCTCTGAATACCCTTGCATTTGTGACACTGACCCTAAATTAACAAGAAAAGGAAGAAAGACAATTATATGTATCTGGGGCCTAACAGTTTTGCACCACTGTGCACATACAATAAAGTAGTATTCAATTGTGAGGATCTGATGGCTCCACATACTGTTTAGTGAGGCCTCACAAGAACATTTTCACTGAAACTGAAGGGAGTGCCACTGCAGCTTATATCGACCTACCCCACAACTATTCATCGTGTCATAAAAAGGGACTGACATAAGCACCAGCCGACCAGTGAAATGCCGATGTAATTCAGCAGTAGCCTGCAGCTCCGTCATTATTGCTAGCTACTTTGGCAGGTGGAATATCCTATCACATCTCTGCAAAAGTCAAGTTCACTAAAACCCATAGGGCCCTATTTTGACAGTCATCAGCAGACTTTTCTGCCAAACTTCCCTCCGTACACCAGTGTTTCTGTCAGCGCAATGTCTGTTTTTTACGCTTTCTGTCATGCCATCTAATTGTCAGTAAACAGTGTGCCTGCTTTGTGCTGGGAGGTAGAGGTTCATTTCAAAGAGGTGTGGCAGCAAGTAAGCTCATGTGGATCACCATTATGGGGCATTTCATGACAATCTGCTTTTGATCAGGCAAAAAGAGGTCTGTTGTTAGACACTGTTTTGACAATCACACACTGTTTTAAATGCTATTTCAGTGGCATGTTTTGAAATTGCGTAGCTCCTGAGCTCATAAGAAAACAGCATATGCTGGGATTGTCTGTTATTTTAATGGAGTGAGTTGTGACGGTCACTATAATCGTCCGTCATTTTATTTATAATATGATCACACACTAAATAGTTTTTATTTCATCCACATTCTCATTTTAATTGCAGACTTACCACTGGGGTCTATAGATTAGGCATTAATGTATTATTTTTTTTTAGGGGTATAAATGAATGAACAAGGAGTGTACAGCATTTTACTTTTCACTGCAACTCCCCAGAGAGATAGGAGATACATCTACATCTGCCTCAGCTGCGCGGCCCCGCATTTCCAGCCAGGCTGAGGCCTCCCGCACCTCACCTACGGTCGCGGTTCTGCCCCAGCAAGCCCCCCTCCCAACTGCCACCCATCAGGGGCCACCAAGAGCGGGCTTGCTTCGTGGCGGGGGTCGCGGCGGATGGGAAGCCGTGCCAGATTTACCCCTTCCCTCCTGTTCATAAGGGACTGGGATAGAGAGCTGCAAACCTTGGCAGACCCCTGCATAAGACTGGGGAGACCCTGGGTTCACAAAAGCAACAGAAGAGCACTCCATCTCTCTACAAGCTGGGAGCGACTTCTGCGCCATCGTTAATGAAAGTTTATGAAAGTTTGCACAGGCATCATCTTCTTTTCCTGAAGTTTCAAACCCATTCATGCCTGTGTGTTGCAACCGTGCGCACTACATTAAACCATTCAGCTGATTTTTTTCAGGTCAGCATTCTTACCCATTTGTTCTCTCTAAAATAACTAACTAGGCATCAGCTGTGATTGATAGCTTCCTTATTACCAGCAGCATTACTATCATATGCATTTTGGCTCACACACACAGATTCTGGCCAGCACAAAACCCATCTTAAGCTGCCATGATCAGAGTTTAATACATCTCTTCGCATTAAAAGGATGGGCAGGAGTGCTTTGGATTGGATAATCCAAAACACACCTCTAAATAATTTGATCAGCCTCTTTGCGTCATGTGCCCGGCAGAAAATTTATCTGTTGTGATAAGGAAATGAACTGGGGAATGCCCATAAATGCGTTCTGCGCCAGTGACAACTGACTGAACGACCGAGTCGTTGTAATACTGCCCATTGTTTTATAAAAACAGTAGTACATTTCTGATAAATTGACCAATTAAAAATAACAAGTTATATTAAGAATATATCAAATATATATTAATCAGTCCCTCCAGGATTTCGCGATGTTGCGATCGCACCAATTCACATGAAATCAGCCAATCAGTGCAACTATTGCACGACCTTGCAACTTTGTACAATCACCGCAACTTTCCCGCAATTTTGGCCAATCCTCGTCAATTTTTGCAAATTTCACCAATCAAAATTGTCTAACTGGCGCTGAAACGCTCAGTCTAACCAATCAAATTCATTGTTGCATTGCGTTCACTTCTGTGTTTACAGTGAGTAGTGAATTTATAGTTTACAGTGAATAATGGAACACATCTGTAAACAGAGTGTGTGATTTAAAAAAAAAAAACACTCACCCGTGAGGTTTTCAACACCATCCCTTCCTCCGTCTCCCCCAGCCTGCCCGTTGACGCCTCGCCACGTCACCGTCCTGACCGCATGTGCAAAGCGCTGGGTTTGTGTTGAAAAACATGCACCTGCCTGAAAAGCACCCCGTCATGGGAGTGCGCGTGAGGAGAGTACACTACATTACAGCAAGTGTTTGAACATCTTTAGAGGTAAAATCATTACTACATCTGGTCAATGAGCTTTAAAACTGAATCTCCATTGTGGACGAACAAACACACCCACCCATCCATCTCCCCCTCCCCCTCACCGTCCCGTTGTAAATGAAAGGTGTGTGTGTGTGTGTGTGTGTGGGTGTGTGTGTGTGTGTGTGTGTGTGTGTGAAGCCCGACATGCAGCAAACAGGTAGGCATGGAAAGACAGAGAATATTCTTTGTATTTAAAAAAAAAAAACAAAACAAAAAAAAACACAGACTCCTATAGTCAATACAGTGCAACAGAATAATTTATTTTTTCCTCTCAGCTCGGTACCGACTGGTTGGGAACTGTAGGGAGTTTTCAAATGAAGGTGCTGCATAATTTCCATATCTCTACTCTTTAACATGCGTTCAATGCAATTTAGCTGTTGCAGTGGATATTGTGTTAATGTTTGTATTTGCTGTTGCATAAGAATTTTTCTGTATAGCAGAAGTTTCTGCTTAATTTACAAATCACTATAATAGGAAATTCTTTTGACAATCCTGTGCTTTTCTTGTGTTGTTATATAGAATATCACTGCAGTAAATTGGAAAAGAGCATCTGCTTTAAAATTTGTAATTCTCCCCACAACTTTGAGTACAGAAAACACTCTGAAAACATCACAACTTTTACCGCAACTTTTTTTAAAAAGCTCCCGCAAATTCAGGCTTTTTGGCTCGCAACAATTATAAAAACATCCCGCAACATCCTGGAGGGACTGATTAATAATATTAATATATTAACAAACAAAATTGTAAGAATAAAGATCCAAATTTATTATTTAAATCATGCAAAATTAGAATAAAATTTACAAATTTGCCATAGGTAAGTTACAAATTTATGACAAAAAAGTTTGTACTTCAGAGTTCGACAAAAGTTTTTAAAAATTGCAATAATTTTTTCCATAAATGTACAAACTTGCAAGAAAAGTCATGAATTTAGAAGGATCAAGTCACAAATTCACATAAAAATACCCTCAAATTTGAGAAAAAATGCAAACTTAGTAAGTACTAAGAAAAAGAAGTCAAGAATTTATAAGGAAAAAGGATATCTGTAAAATGTTGTCATGTCCGCTGCATAATCTCGCAGCAAACATATAAATTGCCAGCGAGCCCAAAATGCAGTGTAACTAATGTGTTTATTTACAGTGGAAAAATGTACAGGAAAATGTCCAAATAACAGTTACAGATGAGAATGGGGGAGACAACCCGCTGCAAACCTCATAGACTTAGAGGAAATGCCTAACGCGCTCTGAACAGTCAGGAGCGGAGGAAAAAAGCACAAAAATAAGGACTTACACATATGTTGGCGCGGAAAGGCTCAAGGTAACAACACAATACCTCCAGGGGAAGAAAGCCAAACACCGTGAGTCAGGAAGTCCATTGCTGACTTAAGCTGCCACACTTGCTGAGCCCACTGCCTCCCAATAAGTACTTAATATACTAACGAAGGCAAGTGGACACAGCCGTGTGGCAAGCAGGTGCGTGAATGATTGGCAATGTCTGTGCATGTGCATGTGTGAGTGTGTGTGTGTGTGCGTGCATGAGTGTGTGAGTGCGTATGTGGTGATGAGATGCATCTGGTGAATGTCTGGCAAGAGGAGGAAGGCATGGCTGTAGGACTGTCAGAGAGCAAGGCTCAATCTGCCAGCTGGAAATAATAAGAAGCAATCAAAACCTACAGCCACAGGTCATGGATGGGGTAGAATGACCCCGAACATGACAGTCCCCCTCCCCAAGGGGTGGAGACCAGACACCCACCGTACCATCAAAAAACACAAAACCTGCCCCCCCCCCCACCTCAGAAGGCCAACACACCAAACCGGGGCGGGAGGTGGGGGAAATCAGGTTAGGAGGGATTGATCAAGAAAAGAAAACCACCACAACACAACACAAAGAACACTCCCCAACCCATACTAACTAACCAACCCCACCCCCAAGAATCCCACAGTTCAGGGGGCCAACTAGAGTCCAAGGCCCAGCGGGCAGCCCGCAGAATAATGTCAGGTGGCCTGCCAGGGCACACGGGCCACCTGGCTAGGGAACCCAGTCTTTTGGGCGGCCTGCTCACACGATTAGGCCACCAGGACTGGAAGGGAAAATGAGGCGGTGGCCTACCCACTGGAAAACTGAGAGGTGGATGGCCAGGCAGAGGAAGGGAAACCCCTACGGTAACAGGTGGTGAGGAAAACAGGACCACAGTGGTGCCCAGCAGAGGGAGGAGGAACACCCACAGGGCCCCCAGAAAGGAAGGGATGACCCTGGTGTCCCTAAACTGTCTGGTCGCATCCTCGGTGGTCCCGGCATGGGACTGAGATTCTGTAGCACCCGCGGTGGACCCGGGCTGGGCCATGGCTGCATCCGCGATGGTCCCAGCCTGGGGCAATGTTGCACCAACAGTGGACCCCGACCGAGCCATGGCTGCACCCACGGTGGAGTCCGGCTGGACCCCTGCTGCACCCGCGGTGGGACCCGGCTGGACCACTGCTGACCCCAACGCCATCTTGGCCATGGGCCAGCCGACCCATTTGAGCACCCAAGCGAGGAGGCGGTCGATCAAGGGCACCCTGGACTGGTACTGGGTAACCACGACAACCACCTCAGCTGGAACCTCAGTGACCTCCGGTTGTGAACCTGGATCCATGGACTCGTCCGGCAATGGAGGACTCTCTCTGGTGACTCTGGAAAGAGACTCAGAAAGAGAGGAGGAAGGGTCAGAGTCGCCGGCAGTGGCAGAGCCCAGCGAAGTGAGCTCAGGATTTTCCTTCTTGCCTTGAGAGAGAGCAGTCGCATTTCTTCCCTCCTCTCGTCTGCCTTCCTGACCTATTCCCAGCTTTGCAATGTTGCGTTTTTGTCTGTGTTTAGTCGCTCTTCTTCTGCTGAATCTTAATCTAAACGGAAATTATGGATTTGGTAGCGGCTTAAATGTGCTATTGTCACTATTTTTCAACAAGAATCGGGCCAAGGGGAAGCCCAAGAATTGGAACCTGCAAGGAGACTCATGGACATTGGAATTCATGCGTTTGTGGAAACATTATTGGTTATGATCTCAGGACTTCTATTTTTGGCTGTGAAGTTCCCTGATGCATCAGAAATTGAAGGAAGGTGAGAGAGCTGATCAAAGCGGACCCGGCAAGCTCCTTCATCAAATTCGACCAGTTGGGGAAGGCACGAGTAGCGGCAAACGGTGAACTGAATGACAGTGATTCAGTGGAGGAATACATCTGGAGCCCTGTGCTTTCCATGGAAAAACAGTTTAAGCCTGCATATATGAAAGCACAGAATTTGCACGGGTGAGGACAAATTCTATTCTCTGAGTGCACTGTGCTGATTTGATTTGACCTTGTTTGGTGCCCCGTGTTTACATTCCTCCTGATTAAGATAAGCGGAAGGACCGGCTCTTAACCCAAACAATCGACAATCAGTTGTTGTCGTATCAGCGGATTTGGACCCTCAAGGACAGTGCCCATGTGCCTTCTGCAAGCAAGAGAGATAGACTCTGGACTTGTTTATAAGTCACATGATTATAACATCTATCCACTGCCAGGAGGCGCCCTCTGCTGCTCACTAACAACTGTCACATCTACACTACACAATGCATACAACATTACATGCAAACAATACACTGCCTCTCAACTTTTGTGTGTGATCTCCTGCTAAATGTCTGCTAAATGTGCATTGAGGGTTTTTTTGCCTGCAATCAAAATTTCGCTCACTTGTCGAGCGCCATTTTGATAAAACATGTTTTTTTCTCTCGCCTACTGTGTCATATCCATTCCCTCTTTCTTTTTTTCCTTTCTTCTTTATGACTGGCGCCTAGCGGCTGCCCTGGCCTTGGATGCGCTCTGCAGAGCGTGCCCAAATGCCAAGTCACGCTTCGTTACCTTGTATTCATACATGTGTAATGACAATAAAGTTGAATCTCACCATCTCATCTCATCAGGTGCAGCGTTTGGCTGCAGCTGGCTCTCCTCACCTAAAGCTAGGCAAAAATGCTCAATTATAGAAAGGAGAAAGACAAAAGAAAGCACTTGCCTTAGCTCAAGCTCTACCACCATCCAGGACTCCGGCGATCCGGGCGATGTCTTCCCAGGTTCGGCCTCCAAGAGGTTCTGCTCGGGTGCTAACTCTGCTGTGGCAGCCTCCACAGCAGGCATGATGGTCAATGCAGTCTTATCCTCCCCAGCTACCATGATCCACGCTGGTGACTCCTACAGCATGGCAGCTGGGATCCGGTTCACCATTGCTGCGGGAGGACACCCCTCCCGGACCTCTGGCTCCTCCTGGTCCCGACTGCTCGGCTCCGGTTCCAGCAGGCAAACAAAGGAGAGTGGAGAGAGGGCTGGTGAACAGTTTTTAACAGCAGCAGGTGGGGAGCGCTCAAGGGACTGCTTTCCCTGAGCCTCTCTACCGAGAATCAGGCAAGACATTTCATTATTAATGCGAGTCAAATGAAAAATTACTTGCCTGTTTTCCCGAATTAAGATGTTGGTTGCTGCTGCTTGGACATCATCACCTGTCCGTCCGGGAAAGGCGGTGCTAGGCTCCTCTGTAGGACATATGGGAGCCGCCCCTCTCGCCACAGGAACAGGAGACCCTGGTGAGGGAAGCAAGTGCCCTTCTGCTGCCGGCAAACAAACCGAGGAGAAGGACCTTGCAGCGGATATGGAAGAAGATTCTGCAGACGGCACTGCTTGAAAGTGATTATCTGCTGTGGGGGTAACTGGGCTCGGTGTAGGAGCAGGAGCAGTTAGCGGTGCTGAATTGTTCTTCCAGGATTCTGGGTGACGTCGCTGACGCCGACCTGATCACGGCCATCTTGGAGCGGGTGATGGAGGAGAGGGAATGATGGCCACCGGCGGAGAAGAGCATTTCTGTTTGGGCTTAGTCCAGAAAGCCCTCCTCTTCAGGTCGGGGAAAGCCTGCTCAAGTGCGCAGACACCGGGCAGCAGCTCGGAGTACTTGGGGTAATCCCAGAGGCCCCGGTGAGTCCCCAGGATCCGTATCACTCCGTCGAGGCACGCCAAATGCTCTCCGGACCCGATGGAGACGTACGCGTCCTCCAGAAGTTCCCAGATTCGCCAGGCTGCCCGCTGCTCCTCCACACTGGGCTGTCCCGCTGCCCATCCACTAAAGCCAGTGTGGGAACGGCTAGCCGAGGACATCACGCTCCAAACAGGTGGGTGAGAAAAACACAAAAAATGAGTAACACGTTACTTACAGCTTGGGCTCTTTTGGTGGCAGCTTACTGTCATGTCCACTGCGTAATCTCGCAGCAAACATATAAATTGGCAGTGAGCCCAAAATGCAGTGTAAGTAACGTGTTTATTTACAGTGGAAAAATGTACAGGAGATTGTCCAAATAACAGTTACTGATGAGAATGGGGGAGGCAACCCGCTGCAAACCCCGTAGGCTTAGAGGAAATGCCTAACGCGCTCCAAACAGTCAGGAGCGGAGGAAAAAGGCACAAAAATAAGGACTTACACATATGGTGGAGCGGAAAGGCTCAAGATAACAACACAATTCCTCCAGGGGAAGAAAGCCAAACATCGGTGAGTCAGGATGTCCATTGCTGACTTAAGCTGCCACACTTGCTGAGCCCACTGCCTCCCAATAAGTACTCAATATACTAATGAAGGCAAGTGGACACAGCTGTGTGGCAAGCAGGTGCGTGAATGATTGGCAATGTGTGTGTATGTGCATGTGTGAGTGTGTGTGTGTGCATGAGTGTGTGAGTGTGTATGTGGTGATGAGATGCATCTGGTGAATGTCCGGTAAGAGGAGGAAGGTGTGGCTGTAGGACTGTCAGAGAGCAAGGCTCAATCTGCCAGCTGGAAATAATAAGAAGCAATCAAATCCTACAGCCACAGGTCATGGACGGGGTAGAACAACCCCGAACATGACAAATGTAATCATGCTGCAAATGAAAAACTTGCAAATTTACAAGAAAAACAAGAGATATATAAAAGTACAAGAATCATTTGGTTAGTCCAAGAACTAGTAGTTTTCCAAAGTTACTAACAACTGTGTCTATTGAGCTTAAATGTTAATGTTTAGCCGTACAAAGACCCAAATGCAGAAGACAAGTAGACAGAAGTTTGTAAAATCAGAGGTTCTGTTATTAATAGCAAAAGTCAACAGGGAAAGAAAACAGGGAGCTCAGGAAAATGAGAGGTTTAGATGAAGAGAAACTGAGTAAAGCAAATTCTCATCACACACACCAGAGATGAATTATTAGAGGCAGGTTTTAAACTAGCCATCAGTCCAAAGGATTCCTTCAGTTTTCCAGATGTGGGGAAGGACAGTAAATAGAGTTGAAAGCTTCTGACACGTCACTTATCGACAAAGTTTTGTGAGCCAGTCAAAAGAGTCAAGAATCGTCCAAAAAGTTGTTTGAAAAATTTTAGACATCACCGCTGAATGAAAGGATAACAATAAACAATTAATTTAAGAAAAGTTTTGAGGATTTCGGGTGCCAATAACAATTTTTTTAGACTAATGAGAAAAATCTTTGCATATGTCTGAACATCAAATATCAAAGAAGTAACTGTCTTGATGTGAATAATCAGCTAGAAATGTATTAAAGATTAAACGTTTCAACTTGAATTTTCCCAAATTTTTCTGATATTCCAAGTCAGAAATCAACATTTGGTATTCACTTCAACATACAGTAGCTTTTCAGTTTATGTTTTAATTCTTTGAACCATGTTTATCTTTTGAGATTTTTACAGAAATATCTGCTCTGGCCAACTGTATCTTCAGATGTTCGCAAAGTGACTTATATTGTCAGTAATCCCTCACTTATGTAAATATATCACAAAACTTGCAACATGGAGACATGTTTTATTAATATAAGCACAGAACTGGGAATGATTCATGGCGATACCAATTAAAACCTAGAAGTGTGCCCTTAAAGAAGGAGGGATGCAGCAGAGCTCACTGGACTCATGTGGCTTGTTCATAAAACTGTACTTTATTGAGTACTTTTATTGCAGGGTAATTTTTACTCTTAATGGAATACGTACATTTGTGGAAAAAATACCTTTATTCAAGTACTCTGCGTTACTTTTAATTTCGAAATGTGCTTTATACAGTAATAACTTGTTTCAACCAGAAATAACTCCACCATTAATCATTTCAGTGAATTTATAGGCTCACTTTACAAATACATGATTTTGATTACAATGATGCGTACATGTGGGTATTTTATATAAAATATACTATTTTTTATAGCTTATTTTCATTTTACATATTTAAGGGGGAAAAGCTCACAAACTGGTGAGAAGGCAAATTTACAAATAAAAAGTTGCAAAATTAAATGAAAATGTTAAATGTTTACAAAAAATTTAGTTTTATGTATATTTACAGCAAAATAGCATCAAATTTATGGGGGGTGGGGGAACAAGACCAGACAAGAAAAAAAAGTCACAAATTTATGATAGAAATGCAAATTTATGAGGGCAAAAAGTTGCAAAATTACATGAAGAATGTTCCAAATGTATGCAAAAACAAAAATCACAATTGTGAAGAAAAAGTACTAAATTATGAGGGGGACAAAAACACAAATTCAAGAGGAAGAACTCCCAAGAGTGGCAAGAGTAAATTTACACTCAGTATTCTAGTAACTTTTTTTTAGTAGGTACGCTTTTTTATTCTTGCTCAACTCCTTGTTGGAGACTCGTCTTAAACTTGAATATTTAATAAGCTGCTTTACTTCTGGCTATTCTACCCACCTCTGCAGGTTTGCTCCTGCATGGCTTTGGTGACATGTTAATGAAGTATTGATCATAAGAATATATTAAACCATGCAGGGCTTTTACTGCGTATTACACACTGCAAAGACTACCTAAGGGCTTTCATTCAGAATAAACATTTTCACCCCACACAGACGCCCGCCCCTCTGACCATCTACGTCTCCCCCTGAACCAGCCTCACTCCCCCGTTTTTGAGGACTCTCACTCGTCTCCTCCTCACCACCCTGCTCCCCCTAGGCGGCGTCCTCGGGGTGTACCGGGCCAGACTCGCCACGTCCCCTCTGAGGCTGTGAGCCTGGCCGCCTCCAGCATCCTCCCCCCGGTAGCCGTAGCGACGGAGGAGCGGCTCCAGCGTTGCTAGGCGATGGGAGAGCTCGGTGATGCGGCGGTGCAGCAGGGAGACTTCTCTGAAGAGGTCGTTGACAGACTCGGACAGAGGGTGCACCCTGCAGGAGGAAGACGGGATCAGCAACAGAGGGAATGAAATGAGTCCTCATGTTGAGAAGGATTATGCTGGCACTCATGGGTGGATGTTTCAAGTCACTGCAGGGGGTAAAAACAACATTTTTCTCAAAAGTAAACATTAATCGGGGCATGAGAAGTGTTTTTGTAAGCAGGGCGTTTCTAGTTTTTGGGGGGGCCTCTGCGGTGGCGTGCGGTGAGGTTCATGGCTGGTGAGGCTTTCAGTCAGATTTACAAATATACTATGAACCCAATAGATTAATCCAAAATTCAACATGCACTGAAAGCTTGCATGGTTTTATAATCTGCTAATCTTACAGTTTTAAAAATGGACTTTTAAAATAATTCTATCAGAACAAGTGTAAGGTATTTATTGAATTATCTCTTAATGGAATACACAGAAAAGGCAGTAATAAAAGCACGTGTTTTCATTTTATAGCTCTCCTTGAGTATAGACAATGTGCAAAGACCCTTAATGGTTACACAAGTATAATGTATTGAACTATTTTACAAACAAGTTTTTTGGGGGCACAAAATCGATTACACTTTGTTTTTAGCCAAGGAAGAACATACGTAAATTAGTGGCTCAGAGAGCTGCGTCTCTCTGTGTTGCAGCGCCACAATTTACACTCATTTATTACCGATTCAAGTATTTACAACAACTATGAATGCATGGTCTTACCTGTACTTGTAAATGAAGTACATTTGCCTGTCCTTCTGGACAAAAATCACTGTGACTTAATGTTAACGAAATGCCCTTATCTTCTTTTAGTTTTAATAAACGCTATGCTTATGGCGCTGGAGCACACCCCCTCGTTAGAGCAACGGCGTCCAACCTCTAACCGTGATTTTTAACTAAAGTTTTATGTCAGATTTGTAAGACTAAATATGTTATAAACACACATGAAGGACATTATATAGCCTATAGAAAGTGAGGATGCACAATAAAAGTGGCTATAAACAGTATTGTGTTGACATACAGATAGATGGCAGCAGGCGCGCGCATGTTGCAGGAGCTCAGTCCAGTTTGTGAAGGAATGTGCAGTCACCTGAGGCTCTGTTTGCTGCTGCATCACTTCGCCTCTCTGCCTTGAATTTGAATAGGAAAGACGCAGATTCAGAAATTTTAAATATTAATATTAATGAAATGATTAGAATCATTCAGAAACTACGTTTAGAACTGCAAGACAGATCAGAGGACATGTAATAATTATCTATCATTATTTCTTTTTTAATTTTCGTGAGGACAGGTGCGGCCTCACCTGCCTCCCCTGACTGCCCGTCACCGGCCCCTTTGCAAGATTTTGTTTGGAATGGGGAAGAGTTGCGAATGGGAACTGGGAAAAAAGATCTCCCCAACAAAAACATTAAAAAATAAAACTGGGTCATTGTTTAGGTCAGAGGTTGGTAACCTCTACTAGACAAAGAGCCATTTTGAGACATTTTTGACCATCAAAATCCAAATGGAGCCACAAAAATATCTGGGCCTGAAAACTACTGTGAAACGGCAACGCTACCAGTACAAACTGGCCTGACACCATCAATATTATGAGGTTTTTCCTCATAAAATAACTTTTTTTTTTTTTTTCAAAATTTGTGAGATTTTTGTCAAAAATTTTCTTGTTTTCTAATAAATTTGTCATATTTTTCTTTGAAAGTTTGTTGCATTTTCTGGTAAAATTGCAGACTCATTTTCCACATTGATTTGTGACATTTGTTTCTGATGATAATTCAGTGTTTCAAGTAAGTTTATGATTTTGGTTTTTTAGAAAATTCGGGATTTTTTTATTCTCAATTTATGTTTTTCCTCATAAGATTCCAAGTTTTCCTCTTAAATTTGTCATATTTCCAGCGTAAATTTTCTGCTTTTCTAAAAAAAAAAAAAAAAAAAAAATTGTTGTATGTTTCCTTGTAAACTTGTTACCGTACCTTTTTCAGGTAAATTTGCAGCACTTTTCACAAATTGTAACATTATTCTCAAAAAATTACAACTTTTCCAATAAATTTGTGCTGTTGTTTTTCCTGCAGAATTTTTTTTTTTTAATTTGTTTTGGTGAAAATTTTTGGCATAAAGTTCCAACTTTTCTTATGAATTTGTTATGTTCCTAGTAAATTTAGTTTTTTTTCCTCATAAATTTGTGTCCTTTTTTTACTGAAACTTTTTAATTTTTGTCAAGGTCTTAAGGAGCTGCTGGCTATTGTCAAACGCAACTATATGAATGCTGCAAATTTACAATAAAAAGCACTTCAAAAGAGAAAGAATGTTCATTGATTTTGGGAGGAATAGCCACATGCATGAAGACATCAAAGGTCGAGACTGTGCACTCACACAGATATGCAGATATTTGGGGACCGTCACTGATGAGAAACTGAGCCTTGAAGCTAATTGCAAAGCTGTGTGCAAGAAGGGTCAACAGTGTTTGCACTGTTAGCAGAAAACACTCACACTTTCATATTGGCCGAACTGTAATGACTGCTTTATCAAGCTTTTATTAAATCAGTCTTAGCTTTTTCTTTGGTGTCATGGTTCAGTCACACATCTTTGAAGGAGAGGAACGCCTTCGCCCAAATAGTTAAGTGGTCCTCTCGACTGTTTGGTGAGTCTCAGCTCTTCCCAGCATCCCTGTAACCCAGACAGTTACAGTGGATAGCTTCTTCCATTTTGAATTATGACTCTCATCCCTTGTATCGCGAGTTTCAGCTTCTTCCCACCAAATGCAAATTTTCAGTCCCAAAATGTAAGACCAAACATTATAGAAACAGCTTTGTTCCTGCTGCCATAACTGAACTGAACAAGCTGTAGCTGCATACACTGATATTGGAATAAGATATTTATGTAATTATTTGGGCTTTTAAATCATTTTTAACTTTTAGATGTCATTTTTATGTATTTGTTGTTTTTAATCAATAGAGTCTTGTTTTATTGCATTTATTTAATTGTTTTTTAATTGGTGGAGCCTTGAGTATTTTTTCATATGGTTTTTGATTTCTTATGTTGTCTGATGTTACATTTGCTTTGAATATATATGTATGTATGAATGGACAACTCACTGCAAAACAAATCTACCTATGGGCATAAATAAAGTAACCTGAACCTGAAAAAGTGTCAAATATATGAGAAAAAGTCACAAATTTCCAAGAACAGTTATGCAAATTTATAATGAAAATAGTAGCAAATTTAAGAGAAGAAAAAAATGTAAATTTACAAGAAAAAAGTCACAAATTTATAAAAAAAAAGTTACAAATTTACAAGCAAAGTTATAAATTTATAACGAAAAATGTTTTTTGCATTTATGCTTAGCATTATTGTTTTCAAAGGAATTTTATTCAGTTATGTAACATGATAAAAATCACAATTTTATTCCTTGTTTCATATTAAGCTAAAAGACTTTCCTGTACCCGAATAAAGGATTTCTTTCCAGTTTTCTTCTTATACGATTTATAACCTGCTTTGGCCATTGCTGTAAAAGAGGGGTTCCTTTCTGTGTTTTAAAGTAGGAAAGTATGTTTTGACAGAATAAAAATTTGGGAAAACTGCCCTTCACATCACCAATTTTCAGGATATTTAAACCGACAGTAACTTTAACATCATGACCACAGCCCATGTGCTAAGGTGGGTAGAGGAGCCAGAAGATGTACCAAAGAAAAATAATGCTGCTCTATGATATTAATTACTCAAATATGATTAGTCACACACACAAAAAATGTATCTAAAAAAAGTCTGAGTATTGACTTTGCTCTTGCCAGGTTGCAAGAGTTTCCTCTCAGACTTGTGGCCTAGATTTTTTTCCTCACGAATTGTTATTCATATTAATTTTTCATGTAAATTTATTACTTGTTTCTTATAAGTTTTGATTTTTCTCCTAAATAAAGTTCAAATCACAGCATTCACTTATATTTGCTAACTCTGCTCTCATAAAACTATTTCAGTGAACAGGTGTTTTCTCCTCGACTCGTTACAGGTATCTGCTTCCTGTTTTGTCCACATAAATGCTGACATTTGCTGTTCAGTGTGCACTGTAAGATGTCCATGTGTATCAGCCACAGTGGGAGAAAAATAAATGAAAGCAAGGCTTATGCCTATCGAAAGTTTTGGATATTATGCACTTGTAAAATAGGCTGGAAAAACATTGTAGACTACAGTGGGCTTAAATGCATAAAGTCCTTGGAGGACCTTTAAGACTGATGGTGTATGGTCGGTGAGAATCAGGTCTACCTGGAGTAGTCGGGCAGCAGCGTGCTGGGCTGAGAGTGCAGCAAAGTTTTGATTTCACTGAAGATGCGTCTTCCCCAGGCATCTAACACTCTGGTCACACTGCGCACCGAGGCCAGGTTCACACTGTCAGCTGGAACCGAAACATCATGAAACACCATCAGGCTTTGATTTCACAACAACAAACATCCTGAATGAGTCAGAAAACCAGACCGTCTATGACAGAGAAGCTCACTGCGGCGGCCTGATCAAACAACCGCCAGAGTGCCCTGATCTCTCCACCTTTGATCTCGATCACAACCTGGATGCAGACCCACCTGGGGATCATAGTGTGTGAACTTGGTGAGCATCAGGGCAATTGCCTGTAGGTGGAGTAGTGATGTTTGTGAAACGTAGATGGACAGACGGATGGTCAAACAGATGGTTGTGGCACCATTGCATTAGAAACCATGTGTTCCATTAATTCAAAGCTGCAGTTTCTTCACGCTGCACATTTAGTTTTCTGCATTTCTCTCAACTGCTGTAATTCACAGCTTCAAACATTTGCAGTGATTTACAGTCTCCACATCTCCAAGCAGCTCGGAGATCAAACAGGGGATCATGATTTATACCTCCCTCTCTGTAGTTCCAGTACCCATAATCCACTTCATTCTCCTCGTCAGCTGCACGGGCCCCAGTTCCCATGGCAACCACCATCAGCACCATCAACAGAGAGCGAGGGGCCATGGCGAGGAGACACACACACTCCCCCTTTTAGAAGATGAAGAGAAGCAGAGGGACAAACCTTGTGTTGAAAATTAACAGATGTGGAAGCAGCGAGTGTGAGAGGAAAATAAGAGAAGTGATAAAACAGACGCTACGGGCCAGAGACCAGAGACGATGATGATGAGTATTATTATTATCACTACACGATTACATCAGTCCATATTATTAATCTCTATTGTATTGTCAAAATCAGTCCACCAGCAAACAGATAAGCACCTGCCAAAGGACTCAAAACCGTGGGAGCTCCTCATGCAACAAGTGCACGGCAGTAGAAACACACTTTGGCATAATCACACGCACGCACACACACACACACACACACACACACACACACACACGGGAAAAACAAATCCAGTCATGCTATTGCAGCTGGTTATAATTACAGCTTACATCAGAGTTTAAACCCCAGCATTATGCAGCTGTGCCACTTATATAGTTCATTAGTATTTGTGTACACTTTTGCATTATCATACTTCAACTTAATTTGATTGTTAGGCTGTTTTATGCTTCAGATGTACATCAATATTTGTCACTTCATAAATCTGTGCTTAAAAGACAAACTTGGACTGCTTTTCACAATTTTAGCCCTTCGAAATGTAGTGCACATGACAAAATAAAAGAAATCAAAAGTAATGTTTACAGAAAAGTTTATGTACCAACTCTACAAAAGATAGACTAAAGCAATGTTTGTAAAACACCTTCTTCTTTCAGCTGCTCCCTTTAGGGGTCGCCTCAGCAGATCATCTGCCTCCATCTCACCCTATCCCTTGCATCTTCTTCTGTAACACCAACCCTCTCCATGTCCTCCTTCACTACATCCATGAATCTTCTTTGTCATCTTCTTCTCATTTCTAATCCTGTCCCTCCTAGTCACTCCCAATGAGTATCTTAGCATCTTCAACTCTGCCACCTCCAGCTCCGCATTCTGTTTTTTTTTGTTTTTTTTTTTGTCAGTGCCACCATCTCCAAATCATAGCAGGTCTCATGATGTCTTGTAAATGTTCCCTTTCACTCTAGCTGCTATCCTTCTGTCACAAATCACCCCTGACACTTCTCTCCACCCACTCCACCCTGCCTGCACTCTCTTCTTCACCTCTCTTGTGTGTTGTTCATTGTTTTGGATGGTTGACCCCAGGTATTTAAATTCATCTACCTTCACTAACTCTACTCCTTGCCTCTTTACCATTACACCTACCTCCTTCTCATTCACACACATATTCTGTCTTGCTTCTATTGACTTTCAGTCCTCTTCTTGCCAGTGCACACCTCCACCTCTCGTGGCCTCATATACAAAGGATGTGTACGCACAAAAACATAGTGTACTCCTTTTTCCACGCACAATTTCAGATGTATCAAGAATGAAATGACTAAGGAAATGTGCACAGCCCCACATCAACTTCATGGCTCGTGTATGCACGTTTCTACAGTTACTGGTCCATTAGCGACACTTAGAGGTGATGTTGGGAAACTGATATAAACAATTATTGTACACAGAGACCCAGACTGAGAATGTAGTGTGTTAACTAATTCTACACTTGAAATGAATTCAATTGACAGAAAAATATCATTAGTATTCTTCATACAGAAAACTGGAAATATATAAAGTAATAATAAAAACATTAACAATTAAAAAAATACAAATATTAAAACTGAAAGTGACATGTTTCAGGACCCAGGAGACAGACACTGACACGAGCAGATATGGACAATTATTCTTTATTGAATAGTGAGTGAGTGTAGTGCGTGTGTGAGTGCAAGTATCGCTGTCTGGTCACTGGAACTGAGCAGTTCTGATGGCGACCTGGCAACCCTGGAACACACAAGCAGAAACAATTACAGCTGTTCAGCGATAATGGGTAATTGCTGATGGTGACGCTTACTTGAGTGTACCACAGGTTGAGTTCTGCTGGCTCCGAGTGTCCGTGCGACGTGGTGGTGATTGTGCCTGTAGCTGTGGTGGTGATAGTGCTCGTAGCTGTGGTGGTGAGGAGGAACTCCGTGAAGGAGGTGGTGTTGCCCCATTGGCCGGGGAAGCCGGTCCGCCGCCAGGGAGGTCCACCTGTGCACAGGGGTAAAGGCTTGGGGTTGAATAGCAAAGAGTTCTCTTACGTGACCAGTCTTGACGTGACGTTCTTGGCTTAACTTGAGGACGAGGTTCTGGCTCATACTCAGACGAAGAAGACAGATGACTCCGTGCCGGGCCGTCAGTCACACTGGCTTTTAAAAGCCGCTGATTAGCACCTGCTGGTCTGTGCGCAGCTGGAGATGATGAAACAGATGACGGCCCAGCAGCCGTCATGACAGTACTCCCCCCTCTAGCAGTGCCTCCAGGCACCTGCCCAATTCTACCTGGATTCGCCCGATGGAAGTCGCGGATCAACTGCTTATCCAGGATCAACGCTGGGCGAATCCAAGAACGATCCTCCGGTCCAAAGCCCTCCCAGTCCACCAAATACTGAAGACCTCGACCCCGCCTGTGAACATCCAGGATGAAAGTCACCCCCCAGGCCGGATGGCCATCGATCATCCTCGGGGGGGGGGGGCAGGGGCCGCGGGGGGCGGGCACAGAAGGTCAGAGATGTATGGCTTAACCTGGGAGACATGAAAGGTGGGGCAGATGCACATGGAAGGGGGGAGAGACAAACGCACAGACACAGGATTGACAATTCGAGAGATGGTGTAAGGACCGATGAAGCGCTTAGTGAGCTTGCGCTTCTCAGCCGGCACACCAATATTCCAGGGCGATAGCCAAACCTTCTAACCCACCTTGTAGTCCGGGGCGGGTCTCCTGTGACGGTTGGCCACCTGGATGTTGCACTCAGTGGTCTTCAGGAGGGCCCTGCGGGCGATGGACCAGACCCGCCGACAGCGCCTAATGTGGGTCTGGACAGACGGGACCGCTACCTCCTTCTCCTCCTCCAGGAACAGTGGTGGATCAAACCCACACGACGCCTTGAAGGGAGAGAAACCCGTGGCCGTGGAGATCGTGGTGTTATGGGCATACTCTATCCAAGGTAGATGCTTGCTCCAAGAGGACGAACAGGAGGAGATGACACAACGCAGCGCAGCCTCAAGTTCCTGGTTAGCCCGTTCACACTGACCATTGCTCTGTGGATGATACCCAGAAGAGAGGCTGGCTGTGGCTCCCAGTGCTGCGCAAAACGCTTTCCAGACTTGAGAGATGAACTGTGGTCCCCGGTCTGACACTGTGTCAGTGGGGATGCCGTGGAGACGGACCACATGCTGGACAAGGAGGTCCGCCGTTTCCTGAGCCGAAGGCAGACCCCGAAGGGGCACAAAATGGGCTGTCTTGGAAAAACGATCCACAATAGTCAAAACTGTAGTAAAGTTATCTGAGGGGGGCAAACCAGTCACAAAATCCATGGCAACATGGGACCAAGGGCGAGAAGGAACGGGCAGAGGATGTAACAGACCCGCCGGGGGGGATGATGTTGTTTTCCCAGTGGCGCACTGAGCGCAAGCCCGGATGTAACTCACAACGTCCTTCCGCAGCCCTGGCCACCAGAAGGTCCTCTGGAGCAGGTCCACAGTCCGACCCACTCCCGGATGACAAGCCAGCTTGGAGGTGTGACCCCACTCAATCACTTGACCCCGAATGGAGCGTGGGACAAACAAGCGGCCCAGGGGACCCCCCCCCCCCGGATCTGGCTCCATCTTCAACGCTCTTCGGACTGTCTTACAAATACCCCAGGACAGAGCTCCCACCACGCAGGAGGGCGGTAGGATGGGTGCTTCCTGATCTTCGGTGGATGGTGCATCGAACTGCCGCGAGAGGGCGTCCGGCTTACCATTCTTGCTCCCCGGCCGATAAGTGATGGTAAAATTGAATCGGCTGAAGAAGAGGGACCAACGAGCCTGGCGTGCATTCAGACGCTTCGCCGTCCTGAGGTACTCCAGGTTGCGGTGGTCAGTCCATACGATGAATGGCTGAGCAGCCCCCTCCAGCCAGTGTCTCCATTCCTCCAAGGCGAGTTTCACCGCCAACAGCTCCCTGTCTCCTATGCTGTAATTCCTCTCCGCCGGTGATAGGCGATGAGAGAAGTAGGCACATGGTCGGATCTTGCCGTCCTCAGGAGAACGTTGGGAGAGCACCGCTCCCACCCCCAAATCCGAGGCGTCCACCTCCACCAAGCACTGTAAATTCGGGTCCACCTGGGTCAGTACACGGGCTGAAGCAAACTCCTCCTTAAGCTTTCCAAACGCCTTGGCTGCCTCCTCACTCCAGCAAAACGGGGTCTTTGGGGAGGTGAGCGCAGTCAGAGGGCGAGCAATATTCCCGAAATTGGGCACAAACCGACGATAGAAATTAGCGAAGCCCAGGAACCCCTGTAGCTGCTTCCTGGAAGACGGTGCGGGCCAGTCCACTACCGCCTTAACCTTGGCCGGGTCGGGGAGCACCTGATTCTGAGCAATGATGAACCCAAGGAAGGAGGTCTGGTCAGTGTGAAACTCACATTTTTCTGCCTTGACGAATAGTTGATTCTCCAGGAGGCGCTGCAACACTCTGCGAACGTGCACCTGGTGCTCTTCCAATGTGCGAGAGAAGATCAGTATATCGTCAAGATACACGAACACAAAGGAGTTAAGGAAGTCCCGAAGAACATCATTTATTAACTGCTGGAAGACGGCCGGAGCGTTGGTTAACCCAAACGGCATTACCAGGTACTCGAAATGACCGCTTGGGGTCCGGAAAGCCATCTTCCACTCGTCACCTTCTCTGATGCGCACCAGGTGATAGGCATTCCTGAGATCGAGCTTGGTAAACCAGGACGCCCCCTGGAGGGAATCAAAAGCGGTGTTCATCAAAGGCAGAGTATACTTGTCCTTTATCGTGATTTTGTTAAGACCCCGGAAGTCGATGCAGGGGCGTAACGAGCCATACTTCTTCCCAACGAAGAAGAAACCGGCACCCACGGCCGAGGCCGATGGGCGGATGATACCAGAGGCCAGGGATTCTTTGATGTAGGTGTCCATGGCCTCGCGCTCCGGGGCTGATAGACTGTACAGGCGGCTAGCAGAAAGAGGAGCCCCAGCCTTCAGATTTATAGTACAGTCGTACGGTCGATGGGGGGGTAGAGACAACGCCCGAGACTTGCTGAAAACTAACCTTAGATCATGGTAAACCTCCGGTACCTTGGACAGATCCATGGGTGACGTCGAGGGTGGAGGCACCTTGACAGATGGGGCACACGCCGCAGATTGGAGGCAGGCACTCAGACAGAATGTACTCCATGCTGTAATACTCCCAGCTTGCCAGTCGATGGTGGGATTGTGAAGCCGAAGCCAAGGATACCCCAGGATGATGGGCGAGGATGAGACAGGCAGAATCAGAAACCTAATCTCCTCCCTGTGATTGCCCGAGACGATCACGGAAACTGGGGCCGTCTGATAGGCAACGGTGGTCAATGACGCCTTGGACAGGGTGATGAGATTGACAGGGGGATCCAGAGACTGACAGCTGAGGCCCATCTGGGTTGCCAGGTCTCTGGAAACAAAGTTCTGCTCAGCGCCTGAGTCAGCTAAAGCTAGCGTGGAATGTTCTGTATGTTTGTGAATTAGTCTGATGGGTATGCGGAAACTAGTGAGGGGTTCTTCTAAGTTCTTGTCCGGGAATCCCCCTACTGCGATCCACGGACCTTCCCTTTTAACCGACTAGGACATTCAAAAACCCCATGAGACTCCTTTCCACAATAGAAACAAAGGCCAAGATCCCTACGGCGCTGTCTCTCAGCTGCTGACACTTTTGATTGCCCTATGACCATAGCCTCTTGATCCGGATGTTCCTCTGACGCGGGTAAAGCGAGCAGAGGAGAGCTAGTGGAACGAGGGCAGGGCTTAGTCGAACGGGGAGTAGACCGCCGTTCGGCCGCTCGCTCCCTTAACCTACTATCCAGGCTTATAGCGAGGGCAATTAGTTCCCCTAAATTATCCGGTTTGTCCCGTGCCGCTAACTCATCTTTTAATTCGGCGTTGAGACTGCGGAGGAAAATACCGCAAAGTGACGGCTCCCCCACCCACTCTCAGCGGCCAGGACCCGGAAATCAATAGCATAATCAGCAGCTGATCTAGTACCCTGCTGCAGACTCAACAGCCGTTCAGTCAACACCGCACCCCTATCAGAATGGTCAAACACAGCCATAAACTCCACCATGAACTGCTGGTAAGTTAACACAGGATAACTTGGTTTAGCCATAACTGTATATGCCCAGTCTAAGGCTCTACCCCCCAACAAGTTGATGATATATCCAATCTCTTGAATCAATGGCGAAGTCTCCCGGAACACGGAGGAAAACTGATTCACATTGTAAAATGAATCCTCGAGCTTCTCCGAGTTTCCCACTAAACTGGGCAGGAGTTGGCACAGGGGTGAGGCGAGATGTAGGTGTTATATTAGCTTGACCTGGCGCTAAGCCTGCAGGGGTTGAAGCACTAGTGGCAGGGGGAAACGTCTGGTGTCCTTCCAGACGATCCAGCCGGCTGTTAATTTGAGTAATTTGGTTGAGAATAACTGTCTGTTGGTGTGAGATCATATCTACCCGAGCGCTAAGGGTGTTTAATCTGCGCGACAGTGTGCTGTCCGCTGGGTCAACGTGATGGAGTCGTACTGACATGTTTCAGGACCCAGGAGACAGACACTGACACGAGCAGATATGGACAATTATTCTTTATTGAATAGTGAGTGAGTGTAGTGCGTGTGTGAGTGCAAGTATCGCTGTCTGGTCACTGGAGCTGAGCAGTTCTGATGGCGACCTGGCAACCCTGGAACACACAAGCAGAAACAATTACAGCTGTTCAGCGATAACGGGTAATTGCTGATGGTGACGCTTACTTGAGTGTACCACAGGTTGAGTTCTGCTGGCTCCGAGTGTCCGTGCAACGTGGTAGTGATTGTGCCTGTAGCTGTGGTGGTGATAGTGCTCGTAGCTGTGGTGGTGAGGAGGAACTCCGTGAAGGAGGTGGTGTTGCCCCATTGGCCGGGGAAGCCGGTCCGCCGCCAGGGAGGTCCACCTGTGCACAGGGGTAAAGGCTTGGGGTTGAATAGCAAAGAGTTCTCTTACGTGACCGGTCTTGACGTGACGTACTTGGCTTAACTTGAGGACGAGGTTCTGGCTCATACTCAGACGAAGAAGACAGACGACTCCGTGCCGGGCCGTCAGTCACACTGGCTTTTAAAAGCCGCTGATTAGCACCTGCTGGTCTGTGCGCAGCTGGAGAAGATGAAACAGATGACGGCCCAGCAGCCGTCATGACAGAAAGCTGAAAATATGTGCAATAGATATACAAACAACAACTATAAAAATGTGTGAAAATATGAATAATTCACAAGTGTTGGATAGCATAAAACAAAGAATTCAAAAATACACAGGAAGTTGAAAATATATACCTAACAAAAATAAAAAATAAATATAAAAATATGGAAATAAGTCATCCACATGTCTGGAATTGCAGAATATGCATAAAATAAAAATAAAATACAGAAAGTTGAAAAATATAAATAAAAATGTAAATTGTTGAATTTTTTTTATTCTTATGTATTTTTTAACCTCCCGTATGTTTTATTTTTGTTTCATACATTTCTACAACTCAAGACATAAATGATTCCTTTTTCCACATTTTTTCTAAATTTTTATGTATATTTTCAACTTTCTGTATCTTTGTTTTATACAATTCAAGATTCAAAATATTTGTGTTTCCACATGTTTATACTTTTTATTAATTTGTATTTCTATTACAGCATCAATAGCTCTTAACAGGAGATTCCACAGACTTCACTGATAAAACCAGCAACCATCTTTTGTCTGAGTTTATTCTCTCCCTGCAACAACATTCACACTGATAGAACTGACATAAAAATTGCAACACAAGAAAATCTCAGCAGAACAACTTTAGGGCAATAACTGACCATTTCACTTGTTTTCAATATGCTTAAAGAGAACATGCTCATTTTTAGACATTAAACATTTCCCATCATTCCTTGTAGTTACATTCCCTCAGAATGTTACAGTATATACATACAGTGGTGTAAAAAAGTGTTTGCCCCCTTCCCAATTTCTCATTTTTTTGTATGTTTGTCACACTTAAACGTTTCAGATTATCAAACAAATTTAAATATTAGACAAAGATAACACAAGTAAACACAAAATGCAGTTTTTTAAATGAAGGTGTTTATTATCAAGGGTAAAAAAAAAATCCAAACCTACATGGCATTGTGTGGAAAAGTGCCCCCCCCCCCCCGTTAAAACATAAATTAACTGTGGTTTATCACATCTTTGGAAAGCTGAGTTCAGTTTCTCTAGCCACACCCACGCCTGATTACTGCCACACCTGTTCTCAATCAAGAAATCACTTAAATAGGACCTGCCTCACAAAGTGAAATACACCAAAAGATCCTCAAAAGCTAGACATCATGCTTTGATCCAAATAAATTCAGGAACAAATGAGAAACAAAGTAACTGAGATCTATCAGTCTGGAAAAGGTTATAAAGCCATTTCTAAAGCTTTGGGACTCCAGCAAACTACAGTGAGAAGCATTATCCACAAATGGTGAAAACATGGAACAGTGATGAACCTTCCCAGGAGTGGCTGGCCAACCAAAATTACCCCAAGAGCGCAGCGACCACTCATCCAAGAGGTCACAAAAGACCCCACAACAACATCCAAAGAAATGCAGGCCTCACTTGCCTCAGTTAAGGTCAGTGTTCATGACTCCACCATAAGAAAGAAACTGGGCAAAAATGGCCTGCATGGCAGAGTTCCAAGACAAAAACCACTGCTGAGCAAAAAGAACATAAAGGCTTGTCTCAGTTTTGCCAGAAAACATCTTGATGATCCCCAAGACTTTTGGGAAAATACGCTGTGGACTGACGAGACAAAAGTTGAACTTTTGGAAGGCATGTATCCCATTACATCTGGCATAAAAGTAACAGCATTTCAGAAAAGAATATCATACCAACAGTAAAACATGGTGGTGGTAGTGTGATGGTCTGGGGCTGTTTTGCTGCTTCAGGACCTGGAAGACTTGCTGTGTAAAATGGAACCATGAATTCTGCTGTCTACCAAAAAATTCTGAAGGAGAATGTCTGGTCATCTGTTTGTGACCTCAAGCTTGTCACGATCTGAGCACGTGGGGGATTCTACCGTGCTCTGTCTCTTTTGTCTTTTTCATGTATTTGGATTGGATTGGATTTTTGAGTTCTCATTCCTGTTATTTTACCTTTGGTTAATTTTCACATATCCCGCATTGTTTCTTAGTATGATTTATTTTCCTGTTTGCATTTGTCACTTACTTATACCTACTCACTTTCGGTGTAGTACCCTTTTTGGTAGTGTTGTGTTATGGCAATGTAGTTACCATAACTTTTCTACCTGGACAAAAGGGATAATTGGGCCAGGTCAGGTAGACCCTAGATTCGTAGGAGCCTGGAGGGCGTAACAACAGAGGACACTTACACACGGTGTATGAACTTGCGACTATGTATATTTTTCAAGTTGTGTACTAATTACAGACATGTACACTTAATAAAGAAAACACACAACACTTGTCACAATAATAAGAAAAATAAAAATACAATACCCCAAAATACACTACCGTTCAAAAGTTTGGGGCCACTTAAAAATTTCCTTATTTTTGAAAGAAAAGCACTTTTTTTCAATGAAGGTAACTTTAAACTAATCAGAAATACACTCTATACATTGCTAATGTGGTAAATGACTATTCTAGCTGCAAATGTCTGGTTTTTGGTGCAATATCTAGATAGGTGTATAGAGGCCCATTTCCAGCAACTATCACTCCAGTGTTCTAATGGTACAATGTGTTTGCTCATTGAGTCAGAAGGCTAATTGATGATTAGAAAACCCTTGTGCAATCATGTTAGGTCTGCAATGCTGTAATTGCTGCAAATGGAGGATTCTTTGACGAAAGCAAAGTTTGAAGGAAAAAAATTATTATTTCAAATACAAATCATTATTTCTAACCTTGTCAATGTCTTGACTATATTTTCTATTCATTTTACAACTCATGGTGGTAAATAAGTGTGACTTTTCATGGAAGACACAAAATAATTGTCTGGGTGACCCCAAACTTTTGAACGGTAGTGTATATTTACAATATATACAGTCCTTGGTATCAGTCCAGGTGACTAGTTGGGTCACTTTTACCAGTCACTAGGATTCGGGCTTCGGCTCGCCATCCAGATCTGGAGAATCCACAGTCCTCTGAATCCAGCACAAAAACCTGACCAAGCTAGGCGACACATGCGTCAATGGGGTTCCCGCGCTCAATGGCGTCCACAGCCTTTGGATCCCAATCTTAAACTTTAATAAACGGGGCATTAGAATTTGCTAATACAGCAATGTCTCATTGCAGGTGTTTATTCAGGCTTACCAATCTCAAATTTTGTCCAAGCAAAGGCTGCTATTAGCACGTTAGCTCATCGTCTCCGTGAGGAATCGCGTTCTCTCGGTCGTGTCTCGCCAGTGTCTGACAGCGTTCTGCATATTACACACAGACCGAGCGAGGGAACGCATGACCCCATTGGCTGGCGTGACCCCATTGGCTGTTGCTGCCAAACAAACGACGCAGCCATTTGTTGCTCAGTATACCAAATGAAAATATCGTGAACGTTATTAAAACTTTCCAGAAAATGTTCCTAACTATTTATGAACATATTTTAAGAACTTATATTGTATTTATATACTCATCTTCAAATTATCTATTCCCATTGTGAAATGAGTGTCCCTCCTTCTTCTTAAAGCGGTATCGACATTCATAATTCCATCCACGTTTTTAACACTGGGTTACACATTCATTGTAGTGTTGTTACTTATATGTTTGTGTTTTCTTGTCTTTATTTGTTATCTCATTATATTTTTATTCTGTTGTATTTTCTCTCTTCCCAGGGTTGCAGCTGTCAGTGGCACTTCTGGGTTTTTGCTCTGTTGTGGGTGGTGCTCCTGTCAGCTGTCAGTCCCATCTTCTCCCTCTCATTGCTCCCAGCTGATTCAAGTTTATAATCATTGTTTCCTCCTGCCCACTCATGGTATCTGCACCTGCCATCATTTGTTTCATTTGTTTCCTGCTCTATATAAAGACTTATTTTGCTTCCTCGTTTCCAGAGTCTTATAAGTTACTCTTCTTCACCAGAACCTGCCTCCTGTTCTGGTCAACTCTTTTTCCTAAAACTCGTAAGTTTGCTTGTTTTCAGTTTAGACTTTTGTGTTAAACACCACTTGGTCTTGTTGTTTGTTTTTCTGTTAATAAATATCACAAACTAGCAGTCCAGCGTCTGGGTCTTCCTCTCTGCCCTGTGGGGCAATTCATGACAGAAGACACCGGCCAGTTTGAGACCCAGCTGCTGCTAGTTTGTGTTTTTTTGTTTGCACTCACCTGTTTCTCCGAAGCATATCATGTCCCCAGCCCATACAGACTCTGCAGGTGGACGCAGCTACCTAATGAGCCTGGGGTGGGAGTGGGAGTGGATGGATTAATCTCCACTGCTCACATCGGTCCTACCCCGGAAGACACATTGTGGTACCTGGGTCTCACGGAGGCAGCTGCTTGCCGATGCCCTCAGCTCAAGGAGCATGCTAAGGGAGAGGATTTCTCTGGTGGCAGCTCTGCAACATGAGAACAGTGAGATGGTGAGGAATTTCCCGAGGAAATCTGGGCCCGCGCCGAAGGGGAGGCGTTCCCGGGCCCCTGTAGTATCGGCTCCTCACCAGTCTTCAGCACCCGTTCCTGCTCCCGCTCCACCTACTCCAGGACGCCACTGTCCAGGGAAGTTCCGCCAGAAGAACGCCTCCACCTCTCAGTCAGCAGCTTCTCCCATGTCGAGCCAGACAACTTCTGCAGCAGTTTCTTCCTCACGTTTGTCTTCACTGGCTGTCCCGTCAGCCTACTCCTCCTTCTTTGCTGCTGCAACTCCCATCTCCTTGATGTAGCCTCCCGCTGCTGAGGGTCCGGCTGTTTCCTCCCCGGCTCTGCCTGTCACCATGTCTACAGGGGCGGCTCCTCCATGTTCCTCTGAAGGACCTCCAGCCACTGGAGTCACGGAGAGGGCTGATTCCCAGCAAGCTGCAGCAGAAACCATCATGCCCTGGGAATACAGGCAAGTGTTTTTTCAGTCTCTTTTCCCTAAAAATGAAAAACCTTGCCTGATTCCCAGTGGTAAGCCTTGGCCACTGCAGTCCTCTGAGTTCTCACCACCTGCTGCACATATTAATTCTTCACCTGCTCTCTCCGTGCCTCCTCCTTTGCTCTCTGAGTGTCCGCCGGCCCCAGGATTACGCCACCGGACGTTGGAGGAGCATGCAGCCCTGGAGGACCTGGTTCCAGCCCCGCAGCCATGGCCTGGATGGAGGGAGACCGCTGAGACCGAGCTGATGCCTGCGCCGATGATTGAGCGTCCCCGGGCTTCAGCTGTGCTGGATCCAGCGCCAGTAGGGAATCGACCTCCTGTTGCCACGCCAGGCAAGCCACCTGCATGGGTCACATCGCTGGGGGGTCCCGGGACTTCATCGACCACCATGCCTGCTGCAGGGGCCACCACAGCAGAGTCTGAGCTGGACCTCCATAGGGCCGGGCCCGAGAAGTCATCGTCTAGATCGACGGAGTCCTGGACAGCGGTGGAGCTTGAGCTCAGGCAAGTGGTCGCCTTTGTCTTTGTTGTTTCCATGTTGGAGAGATCTTGCCTGGCTCTTGGTGGGGAGAGTAAAGTGCAGTCAGCAGCTGCACCTGAGCTCACCTTGCCAGGCTCCACTGGCGCTGGTGACCCTGACCCTGTTTCTTTGCCTCTCCTGTCGGAGTCTCTCCCCAAGGTCACCGAGGATGTTCCAACTTCGCCAGTGGTCTCCGTGGGTCCAGCTCCTCCCACTGAGGGTGTGGCGGGTGCTCTGTCCCAGCCCGGGACCTCCATGGGTGCTGGACCCCCTCTGGATGAGGTCGTCACGGGTGCTCCATCCCAGCCTGGAACCTCTGTGGGTGCTGCTCCCCCTCCGGATGAGGTCATCGCGGGTGCTCTGTCCCAACCTGGGACCTCCGTGGGTGCAGCTCCTCCTCAGTCCGGGTCTCCGTGGGTGCTATGTCCCAGTCAGGGACCATTGTGGATGCTGCACCCAGCCTGAATCCAGCATGGGTGCTGCGCTCCAGTGTGGGCCCGCCATGGGTGTTACGCTCCAGCCTGGGGGCTGCCATGGGTACAACTCTGGCCCAGTCCTGGCCCACCATGGGTGCAGCTCTGGCCAAGTCCGGGCCCACTGTGGGTGCTGCTTTGCTCCAGCCCGGAGCCACCATAGGTGCTGCTTTGCTCCAACCCAGAGCCACCGCAGGTACAGCTTGGGTCCAGCCCGGAGCCACTGTGGATGCAGCTTTGCCCCAGCCCGGAGCTACCGTGGGTGCAGCTTTGCTCCAACCCAGAGCCACCACGTGTGCTGCCTTGCTCCAGGCTGGAGCCATGACGTGTGCTGCCTTGCTCCAGGCTGGAGCCGCCATGGGTGCTGCGCTGTCCCAGTCCGGGATCACCAAGGGTGCTATAGGCCAGTCCGAGGGCATCGTGGTTTCCCCTCCTCTGCCTGACGCCATCGTGGTTCCCTTTCCTCTGCCAGACGCTGTTGTGGTTCCCTCTCCTCTGCCAGGCACCACCGTAGTTCCCTCTCCTCTGCCAGATGTCACCGTGGTTCCCTGTCCTCCGCCCGACATCGTCGTGGTTCCCCCCACTCCACTGTCCCCTTCATCATTGGGCTTCCTCATGGGGCAGCCGCCTCCTGGGCCACCCCTTCTGTTTTGGTGGCTGAAGAACCCTGGCCGACCACCTGACAGACTGCACCATTGAGTTGGGTGGCTCATATTCTCCAGCAGGCCACCTGACTCTTACCACCTCGCCATCTGTCAGGCCTGGGACTTTGGCTGGCTGCCAGCACTGTTTAGTTCTTTGGCCTAGGGGGCCTAGGGGCCTGGTTTTGTGTGGGTGTGGATCCTAAGCGGGGTCTTTTTATTTTCTCTTAGTCTGGGTTTTACTGGGGCGTGAGTTCTGAGGGTTTTTCTTATTTTCTCTGGATTGCTTTGGTCCCTCCATGCCTTAGTTCCCCTCCTCCCTCCCAGGGTGGGGCCGTTTTGTTGTTGGGGTGGGTTTTTTGTGTGTGGGGGGGGTCTTTTTCTTCAATGTTGCCTGGGGTGTCTGGTTCCACCCCTGGGGGGGGGGGGGGGGGCTCTGTCACGATTTGAGCACGTGGGGGATTCCACCGTGCTCTGTTTCTTTGTCTTTTTCCTGTATTTGGATTGGATTGGATTTTTGACTTCTTATTCCTGTTATTTTACCTTTGGTTAATTTTCACTTATCCTGTATTGTTTCTTAGTATGATTTATTTTCCTATTTGTGTTCATTGTAGTGTTGTTACTTATATGTTTGAGTTTTCTTGTCTTTATTTGTTATCTCATTATATTTTTATTCTGTTGTATTTTCTCTCTTCCCGGGGCTGCAGCTGTCAGTGGCACTTCTGGGTTTTTGCTCTGCTGTGGGTGGTGCTCCGGTCAGCTGTCAGTCCCGTCTTCTCCCTCTCATTGCTCCCAGCTGATTCGAGTTTATAATCATTGTTTCCTCCTGCCCTCTCATGGTATCTGCACCTGCCATCATTTGTTTCATTTGTTTCCTGCTCTATATAAAGACTCTTATTTTGCTTCCTCATTGCTGGAGTCTTATAAATTACTCTTCTTCACCAGAACCCATCTCCTGTTCTGGTCAACTCTTTTTCCTCAAACTCGTAAGTTTGCTTGTTTTCAGTTTGGACTTTTGTGTTAAACACCGCTTGGTCTTGTTGTGTTTGTTTTTCTGTTAATAAATATCACAAACTAGCAGTCCAGCTTCTGGGTCGTCCTCTCTGCCCCGAGGGGCAATTCATGACAAAGCTGAAGCACACTTGAGTTCTGCAACAGGACAATAATCCAAAACACACCAGCAAGTCCACCTCTGAATGGCTTAAGAAAAACAAAATGAAGACTTTGGAGTGGCCTAGTCAAAGTCCTGACCTTAATCTGATTGAAATGCTGTGGCATGACCTTAAAAAGGTGTTTCATGCTTGAAAACCCTCCAATGTGTCTGAATTACAACAATTCTGCAAAGGTCAGTGGGCCAAAATTCCTCCACACGCTGTAAAAGACTCATTGCCAGTTATCACAAACACTTGATTGCAGTTGTTGCTGCTAAGGGTGGCCCAACCAGTTATTAGGTTTAGGGGACAATCACTTTTTCACACAGGGCCATGTAGGTTTGAATTTTTTTTTCCCCTTAATAAACACCTTCATTTAAAAACTGCATTTTGTGTTTGCTTGTGTTATCTTTGTCTAATATCTAAATTTGTTTGATTATCTGAAACATTTAAGTGTGACAAACATACATAAAAATAAGAAACCGGGAAGGGGCAAACACTTTTTCACACCACTGTATTCTCAACTTTCTAAATCAAGAATACAATAAATATAGAATTTCACTTTTATGGCAATTGAAGTCAATTCAGGTGTGAAGTTCCTCTTCTCCCCACATGTAGACAAGATTTCTGAAGGGCATATTTACTACATGGACATTCAAATGTAGGCGTGTCAAGGGAGGAGTCTGGTATTCCCTGATATACGCTCAGTCCCACGTAGATTGGGCTGTACAAAGAAAATGTGCTTGGATTCATGTGTACGCACTGTTTCATACATCTGGATTTGTTTGTGCGTACGTCATTTTCTTGATTTAAGTGTACACCATTTTTCAGTAGGATATCTGCACAAGTCTTTGTACTTGAGGCCCCAGGTTCTCTTCCACCTGCTCCCTACTCTCCCTACTCTCACAAGGCTGTCAGCGAACATCATGGTCCAGGGACAATCCTGCCTGACCTCCCTGTCAGACTGTCCATCATCACTGATGAATGATGAAACGAGGGGGCTTAATCATTTTTAACTCAAAATTACACATTTATGCAAAACAAAAATAAAACATAAAACAAATAAATGATTTTTTCTTCTTGAGTTCATAACTTGTGTATCAACTGTTCCATAATTCACCCATAATAGTCAGCCATTCCTCCCGTGAGGGTGTTTCTGTCCTGCCCCCTTTCCTCATGATCACTTTTTTACAGGCGGCTAGTAGGATTTTCAATAGCTATCTGTCATCTCCTCGCACAATGTACCCACACTGTAAGCAATTGTTGTTAATTTATGGCCAATTTCCAACAGTAATATACTGTATTAATGTAATACAGTTTTGTACTGTAATTTCCAATGCATCGTGGGCTGTTCAACATGAAGCAACAGCACACAGGCCATCAACAGTATGCTAATGTTTTAAAATACAGTAAACTACAGTACTTTTTAGAATGGATGTGGCAATCTCATGAGGGAAAATTCAGAAAGCCTTTCAGAGCATTAGGACATGTGCTGCTACTCATGAAGAACAAATCCTGCTTCATCTGCATCAACTGGATTGTGCATTTACAAATAACAAGGCAATTAAAAACTAACTTATCTTTATTTCTTTTTCCAGTAGAGTATTACTGAAAATTATGTTTGAAAAGGTCAGTGAGCTCTCTCTTGTGTAACTCCACATGTTGTTCTGACAAACCACAAGTGACTTTGATATTATCAACTTCATAAGCATGTAATGTACACCCTTAAGTAATTTTGATTATTTTGCTTCTTGTTATTTTAGAGTGGCAACACTGGAATAAAACCAGGGAGAGCAACAATGACCAGCAAGGTGGTGATCATCTCTCTTTGACAGACAATAGTACTGAAGCAGTTACAACTTTTGTTGTGTTTTTGTGTTTGGTAAGTTCTCTGACATGCAAAATTTGAGTTTATTGCCATTTCAACAGTTTTTTCAGAATCTCTTTGGCTTGTGTATTTAGGACATCTAACAGTTTTTACAGTAGCAGTATTCATGTTGATACTGCCTGTTTAAACAAACATTTGTGCCATTAAATCCCTTTGTAAGTTGTTTATTATTTAGCAGGTTGAAACACCTGTCTGGAGCCCACAGAACAATGCTAATTTTAATTGCATTAAATATTAGGATTTTAGATGTTCCAAACTGTTTAACTAATTCACTGTACTATGTCTGTCTAAGTAACCCTAGAATGTTACTGTACATTAGAATAGTCACAGAAATATGCTGCATTTTAGTTTTACTGTAATAGGTTGTGAATATGTAGGTAACAGTATGAATACTGTAAAATCACAGTATTGTGGCATCCTAGGCAGCATCTGGGACATGATTGGCTAAAATAGAGGGAGTATGCTAATGAGGTAGGGACTGAAGGATTGTGGGAGACGTTTTGAGAGGATTTGATGTGGGTTCTGGGTTCTTTACTGATGTTTTTGTAATAGTAGTGTAATAGTAGTGTTGTTAACTTCCCCCACTGTGGGACTAATAAAGGCTTATCTTAAATGTTAGTTAGTGTTGGTGCTTTGTTCTCTGCAAAAACCGTGACTGAGGGAGCTGGTCAGTTTAATGGCTTTGGCCATTGTGACGTTTTGGGGAAGTTAAAAAATAAATGCTGACTGAACAATAGCTGCCTCGTCATTGCCTGAAACCCACCGCTCATTACAATATACTGCTGGCATCTTTGCTGCCAGTATTTTACTGTAGAAAAAGTCAGGTTTGTAAAAATAAAAGTTCTGCATCCATGTGCTCGATTGAGTGAAGAATTAATGGCATTATAAGTAAAAGCAATTAGAGGAAAAACAAAAAGGCTTCAAATGACCATTAGTCTGTGAGTAATAACAAGCCAGTGACTCACTGCTGAAGTATTGTCAATGTTCTCATAGGGTATGACTTTAGAGGCTGATCAAAGCTACAGTGAAAGTGACCCTTACAATAATCTGATACAGCTTGTTTCACATCTGGAAAAAAAATCTGAGACACAAATCAGCAGCGTTCCTTCACCTGTGAAGTTTGTGGTCTGTGGTTGCGCTGCTAGGATAACTTTCCAAATTAATGTTGCAGTGGCACAATCGTAGCAGGTTGGGGAAAGTGTTTTTTGGAAAAAAAAGAGCAAATGAGCTGATACTCACGACTTGAAATGATGATGATGCTTAAAGTGTCAGCAGGAAATCCTTCTCCTTTTCCGATCCACTTTGAACACCAGAAGTCTCTGCTCCTTTCACCTCTACACACTGACACATCAGTCCTTCCTTCTCCGCTCTCTCTCTCTCTCTATCCTGTCTTCTCTGAAGCTCTCTTCACCCTCGATTCAATGCTGAGGTATAATTAGAAGTCCTTTTTAAAAACTCTTTATTTGTTGAGGGCTTGAGAGTCGTTGTGTTTCTTTACACGCCCCCTCTCTCTCTCTCTCCCCTGCACACCCACTTTATGATCCAGCTGCTGCCAGATGTGTGGCACATCCTCCTCATTCAGATATGATTTAGCTTGTTTCCTTCACTCCTTTCTTCGTCACTATACTCTACCCCCCTTAAGGAACAGACGGGTGTATGTCTGCCAGTAGCTATAATCTTGCTGTGCTACAGGATCACATTTCTGCAACACTGCACTGGGGTCTCTGAGAAAATGGGTTGCAGACCCTTTTTATCCACCTTTGCTTGAAACCGTCTGTTATGTCTGAGAAATAGGTAGATAGGAGTTGTGTCTTCATGCAGCCAACTGAACCTTTATTACAGAGAACTTGGGATTATAGTGGACCATGCCCGCCTGACGTCACCCTGCGGGTGGGCACGGCATCACATACACGCACATTCCATACACCACATTCTCCCACCTTTAGAAAAATGCAAAACCGCACACAATCAAAACCTCCCAAAATTTGAACTGGATTCATGCACCAGGAACATGGGGAATAATGTACAGTAATAACATGGCCTATCACATTCACACAAAGAATGACTAAAATTGAACCACGTCTCTTAAAATATATAAAATTAATCTCATGTTACACACACTCTCACTCATATGCACACCAGCATCATATATATATATATATATATATATATATATATATATATATATATATATATATATATATATATATACTGTATATATATATATATATATATATATACAGTATATACATACTGTATATACACACAGATATTTACACCAAATTTTTTTCAGGTAACACCAATATCCTTGGGCAGCCACCATTTACCACACAGCTCTGGAGGCCCTGGCCAGCCCCACGGCACATGCGCCCCTGGCCGCTGTCCTCCCCCAGGGTTGAAGCCCCCCCCTCCCCATTTAAAATGTCCCTTCCTGCCATTAGGCGCTTCTTCTCTCTGGACCCACAGTGTTGCTGTCCAGCGCGCCATCTCTCCACGCCCACAGGACCGCTCCTGACAGCCTTCCACACCGCCATCATGGCTCCAGACACTCTGGCCCCCAATGGCCACGCTCCAGGGAAAACCGAAGTCCGTTTGTCGGCGTCGTCCACTGCCTCAGGCACCTTGCCATAGCACCCAGTACCCTCTTCCAGGGCGCTCCACTGCACTGCCTCCATATCCAGGTGCTGCTGCTCATCTCCAGGGTCCACTGCGTCATCCTCGCCGGTATTGTTCTCTGACCCAGGCAGCTCGACGCTGCAACCAGCACTCTAGGTCCAGGTGCCCTGCTGCGCGTCACTGTGTCCAGCTGTGGCTGTTCCCTCTCTGGGCTCTCAGCGTCACTCTCGTCGGCTCCACTGTCCGACTCGGGCACCTTGTCGCTGCTCCCAATGCCCTCAACCCAGGTGCTCTGCTGGGTCATCTCCTCGCCCGCCTGTCACTGCTCTTCCCCGGGGTCCTCAGCCTCCAGCTGCAAGGTTGACTCCTGCTGCCTCTCCTCTTCGCTGTCCTCACGCACCACGCCGACCAACCCATCAGTGCTATGGTCCTGTGCCAGACTGAGCTCCATGGCTGGCTCGCTGTCTTCAGTGACTGGGGACTTTTCCACACTTTGCCCCGGTCCCTTCTTGGCGTCCAGCTTGGCGCCTGTAGCCTCGTTTTGGCATGCAGTTAGCTCAACAGCTAGCTTGTCCAAAGGCGCGGCATGGGTTGTTAGCCTCCCGCAGCTAACTAGCTCTGCCATTCCCGGCACCCACAGCTCCCATGCCTGTAGCCACCTGGTCCTCGTCTGCTCCGCGAAGTGCATCACCATCTGATTGATGGTATCCTCATAGCACTCTACCACGCCCAGCATGTCGAGGATCCTTTGGCCCTCTGTGCCAAGGTGGTGGGCCAGGAGTGCTAGCCGCCGACTTCCGCCAAACATATGGAGACCCAGCGCTCTGATATATTCCTCAAAATCGGTCCTCCACTCTGGCCACAGGATCACCGGCTCGCCCGCTCTCTCCAGAAACAGCATCAGTGGCGGAGGTAGCCAGCACGCTCCCATTGTTCTCGTCATTGCCATTGTTATGTCTGAGAAATAGGTAGACAGGAGTCGTGTCTTCATGCAGCCAACTGAACCTTTATTAAAGAGAACTTGGGATTATATACACAGTGGGCTGCGCCCGCTTGACGTCACCCTGTGGGTGGGCACAGCATCACATACACACACATTCCATACACCACACCATCTCCCCTCGATCCTGTGATATTTAACTTTGAAAGTGAGAACTGCTGAAAGCATTTATTCCAGTGCTGAGAGAAGCAGAGCATGATGTTAAACACTGGGTGCATGTTCATTTAAACATTCATATTACATAGATATGTTGCACATTTGTCACACTCACTCATATCCACACTCAGCTTTGCCTACATGTGATTGATTCTATCTGACTGTGGCTCTGGAGAGATCTGATATGTCATGAACCTAGGTTTGGTGACCCCAAACCCAGTTCTGACCCATGGTTATTTTGGCCCGCTTCTCTATTTTATTTTCCATCAGGCGCTTCAGGGAGTCCTTTGGGTCCTCGCTCCCTGACAGCTCGGGCACATCCCCTCCTCCTGTCAGTATCGCCAGCTGATCCTCATTATGGGTGTTTCACACACTTACAAGCACACGCTTTATTCACTCCCATTCACACGTTCATACACTCACTCATGTAAACATGTTTTCTATTACGTCCAGCCCACGCTCATTTACACCGGCGGTCTCTTTCCTCATTAGTATTTTGACTATTTAAACACTGTGAGAGTAGAGAGAGACCACCTGAGCATTATGTGCTTCATACACGACAGCGTGTACCTTCGTGTATGCAAATTCCATTCCCTACCCTACTCTGTCAGCCTGTTTCATCTTTATCCACCGGACTGCACGGACAGCCCCGGATTGCTCCAGTACCGTAAGTTAATGTTTGCCTTCTCCCTGTGCCGACAGCAGCTCTGTGGCACTAGGCATTCCCTCCCCCAGGCTGTAGAGCATCCTGGAGGCGTCCCTGTATGTCTGGTGGCCTCAACTGTTATCATTGCGTCTAATCAACTCACTGTTCTTTGCTTGACTGTTGCTGGATCTGTTATTTTGGGTTTTTTTTAATAAACTGCACAAATCTACTCCAGCAATGGGGTTTTTCATTCTGTCCTCTGTGCGCCGCGTAATGGCGCACGAGGATTCATAACAGAATGCTCCGGCCAGCAAGAAAAAACCCAGCGGAGTAGACTGTCATGTGAGGGGTTGTTTTCAACCCCGTCCATGATTTGTGGCTGTAGGGCTTTGATTGTGCTTATTATTTTCAGCTAGCAGATTATTTGAGTCTGGCGCTCTGCCAGTCCTACGGCCACACCTCCTCCTCTCGCCAGACATTCATCGGCTGAATCTCATCACCACATGCACACATATGTACGCACGCATGCACACACACTCACACATGCACACACACACACACACACACACACACACACACACACACATTTCCAATCAGTCATGCACTTGTTTGCCACACTGCTATGTCCACTTGCCTTCATTAGTGATTTGTGTACTTATGGGAGGCAGTGTGATCAGTCAGTGTGACAGCTTAGTCAACGTTGGACTTCTTGGCTCTTGGACTGTTGGCTCTTTCCCTTGGACTGAATCATGTTGTTGCTCCAGAGACTTTTCGCTCCGACACGTATGTATGTCCTCTTTATTATTGCCTTCCTCTCTACTCCTATTCAGTTTGGAGCACGCTTGGCTTTTCTTGCCCACCAACGAAGCTTGTAGCCGGTTGTCTCATCACCTATCTGTGACTGTTATTTGGACATTTTGTATATTTTTCCTTCTGTTAATAAACACGTTACATTACTGCACGTTGGGCTCTTATCAATTCATATGTTTGCTGTGCCACTACGCAGCGGACATGACAGTAAGCTGCCACCACAAACAGTCCAAGCAGTGAAGTAACGTGCCGTGTTTTTTTCTTCACTATTCCCTGTGTGTTTTTCCCTTTCTGGAGTTACGTTCAGGATGGACTTACCGGGTAGCAGAGGCTATCCAATGCGTCTGGGGTGGAAATACTGCCAAGCCCTGATGAAAATAGATGGGTTGATCTCAGCGATCTGTTCACACTCCAACAGGCAGCGAAAAGTAAGCTAGGAGCAGGAAGACAAAAGAAGAGGAAAACAGCAGCCTTGTGTGTAGTAGAATGGAATGTACGCACTCTGTTGGACAGAACAACATCACAGCGCCCAGAAAGACAGACCGCGCTTGTGTCCCTGGAAATGAACAGGTACAATGTAGACATAGCTGCACTTAGTGAAACAAGATCGCCTGGATATGATAGCTTGGAAGACCATGGGTACATCTTCTTTTGGAGTAGGAGATCAACTCAAGAAAGGAGAGAAGCAGGAGTGGGCTTTGCAGTTAGAAAGGAGATAGGAGCAATGCTTGATGAGGAACCAGTGCCAATCAATGACAGGATAATGACTATGAGACTCCCACTACAGCGGAAGATGTAGTATTCCACACTCATCAGTGTATATGCCCCAACAATGACCAACACAGAGGAGGTGAAGGAAGAGTTCTACAGTGATTTACGTGAGACTATCAGGCATGTACCGACTGATGACAGGCTGATACTCGTTAGAGATTTTAATGCCAGAGTTGGTTCAGACACTGAGAAATGGAAAGGAGTGCTAGGCAGTTATGGAGTAGGCAAGTACAATGCTAATGGAGAACTTCTACTTGCACTATGTTCAGAGTACAACCTTGTGATAACCAACACTCTATTTAAGCACAAGGAGACACACAAGAAGACATGGATGTACCCAAGATCCAAGCACTGGCACTTATTAGACTACATTATAGTCAGGCAGAGAGACAAAAGGGAGTATTGGACACCAGAGCAATGAGAGGCGCGGACTGTAGTACTGATCATGTTATGCTGAGATCTAGATTAAGGATTTGGAGACGAAAACAGCACTGCAGGACAGGTGCGAAGCCACCATGGAAGCTAAACACTAGTGCACTGAAAGGCCAAAAGAAGCAGGAAGAACTCACACAGGAAATGGATGAAAACTTGAAAGACTGGGACAGCAACAACTCAGAGAATGACATAGAAGAGAAATGGGCAACACTGAAGGATACGGTGTATCAGACTGTGAGTGATGTATTAGGCCACCCTGAGAGGAAACATCAAGATTGGTTTGATGAGCATGATGAACACCTGAAGAAACTACTAGAAGCGAGGAATACAGCTAGGCAAGAAAACCTACAGTGTAACACAAGGTCGAAGAAGAAGAAATACTCAAAGGCTCAGAGTGAGCTACAGAAGTACACCAGAGAGATGAGGTCCAACTGGTGGGATGAAAAAGCGGAGGAACTTCAAACTGCAGTAGACAGAAAGGATATGAAAACATTCTTCACAGGTGTGAGAGAAATCTATGGCCCTAAACCAAGAGGATTGATCTAACTAAAGGCTATGTATGGTGAAACGGTTTTGCAGGAGAAAGACAAGATCCTGGACAGATTTGCAGACCACTTTGACCAACTACTAAACAACCCTGGAGATCTCACTGAAGAGGCTAAAGAAGCTCTAGTGCAGCAACCAGCTGTATCAAGTCTGGATGAACCACCAAATTTTGATGAACTAATGGCAGCTATCAGGACAACACTAGATGGTAAATCTCCAGGAAGGGATGGAATTCCAGCAGAAGTGTGGAAATTTGGTGGTGTTCAACTGACCAACTGCCTGCACAAGCTCATCCAAGAGATATGGGATGCCCAGAAAGTACCACAAGACTGGAAGGATGCAAGTATTGTGCCTTTGTTCAACAAAGGTGACAGGATAGATTGTGGAAATTACCGAGGTATATGACTGCTAGCCATTGTTGGTAAGATTCTTTCACGTGTACTATCAGAATCAGAATCAGAATCAGAATTAGCTTTATTGGCCAAGTATGCACAACACATACAAGAAATTTGACTTTGGCTAAAAACTTGCTCTCGTTCAGGGGGAGGATTTAAATAAGATTTAAATAAGGATTCAATGACAACAGAGTATGTACAGTAAATTACAGTCTGTCCACGTTTCTATAAAAGGATGCAAATATATACAGGAATATATGCAGTTATTTACTCAGACTATCCACACTTTGCAGAAATATATGAAAAAAATATACAGTCATACAGTATTTCAGTGTGAACTCAGATTCAGTGATATAATGTGAATGAAGTAAAAAGCAGTGTGAGAGTTATGTGCAATGTAAGAATGGATGAAAAGTCATGAGTACAGCAACAGGTAGGACTAGGTGAATGTTAGAAGTTCATCAGAGTGATGGCTTGAGGAAAGAAACTGTTCCTGTGACGGGTGGTTTTGACCTTCAGTGATCTGTAACGATGACCAGAAGATAGAAGTTCAAACAGTTTGCGGCCGGGGTGTGACGGGTCAGCACAGATGTTTCCCACCCGTTTCCTGGTTATGGACCGATATAAGTTCTCAACGGAGGGTAGGTCGGTATCAATGATCCTCTCTGCAGACTTAATGATCTGCTGCAGTCTGGTCTTGTTCCTGTTTAGTGGCAGATCCAAACCAGACAGTGATGGAAAAGCAGAGGACAGATTGGATGATGGCGGTGTAGAAGACAACCAGCAGCTCCTGAGGCAAATCAAACTTCTTGAGCTGACGCAGAAAAAACAACCTCTGCTGGGCCTTTTTCCGGACAGTGTCTATATGGGAGGACCACTTCAGGTTCCGGGAGATTGTGGTACCCAGAAACTTGAATGAGTCCACAGTGGACACTGTGCTGTTGAGGATGGTGAGTGGGGGGAATGAAGGAGGGTGTCGCCTGAAATCCACAGTCATCTCCACCATTTTGGCTGGGTTAAGTTCAAGATGGTTCTGGCCACACCAGAGGATCAGCTGCTCCACCTCCCGCCTGTATGCAGACTCATCACCATCCCGGATCAAACCGATGACTGTGGTGTCATCCGCAAACTTCAGGAGCTTCACCGAAGGGTCCTCTGAGGTGCAGTCGTTGGAGTAGAGGGAGAAGAGCAGTGGGGAAAGGACACATCCTTGGGGGGCGCCAGTACTAATTTTTCGGGAGCTGGATGTAAATCTCCCTAGCTTCACCTGTTGCCACCTGTCAGTCAGAAAGCTGGAGATCCACTGGCAGGTGGAGGGGGGGCACCTTGAGCTGGAGGAGTTTCTGATGAAGAATGCCTGGGATGATGGTGTTGAACGCTGAGCTGAAGTTGACAAACAGAATCCTGGCGTACGTCCCTGGGGAGTCGAGGTGTTGCAGGATGTAGTGTAGTCCCATATTCACTGCATCATCCACTGACCTGTTTGACCGGTAGGCAAACTGCAGTGGGTCCATCAGGGGGCCTGTGACGACCTTCAGGTGGTTCAGCACCAATCTCTCCAAGAGGTCAAGGCAACAGGTCTGTAGTCGTTTAATCCTGTAACAGAGGGTTTCTTGGGAACTGGAATGATGATAGAGCGTTTGAAGCAGGAAGGCACATCACACAGCTCCAGTGATCTATTAAAGATCTGGGTGAAGATTGGGGCCAACTCGTTGGAGCAGACTCTCAGGCAGGACGGAGACACACCATCAGGTCCTGCAGCCTTCTTGATCTTTTGTCTCTGAAAGACCCGGCGCACCTTCTCTTCACAGATCGTTAGTGCTGGTGGGAGGTCAGAGTGGAGGAGGGATGGAGTTTCTGGGGCTGCAGATAATCCTTTTGTGTGGGTGGGAGGTGAGAACTGTAGGTTCTTTTCAAACCTACAGTAAAAGCTGTTTAGGTCGTTAGCCAGCTGGAGGTTTTCCACAGGGTGGGGGGATGGTCTCCTGTAGTTGGTGATATTCTGCAGGCCTCTCCATGCAGAAGCAGAGTTGTTGGCTGAGAAGTTTTTTTTGTAACTTCTCACTGTAGCTCCTCTTAGCAAGCCTGATCTCCTTCATCAGCATGTTTCTGGCCCGCTTGTACGGAGTCCAGTCACCAGTCCTGTAGGCCTCCTCCTTGGTCTGACGTAGCTGCTTCAGTTTAGGAGTGAACCAGGGTTTATTGTTGTTGTATGTGCAGAAGGTCTTGGTCTGCACACACATGTCCTCACAAAAACTGATGTATGATGTCACAGTGTCAGTGAGTTCATTTAGGTTAATGGCTGCATCTTCAAAAACACTCCAGTCTGTGCAGTCAAAGCAGGCTTGTAACTCCAGCTTTGATTCCTCAGTCCATTTCTTCACAGTCCTTACAACAGACTTGGAAGTTTTTAGTTTCTGTCTGTATGTTGGAATAAGATGGAGCAAACAGTGGTCAGAAAAACCCAGAGCTGCACGGGGGACGGCATGATAGGCGTTTCTTAAAACTGTGTAACAGTGGTCGAGTGTATTTGTGTCCCTGGTGGGACATTTAATATGCTGTCTGTATTTAGGAAGCTCATTTGTGAGATTAGCTCTATTGAAATCATCCAGAATGATAAGCAGAGAGTCTGGATGTTTTTCCTCCACGTCTGCTATCTGGTCAGCGAGGTGCTGCAGTGCCTCCGTTGTACAAGCAGCAGGCGGGATATAAATTCCGACCAGAATAAATGAGGAGAGCTCTCACGGTGAATAAAAGGGTTTACAGTTTATGAACAGTGACTCTAGGTTAGGGCTGCAAGACTTCTTCAACACTGTGACATCAGTACACCAACCTTCGTTTATGTAGAAGCAGATTCCACCACCTTTAGTCTTTCCAGAGAATTCTCGGCTGCGATCAGCACAAAACAGTTGGAATCCGTCCAGGCAGACCGCGCTGTCCTGGATGTGTTCACTCAGCCAGGACTCCGTGAAACACAGGGCGCCAGATCTGCTAAAATCCAGGTTTTTGTGACTCAGGAGCAGCAGTTCATCCATTTTGCTCGCCAAAGAACGGACATTGCTCAGATGGATCGATGGGAGCGGCGTGCGATATCCTCGTTTCTTCAGCCTGACTAGCACACCGGCACGTTTACCACGCCGCCTTCATTTCCGGCCAGTGCCAATAGCCACTGCTCCCACAGCTAAGATCGACTGAAAAAACTTCAGATCAGCAGCAGAAACTGTCGGAGAAGTTGCATTGGGAGATAGTCTGAGTGAAAGTAGTTCCTCCCTTGAATAGGTGACTCGGACGGAAGAGCAGAAGTCCAAAAAAGCACACAAAATTATCAAAAACATCAGAGAGCAGAAGCCAGTGGCTGCCATCCGCGGCGCCATCTTGGATCTGAACAGAATCAATGAACACATCTCGCAGAATGTACTACCAGAAACCCAGTGCAGCTTTAGAAGTGGAAGAAGCACAAGGGACATGATTTTCTGCTTGAAACAGGTTCAAGAAAAGTGTATCAAACAGAACATGCCACTTTATGCAGTCTTCATAGACTTCAGTAAAGCCTTCGATACTGTTTCGCGACAAGGACTTTGGCAGATACTCAAGAAATATGACTGTACAGAGAAGTTTGTCAGCCTGATCGAGGCACTCCACACAAGTATGCAAGTGTAGCATCATCTCACTTTGGCTCAGCAACAATTATTCTTCTGCTTAAAGACATTTTGTTTCATCCAGGAATAACACAAAAAAATGGATTTTCTTCCTCCAGGCCACAGCTGAAATCCCCCTTCTTTTGTTAAAACCAGCCTAAGGAATTTCCCCAATGTCCGGCTTCACTTTTATTGGCCCCATAAAACCTACACAGACCCACAACTCAGCTAATTTCCTTAAACTCTGGACACGCTGGATTTAAACAGTGAACTTTAAAGTACATTATTACAAACTCAATTCTAAACCTTCATTCTTTTCAGAACTATGAAAATGCAGATGGACTCTGATGTTTTTGATGTGGAAAATCAATAATATGTGTGAAATGCATTAATCTGTGATTTTATATATATGCATGTTAATGTTTAAATGAATGTTTATTCCTGCATGTTGATTTAGAAGCACTGCTTATAAGATACACTAAGGTTAGTTTAGTTATACATAAGTGTGTAACAGTACATTCCAATGTATTTAAAACTGTGTATTCTTGTGGACTGATATCACGTGTCACCAGTCTTCATAGAACCCCAGCTTCTTCATCCTATTGGTCTCTCACAGACAAGGCCTGTTATTGGACTAAAGGTTCATCGAGCCCGCCCACGAAGGACTCTCATTGGCTGAGATCCCGGAAGCCCGCGGAACATAAATAGCAGAGAGACCCCTGCTTCACGCTCTTTTCGTCATCGCTTTTTGGCTGCTCCCTCTTTTTGCTCCGGACTCTCTTTTGCTCCAGACCCTTTTTCCGGCTCCCCCCTTTCTCTGATCTTCTCTATTGTCTACACACAGCAAGGAAGAACAAAGGACCGTCTGAACAAGACTCGACCACGTGTCGCTTTTCTGAACACAGAGCAGATAACTCGTAATTTATGTAACTTTGTATTTTCTTTCTCTCCTAAATGCCTAGGAATTCCTATTTCTTTGAGCTCAATTCTTAATCGGAGTTAAACTCCAATTTTTATTCATCACTTTTTCTTTGTTAAACTTTCTGTAAAACCACCGTTTGTTTGATTTTAATGTAAACTTAATCTTGACTTTATTTTTATAATATTTTTCTTGACCAAGCACCCACCAGAAGCTACTATTTTTATCTAAAGTCCGAAGCCTTTTTGATTTGAGATCTGATTAGATCTAATTATTATCGAAGACCTCTGCAGCTGCTTGTCTACCAGGAAGAAAAGAAGCAGCTCCCACATCGCGCTGAAGAAACGTCACCATCTGGCTTAGAACCCAGTTTCAACTGTGGGTCATACGGCCAAGATCCAGCCCCCTTCGACCGCTTGAATTTAAAGGTTGAACTGTGGACCCTGAAATATCTGCGGGCAGATATTTCCCCTAACATCCACGAAATCTTAGGCTGAGGACGACGACAGAACCATCGTCGGCCGAGGATCATGTGAGCTGCAAAAAAAAACTTTAATTCCTCTGCTGAATTAAAATTTTGAGGTTCGGTAATAATTTGTGTATCTAATCAGATGCAAATTAAGAAGCCCTTAACATAACTCTTCTTTTCATTAAAATTCCGTTTTTATTTTCTTAAGATTCATTTAGGACTTTTTCATATAATTAGTAAACTTTCTCCATAAATTTGCGTTGTTTTTAATAATCTGTTAACTCAAACTGATAGAAATTCATCTCTCAGTTTAACCCTGGTTCCGAAAATATTGACATTGTTAATCTATCATTTACAAGATTGATTTTATGATTAAGGAAATTACTGCAATGTCTGTTAATCATTTCGTTTAATAAATATTTAAAAATGAGAGAAGTTGTTGGGAATTTATTTCATTCTGAGTCTGTTTCAAGCCCAGGTATCGAATTCACGGAAAATTTTTGAGACTGATTATTGATTAATTTATTGAGTGATCAAACAGGTATAAAGTGAAATTAAAGATCAAGTTGCTTCTTAAAGATAGAAGCTGGTGCCCCTTACGAGTGTTATTAACTTTTCTGATGTATATGAAATGAGATCTGATCTCAGATTCCAATACATCAATATAAATTAAATAATTCATACCTGATCATAATTATTATTTATTAATAATTTCATATATTTCCCTTACACAAGCAAACGTGGCAATGAGTGGTTCAGTATCTAAAGACTTTTCAGTAAGCAACGGGGTGAAACAAGGGTGTGTGCTGGCACCTACACTCTTCTCGCTATATCTGGCAGCCATGCTTGAGGTGGCCTTCAAAGACACTTCAGAAGGAGTATACATTCAAACAAGGAAAGAAGCAGACTTGTTCAATGTGGCACAGTTTAAAGCCAAGAGTAAGACATCGATGAAGGTAGTAAGAGAAATGCTCTTTGCTGACGACAGTGCTCTAGTTGCACACAGTGTGGAAGATATGCAATCTTTAGTGGAGAAATTTGCAAGAGCAGCTAGCCAATTCAGCCTCCAAATCAACATCAAGAAGACAGAGTGCCTTTATCAACCACCAAAGTTCCAATTATCAACATCACTACCAGAAGAGATCAGCATTGGTACAGAGCCACTAGTCAAGTGCAAGACTTTCAAGTATCTAGGGCAGGGGTGGGCAATCATGTGCCATGAAAGGCCATTCCACTGCAGGTTTTCTATTCCACCCAGTCTCTTCAGCAGGTGTTTTCACTGATTAGCAATCCTTGAAGCTGATCAGCGCAAACACCTGCTGAAGAGACGGGGTGGAACAGAAAACCTGCAGTGGAATGGCCCTCACTGCCCACCCCTGATCTAGGGAGTACTGTTTCAGAGAACGCTAGGCTGGAGGATGAACTATCTCTCAGAATGGGAAGAACGATCACTGTGTTTGGAAACTTGAGGGAGAGACTGTGGAACAATGGACATGTGTCTATCCATGTGAAATGCAAAGTGTACAGAGCGACAGTCCAGGCTACTCTACTGTACGGTGCTGAAACTTGGACTGTCTACAGAGTGCAGGTGAAAAAACTCCATGCGTACATGATGAGACACATTCGAGCCATAATGAACATCTCATGGAAAGACAAGATAACCAACATAGAAGTGTTGAAACGAGCTGGTCTACCATCAATGGAGGACATGCTAATACAGATGAACCTGAGATGGCTCGGACATGTTGAGAGGATGGACCACCAGCGTCTCCCTCGGCAGTTACTCTACTCACAGTTATGCGAGGGCAAACACAATTGGGTAGACCAAGGCTCAGATTTAAAGACACTGTTAAAAGAAACTTGAAGAAGTTGGACATAGACAGGAATTCCTGGCAGCGGAAGGCTAAGGACAGAGCTGTGTGGAGGAATCTGATCAGACCTAAATGAAACAGTCATTATCGCCCATGACAGACTGCTATGATGATGATCTCGGCAGCATGTGTTTACTCCACTCCAGATGACATTTTGTGGTCTGTGGGATTGGCAGACACTGCAGCTCGCGGCTGCCCTCAGCTAAAGATGCACGCTGAGAGGAGGAAGAGAATTGCCCTGATCGCTGTGCTGCAGTGGGAGAATGGCGGAGCAGAGAGGAAGCACCCGGAGAAGCCCGGGCGCACACCGAAGAAGAGGCGTTCCTGGGCCTCAGCTGTTTTCCTCCACCACCTGTCAGCACCCAGATTGCCTCCATGTCCTGAGTCCAGTCTTGCTCCATCGCCAGGAAACAAGAAGAAACAAAAATGGGTGGGGCCGGCAGAGATTAATCACTGTTCTGAGGAGAAGAAGCCTGCAGCCATCTCATTCTCCATTTTTACCTCCACCAAGGCGTGGAGGGCAGGCTATTCCTCTTATCCATCCCTTTTGGTGCCGGTTTTGGGGGCTTCTCTGCTGCCTATGAAGGAGCCCAGAGTCGTCACAGCCACGGAGATGGATGTTGCCTCGCCAGGTGAAGCAGGAAGCATCACTGACCAGGAGAACAGGCAAGTAATCTCTTCATTTGTTCCTAAAATTGTTGAAAATTCTTGCCTGATCCCTGGCAGAGAGTCTCTGGGTGTGCAGTCCCCAGAGACCTCTTTACCTGCTGCAGCCATGAACTGCTCACCAGCCCTCTCCATGCTTTTTCCCTTCTCCCCTAAATATACACCGGAGCCAGAGCTGGACTGCCAGGACTGGGAGGAGCCAGAGGCCCGGAAGGATTCTTCCCCTGCAGCAATGGTGAGCCAGATCCCAGCCGCCACGCTGGAGGAGTCACCAGCGTGGGTCATGACGGCTGGAACTACGATGACTGCAGAGACCATCACACCTGCTGCGGAGGCCGCCACAGTAGAGTCAGCGCCCGAGCTGCACCTCCAGGAGGCCGAGCCCGTGGAAGCATTGCCCGGATCATAGGAGTCCTGGACAGCGGTAGAGCTCAAGCTAAGGCAAGTGCTCTCTTTTGTCTTTCTTCTTTCCATAGTAGACCATTTTTGCCTAGCTGTTGGTGAGGAGGGACAGCTGCAGCCATACACTGCACCTGAGCTCGCCTCACTGGGCTCTGCTGCTGCTGGTGACCCTGACCCTTCCTCCTCTATGTCTGAGTCCTCTTCTAGGGTCATCGGAGAGAGGTCTACATCGCCGGACCAGACTGAGGATCCAGACTCGCCACTGGAGGTTATTGTGGCCACTGCCATCCCCGCTCTGGTCTCCATGGGTCCAGCTCCCCATCTGCAAAAGGTCGTGGGTTGGGGTCCGCCTCAGCACCGGTCTACAGGGGTGCCTGTGATCGACCACCTCCTGGCTTGGGTTCTCGTACGGGTCGGCTGGCCCAGGGTTAAGATGGCGTGGAGGTCAGCAGTGGCCCAGCCGGGTCCCATAGCGGTTGCAGCAGGAGTCCCCCTGGGCTCCACCATGGGTGCAACCATGGCTCGGTTGGGGTCCACCGTGGGTGCTACACTGACCCAATTGGGGCTCACCGCGGGAGCAATGAGGCCCCAGATGGGGGTCACCGCTGGAGCAACGCTGTCCCAGGCCAGGACCACCGCAGGTGCAGCCATTGCCCAGCCCAGGCCCACCGCTGGTGCGACAAAGTCTCAGCATCACATCAGGACCACCGAGGGTGCCGCCAGCCAGTCCAAGGACACCAGGGTCTCCTTCCCCCTTCCAGAGGCCTGGTGGGTGATCCTTCTCTTCCTGCTGGGCATCATCATGGTCTACCGGGTCCTGACACCAGTGACCGCAGGGGTCTCCCTTCCCTGGTCCGGCCGGCTGTTTCCAAGTCTCCTGGTGGGCAGGCTGCCCCCTTGCTTTTCCCCCTGGTCCTGGTGGCTCAACAATGTGGGCTGGCCGTCTGAAGGTCTGAGTATCCCGGTTGGGGGGCCTCTTTCTGGCCCGTTTCACCTGGCCTGGTGGCTGAGGAACCCCAGTCGGCCTCCCGAGAAACTGTACCATTGGGGTCAGTGGCCAGGTTTTCCTGGCAGGCCACCCGACTCACCTTGCCTGGCAGTCCGGCTGGTGTTGGACTTTGGCAGGCCACCTGGCCTGGTTCATGGATGTTCATGGGTCTGGGACAGTGGCCGGCCCCCTGATCCTTGAGACTCTTGGGGGTTGGGGAGGGGTTATTGTGATTATGGGGTTGGGAAGTATGTATTGTGGTGTTTTTTTTCCTTTGTTAAATCCCTCCTGACCTGTTTCCCCCCCACACCTCCCACCCTGGTTAGCTGTGTTGGCCTTCTGGGTGGGGAGGGGGGAGGCAGGTTTTCTCTTGGGTTTTGTTTTCTGTTGTGTTGGTACGGTGGGTGTCTGGTATCCACACCTTGGGAGGGGGGGGTCTGTCATGTGCGAGGTTGTTTTCAACCCCGTCCATGATATTGTGGCTGTAGGGCTTTGATTGTGCTTATTATTTTCAGCTGGCAGATTATTTGAGTCTGGCGCTCTGCCAGTCCTACGGCCACACCACTTTCTCTCGCTACACGTTCACCGGCTGAATCTTATCACCACATGCACACATACACACGCACGCACACTCACACATGCACATACACGCACATTTCCAATCAGTCACGCACTTGTTTGCCACACTGTTGTGTCCACTTGCCTTCATTAATGATTTGTGTACTTATGGGAGGCAGTGTGATCAGTCAGTGTGGCAGCTTAGTCAACGTTGGACTTCTTGGCTTGTGGACTGTTGGCTCTTTCCCTTGGACTGAATTGTGTTGTTGCTCCAGAGCCTTTTCGCTCCGACACATATGTATGTCCTCTTTATTATTGCCTTCCTCTCCACTGCTGTTCAGTTTGGAGTGCGCTTGGCTTTTCTTGCCCACCAACAAAGCTTGTAGCCGGTTGTCTTATCACCCATCTGTGACTGTTATTTGGACATTTTGTATATTTTTCCTTCTGTTAATAAACACGTTACATTACTGCACGTTGGGCTCGTATCAATTCATATGTTCGCTGCGCCACTATGCAGCGGACATGACATAGACGTGCGGGGGTTTTTTTCGTTTTTTTTTCACCCTTTTTCCCTTTTCTCCCGAGCAATAACATGGTGGTCTGGACGAACAAGGAGCTAAGAGCACAGGACCTGCTGGAAGAGGCTTTCTTCTTTGCTCAGTGGCCACAGTCACTCTAAGATGTTTGGTGGGCACGGCTCGTCGCAGAAGACATCGAGCAGCACCATCCGGATCTCCGGTGGTTCCGAGGGTGGATGACATGCTCTCCTTCCTCCTTCCCAGACGCGGAGCTGAAGAGGGCCTCCCCGACATGGGAGCCATCTTCCCTCCAGAAGAGGTGCTCGCAGTGTAGGAAGACACCCTCCTCCCACGGCTCTCCCACTCCTGCGTCATCCCTAGAGCCTGGGCACGCTTCGTCCCCTGATGTGATGACGAAAGAGGAGACATGGGGGTTGATTGCCCTAATAAATCGCCAGATTGAGGAGGGGCACCACAAGAGGGAGGAATGAGACTGCGTTTCACGGGCCGTGACGGCCCATCCTCCGGACCGGGGGCTGCCCATTCCACAGATGTGATGACGGAGGACGAGAGACTGGGTTTGCTGGCCCAGATAGACCACCTGATTGAGGAGGAGTGCCATGAGAGGGAGAAGCAAGAACGTGCTTCACGGGCGGTGACTGTTCCATCCTCTGGGCCGGGGGCCGCCCAGGCCCTGGATGTGATGACGGAGGAGGAGAGACTGAATTTGCTGGCTCTCATCGACCGTCAGATTGAGGAGGAATGCTTAGTGAGGAGAGGAGATGCCTTGGAGGCCGCTGGGGACATCCAGAGCCAGGAGAACAGGCAAGTTTTTTTCTCATTTTACTTTCACTTGTGATGAACAATGTTGCCTGCCTCCTGGCCAGGAGACTCGGGGTTTGCAGTCCTCTGAGTGCTCCGCCCCAGTGACATATAGAAACTCTTCTGATGACCTCCCCAAACCCTCTATGAGTTCGCCAGCTCCAGAACCAGGCTGCCCAAGAGGGGAGGAACCAGAGCTCCTAGAGAGTCCAGCTCCAGGTTCAGCGTTGAGGCAATCCCCGGCCGCCACACCGGAGGGGCCGGTGGTGTGCAAGATGGTGCACGGGGTCACCAAGACTGCTACTACCATCATGCCTGCTGCGGGGGCCACCGCAACAGTCACACTCCGGACCAGACCTCCAGCCGACTGGATCCGGGACGTAGTCATCAGCATCATCGGAGTCCTGGATGGCGGTGGAGCTTGAGTACAGGCTTGAGTACAGGCAAGTGACCTCTCCTGTAATTCCCTTGTCAGTTGTGGAGAGATCTTGCCTGGCTCTTGGGGAGGAGAGTTGGGTGCAGCCCTCAGCTGCGCCCGAACTCCCCTCGCCGGGCTCTGCCGCTGCCAGCGACCTTAACCATCTTCCCTTTCCCATCTTCTCCGAGCTCCTTCCTAGGGTTGCCGGAGAGGAGTTGCTGTGACCTGGGGTGTCCGCAGATGATGGCAACGTGAGCCTAGCCACCCCAGGAGTGGTCAATGTGGGTGCAGCACCTGATGGACTGATGGAGCCAGTGCACCCTAGATTGTTGGAGTCCTGGATGGCGGTGAAGCCCGAGTTCAGGCAAGTGGGCTCCATAGGGTCTGATATGTCCATGTTGATGTCACACTTCCCGACTCATGGTGAGGAGGGCCCGGGGCAGTTCACAGTAGCCCTTGGGGCCACGTCACCAGGCTCTGTCGCTGCCGACGACCCTGACTCGGTCTCTTTCTCTCTCCCTCCGGGTTCGGAGCTCCCTGCCAGCATCGCCGGAGAGCAGCCGATCCCCCCCAGAGGCCGCCGAGGATCTGGGTTTAGTGCCGGGGTTCATGGAGAACCCTACCTCCCCCATTGGGGAGGCCACTGCGGGAGCAATGAGGTCCCCGAAGGGGACCACCATAGGTGCAATGGTGCTCCAGCCAGAGCCCGCCGTGGGTGCAGTAGAGCTCCAGCCAGAGTCCACCGCCTGTGCAGCCACATCCCAGACTGGGACTATGGCAGTTGCAGCCACGTCCCAGATCAGGACCATTGCGAGTGCAGCCACATCCTAGATTGGGACCAGCGCAGGTGCAGCCACGTCCCAGACCGGGACCATCGCAGGTGCTATGGTCCCCCTGCTCCAAGCTTCGGAGGGCAGGGGGGCTCCTATCCCTCAGTTTGGCCACCGAGGTTCCCCGGTGGGTAGGCTGCCTCTCCACCTTCCCCTCCAGTCCTGGTCGCTCCACCACGCTGGTCGGCCACCCGAAAGACTTGGCCTTTGGGTCGGGTGGCCCATCGGCCCGGGCAGGCTGCCGGACGCTGTTCAACGGGCCGCCTGCTGGACGTGGGATTCAGGCAGGCCACCCGATCAGTCACCCCTCGCCATGCCTGGGGCCTGAGACTCTGGTCAACCCCTTGAACTTTGCACTCCTGGGGAGGGGTATTAGTGTCCTAGGTGGGGGTTGTTAGGAGGGTCACAGTGTCACGCCGCGCCGCTCATCAACGGCGCCACCTGCTCACACACCTGTCAGTCATCAGCGGCGAGGGATATAAGCCGCCTCGCCCTGAGCTTCGGTCTGAAGCCGTAGACTTCATTTCCCTTCCATGGGCTTCTACCACTTTCTCTTCAGCATCCTCGTTACCGGTAAGAAGATCACTTACCTCATCTTTCCAGTCTGCTCCCCTGTGCACAGGTGGATTCCTTGGCGGCGGACTATCCCGTCCCTCGTCTCTCCTCGCTGCTGCACCGAGCCCTGCAGGTGGCTGTCTCCCGGGCTTCCATCCTTGAAGCGCCAGTCATCTGCCCTAAACAAGTAAGCTTCTCTCCCTTGCCTATTCTCCTCCTGTGTTGGTGTGTGCTCATCACCCTGTGTCTAATTTCTCCCATAGGGTTGCCGGCTGAACGGTCTCCTGCCTCTGGGTCCGAAGCAGACGCCACCACCAACACATTAACATTCCGCAGACACGCACCCAAACATCCCTGTTGTTAATGAACAGTTTGAACTACTCTGAGCCTGTGTGTGTGCGTCTCCTGAGCCGAACGTTATGTCAGTACGGCTTCAGCAGAGCGGCTCGGCAGACGGCAGGCTCGCACACCGGTTTACCATCCTCGAGGCTCGGGTGGATCAGATCGTTTATCAGCAACAGGTGGTACTTAATCAATTATTAGAATTAACTAACCGATTGAACCGCTTGGACCCCCAACAGCCGTTCCCCCCGACTCGCCAGGGTGGCGCGGCTCCTGCTGTTCCAGCGGCCGTCCAGCCGGCTCCAGTGGCACCGGTTCGGCTCACACCGATTCCGACCCCCGCCCGCTTTAGCGGTAAGCTCGGCGGAGCGCGGGGGTTCATTATGCAGTGTGAGTCCGTGTTCCACCGTGTGCCTGGAGATTTTCCCTCGGATCACAGCCGAATTGGTTACATAGGGAATCTTCTGGAGGGGCGTGCGTTAACTTGGACCTACGCCGTAATGGCGAGGCCCAGTTATGCCACCCTCACCTATGACCAATTCGTGAGGCGCTTTCTGGAGGTCTTTGACCATTCTCAAACCGAGACGGTCCAGGTCGATCGGCTTCTCGCTCTCCAGCAGGGAAGCCGGTCGGCAGCAGACCACTCGGTCGACTTCCGGGTAGCGGCGGAGGAATTGGGCTGGGAGGAACGCTCCCTCTGTGGCCTGTTCCTCCGCAGCCTCAATAGTGATCTGAGGGATGAACTGGCTGGTCGGGATATCCCTGGGACGCTAGCGGAGCTGACGTCCTTAGCGGTAAGTTTGGATAACAGGCTGCGCGAGCGCTCCTCGGGGCGGAAGTCTTCTCCTTCTCGCCCTCGTGGAGCCTCGCCGCACCTGTTCCAAGCTCGCCCCCTGGCGGCACCACCAGCATCGTGCCCCGAGGAGTCGGAGCCGATGGTGACGGGCTGGACCAAACTTTCCCCTGTGGAGAAACAACGCCGCCGTGAGTTGGGCCTCTGCATGTATTGCGGAGGCGACAAACACACCGTGGAGCGTTGTCCACGGAAAGCCAGTCGGTGGGTTCCGCGAGTCACTGTTGGGGGCCTCGCGGACGTCAATCGGTTAGGATCACTCACCCAATTGAAGCTGCCCATCTGTTTCTGCCATAACCCCACTGGGCACCTCACCCACGCACTGGTGGATTCGGGCGCAGAAGGCAGCTTCATTTCACAAAGCCTGGCAACCCGATTGGGCATCCACCGCCAGGCACTCAACACTCCCATCTCCCTAGTCCACCTCTCCCGTGCCTCCCTTGGGAGAGTGACACATCAAACTGTCCCCGTACCGGTCATCATCTCGGGAAACCACCGGGAGGAGATGACCTTCTACGTCCTCCCCAACTCTGTGTCGCCCGTCATCCTAGGGTATCCCTGGCTCCGTCTTCACAACCCGGTCCTGGATTGGAGATCAGCTGGGGTATCGGCATGGAGTACATTCTGTCTGGGCACCTGCCTCCAGTCCGCTGCCTGCTCGCCGTCCGCTCCTCCCCCCGCGACGGACGCTGCACCCCCGGACCTGTCCCTGGTGCCTCCGGAGTTTCACGACCTGGGTATGGTGTTCAGTAAAGCGAAAGCTATGTCTCTTCCCCCTCATCGGCCCTACGACTGTGCCATCAACCTCCGCCAGGGGGCTCCATTACCTTCTGGTCGGCTCTACAGCCTGTCAGCGCCGGAGAAGGAGACGATGAACACATATCTGAAGGAGTCATTAAACGCTGGGATAATCCGCCCATCATCGTCACCCGTGGGGGCAGGGTTCTTCTTCGTGGGAAAAAAGGATGGGTCCCTCCGCCCTTGCATCGACTACCGGGCCCTCAATGATATCACGGAGAAGGACCGTTACACCCTGCCCCTCATGGACACTGCCTTCCACTCCCTCCAGGGGGCGACCTGGTTCACCAAGCTGGATCTACGCAGCGCTTACCACCTCGTCCGGATCCGGGAGGGAGATGAGTGGAAGACAGCCTTCCGTACCCCGAACGGCCACTTTGAGTACCTGGTCATGCCGTTCGGGTTGACCAACGCTCCAGCCGTCTTTCAGCGCCTTATAAATGACGTCCTCCGGGACTTTATTGGCCTTTTCGTGTTCGTCTACCTGGACGATATTCTCATCTTCTCCAAGTCCAGGGACGAGCACCAGGTCCACGTGAGGTGAGTCCTCCAAAGACTGCTGGAGAATCGTCTGTACGTGAAGGCAGAAAAATGTGAATTTTACGCCAGAACTACGTCCTTCCTGGGGTTTATCATCGCCCACGACAAGGTGCTCCCAGACCCAGAGAAGGTGAAAGCGGTGGTGGAGTGGCCTACACCTGCATCTCGGAAGCAGGTGCAACAGTTCGTTGGCTTCGCCAATTTCTACCGTCGCTTTGTCCCCAACTTCAGCTCCATCGTTGGGCCACTGACCCGCCTCACGTCCCCGAAGGTCCCGTTCCGGTGGACCGAAGAGGTCGCTGCCGCCTTTAAGGCGCTGAAGGCGGAGTTCTCCTCCTCCCGGGTCCTTCGCCAGGTCGACCCCGCGCTGCAGTGCATTGTTGAGGTGGACGCCTCGGACACGGGAGTGGGAGCAGTGCTGTCCCAGCGGTCGCCGGACGATGGCGCCAAACGACCGTGCGCCTTCTTCTCCCGGCGCTTGTCCCCGACGGAGAGGAACTACGATGTGGGGGACAGAGAGCTCTTGGCCATCAAGCTCGCCCTGCAGGAGTGGCGCCACTGGCTAGAGGGGGCGAACCTGCCGTTTGTGGTCCTCACGGACCACAAGAACTTGGAATATTTACGATCTGCCAAGCGCCTGAACGCCCGCCAGGCGCGCTGGTCTCTGTTCTTCGCCAGGTTCCAATTTTCTATCACCTTCAGGCCTGGCTCTAAGAACGGCCTGCCTGACGCCCTCTCTAGGCAGTTCACTCCCGTGGAATCGGAGGAGACGCCCCACTCCATCCTGCCCAGGTCGTGCGTCGTGGGAGCCATCTTGTGGGATATCGAGGCCAAGATCCGGAGGGCACAGGAGGTGGAGCCTGATCCTGGCGGCGGACCGGAGGGAAGACTGTTCGTCCCATCTGCGGTCCGAGGAGAGGTCATCCACTGGCTCCACACCTCCCGGCTCACCTGTCATCCCGGCACCTCCCGGATGATCAGCCTCCTCCAACGGTCTTTTTGGTGGCCAGGCCTGCGGAGGGATGCAGCCCGCTATGCCCGGGCTTGCCCAGTCTGTGCCACCAGCAAATCAGGAAATGCCCCTCCAGCGGGTCTGCTCCAGCCTCTGCCCGTCCCCGGCAGGCCCTGGTCGCACATCGCACTGGATTTCGTCACCGGACTCCCCGTTTCCAACTCCTTTAACACCATCCTGACCATCGTGGACCGTTTCTCCAAGGCGGCACACTTCGTCCCCCTGCGAGGTCTTCCTACCGCCCTGGAGACGGCGGGCCTCCTCGTCCAACACGTGGTCAGGCTGCACGGGATTCCGGTGGATGTGGTCTCGGACCGGGGTCCCCAATTTTCATCCGAGGTTTGGAGGTCCTTTTGCAACGCCACCGGAGCCAAGGTGAGCCTCTCCTCCGGCCATCACCCCCAGTCTAACGGGCAGTGTGAGAGGACCAATCAGGAGCTGGAGGCTGCGCTCCGCTGTGTTGCAAGATCCAAGCCGATGTCATGGAGCAACCATCTCGCCTGGGTGGAGTACGCCCACAACACCGCCCGCTCTTCTGCAACGGGGATGTCCCCCTTCAAGGCGTCCCTGGGTTACGACCCCCCGCTGCTTCCAGCGCAGGAGAGCGAGGTAACTGTCCCATCAGTTAGGGCGCACCTGAGGCAGTTCCGCTCCATCTGGGCCGCCGCGCGTCATGCGCTTTTACACACAGCGGAGCGCAACAGGACCGTGGCGGACCGGCGTAGAAGACCTGCCCCGGCGTACAGAGTTGGGCAACTTGTCTACGTTTCCACCCAGGACGTCACCGTAAAAGGCGAGAGGAGAAAGCTGGCACAGCGCTTCATGGGTCCCTTTCCCATCTCCCGGATCATCAACCCGGTGGCTGTGCGCGTGGCTATTCCCCCCTCCCTCCGCATCCATCCCACTTTCCACGTGTCGAAGGTGAAGCTGGCAGTTACCGACCCCCTTTGCCCTCCTCCTGCAGCGCAACCCGCACCCCGGATGGTTGGTGGCCATCCGGCCTGGTCCGTCTCCTCCATCCTGGACTCCCGGCGCCGGGGTCGTGGGTTGCAATACTTGGTGGACTGGGAGGGCTATGGGCCCGAGCATCGACAGTGGGTGCCCCCGTCGTTTGTGTTGGACCCATCGCTCATCGCGGACTTCCACCGAGCGCACCCGGATAAGCCATCGCCAGGAGGCGCTGCTAGAGGGGGGAGTACTGTCACGCCGCGCCGCTCATCAATGGCGCCACCTGCTCACACACCTGTCAGTCATCAGCGGCGAGGGATATAAGCCGCCTCGCCCTGAGCTTTGGTCTGAAGCCGTAGACTTCATTTCCCTTCCATGGGCTTCTACCACTTTCTCTTCAGCATCCTCGTTACCGGTAAGAAGATCACTTACCTCATCTTTCCAGTCTGCTCCCCTGTGCACAGGTGGATTCCTCGGCGGCGGACTATCCCGTCCCTCGTCTCTCCTCGCTGCTGCACCGAGCCCTGCAGGTGGCTGTCTCCCGGGCTTCCATCCTTGAAGCGCCAGTCATCTGCCCTAAACAAGTAAGCTTCTCTCCCTCACCTATTCTCCTCCTGTGTTGGTGTGTGTTCATCACCCTGTGTCTAATTTCTCCCATAGGGTTGCCGGCTGAACGGTCTCCTGCCTCTGGGTCCGAAGCAGACGCCACCACCAACACATTAACATTCCGCAGACACGCACCCAAACATCCCTGTTGTTAATGAACAGTTTGAACTACTCTGAGCCTGTGTGTGTGCGTCTCCTGAGCCGAACGTTATGTCACACAGTACTATATTGGCATATTATTTTTTGTGTTCTTCACCGGTTGCTTCCCCCCTAACCTGTTTTCCCCCACCTCCCACCCTGGGAAATTGTTTGTCTCTGGGGGGGGGGGGGGGGGGGGTTCCCTAGTGATGTGTTTTGTGCTTCAGCTGGTGGTACGGGGGTGTCTAGAATCCACCCCTAGAAGGGGGGCCCTGTCATGGACCTGGGTTTGGTGGTCCTAAACCCAGTTCTGACCCATGGTTATTTTGGCCCGCTTCTCTATTTTATTTTCCATCAGGCACTTCAGGGAGTCCTTTGGATCCTCGCTCCCTGACAGCTCGGGCACGCCCCCTCCTCCAGTCAGTATTGTCAGCTGATCCTCATTATGGGTGTTTCACACACTGACACACACACACTTCATTCACTCCCATTCACACGCTCATACACTCACTCATGCACACATGTTTTCTATTACGACCAGCCCACACTCATTCACACCGGCGGTCTCTTCCCTCATTAGTATTTTGACTACTTAAACGCTGTGAGAGTAGAGAGAGACCGCCTGAGCGTTATGTGCTTCATACACGACAGCGTGTACCTTCGTGTATGCAAGTTCCATTCCCTACACTACTCTGTCAGCCTGTTTCATCTTTATCCACCGAACTGCACAGACAGCCCCGGATTGCTCCAGTACTGTAAGTTAATGTTTGCCTTTCTCCCTGTGCCGACAGCAGCTCTGTGGCACTAGGCATTCCCTGCCCCGGGCAGTAGAGCATCCTGGAGGCGTCCCTGTATGTCTGGTGGCCTCATCTGTTATCATTGCATCTAATCAACTCGCTGTTCTTTGCTTGACTGTTGCTGGACCTGTTATTTTGGGGTTTTGTTAATAAACTGCACGAATCTACTCCTGCAATGGGGCTTTTCATTCTGTCCTCTGTGCACCGCGTAATGGCGCACGAGGATTCATAACATAATCAGTTACATGGTAACAGAAAGATAAAGCAGCAGGAAAAGGAGGAGGCAAGAACCCTGCATAAAGAGACTATCCTTTATCCTCATGTTGTTTGTCAAGTGTTTTGTCAAAGCATTTTATCTCAGCTGCTAACATGAGAAGCTAAACCACATGGATCGAACACTGCCAGAGGTTCTGAAGAGAGCTACGAGGACCCAGAGATGCCAAAAGTTCGCTGTGTAGGTTGTGCATCTGGCCCCTCAGACTGAAGTTGCAAGGTACTTCCCTACTCCTGCATGTTTTTTTTGTTTTTTTTTTCCCACAATATCTTTTATTGAACCTTTTTTTTTTACAAACATAGCACACACAGTCAGACACTAACACAAAAGTAATTTGAAAATTAAAAAGAACAATAACAAAATAACAAAAAAAAGTGTAATAAAAACAACAACAGCCATTAACAAAAGCAAGTCAACAACAATGCTCCTCTGTTTAGTCTAGGTAATCTATTACATAAGAATACACATATATACATTCACCAGCTTGGAATTTGCAAGGTCCACACATATCATTCACCTTCTTCTTCAGAAGTTATGTTTAATTTCTTTACATAATCAATGAAAGGTCTCCATATATTCTCAAACACATTTTCCTTTGATTTCAGTATATATGTTATTCTTTCTAGTGGAAGGTTTGTTAACATCTGTCTTAACTACTGAGTTACATCTGGTCTATGAGTCTTTTTCCACAATAATGCAATACATTTTTTGGCATTAAGCAAACTGAGGTCTATGAATGCTCTTTCACTCTTATTAAAGTTATGTTTTTCTGGATACAGACCCAACAAAAACAGTTTAGGGTTCAGTGTGATTTGTTTTGAAATTATTTTTTCAATTGTTACCCTCACCTCTTCCCAAAACATTCTGATTTTTCTACATTCCCATAAACAGTGAAATAGGGTTCCTTTACTTTCCATACATTTTGTGCATGTATCTGGTATGTTTTTGTTATATCTATTTATTTCCACTGGTGTAACATACATCCGCATTAACCATTTAAAATGTATTAGTTTAAGACGTATATTTATTGATTTGGTTTGAGCTCCTGCACAAGCCATTTCCCATTGTTCCTCTGAAATTTCAATTTGCAGGTCTTCTTTCCAGTCATTCAGTCTTTTCTGTGAGTTTTCACTTGAGAATAGTGTCAATGAGTTGTAAAATTCTGAAATAATACCCTTTCTCTTACTATCTTTCATCAAAATTTTTTCCAAAAATGAATAAGTAGGTCGGGTGAGAGCATTATTTCGATTTGAATGAATAAAATTTCTAAGCTGAAGATATTTAAAAAAGTGTGTTCTATTAAGATTGAATTTAATCCTCAGTTCTTCAAAAGACATGTTATCTGAGCGTGACAAATATAAGTCTTGAATCTTTTGAATCCCTTTTAAATTCCATACTTTAAATACAGTATCTGCTCTCCCTGGTGTAAAATATTGATTACCCCATATTGGGCTAAATTGTGACAGTGAGTGTGGTTCTTTTAAATATTTTTTAGTTTCACACCATATTTTGATCATGTGCTTTACAATTGGATTTTTAACTTGCTTCTGTAATTTTTTAGCCGAGTCTGAGTATATGAATAAAGGAAGAGGTAAAGGTAAATTGTATGATTCCATTTCAGTCCAGTGAGGAGGATCATTTGATGAAAACTAATATGTCATAGACCTCAGTTGTGCTGACCAGTAATACAACATAAAGTTTGGACATTTCAGACCTCCACGATCAAATGGTAAGTATAGTAAGGACAAACGTAGTCTAGCCTTCCTACTGTTCCATATAAATTCCACTAACTTTTTTTTAATTCTTGAGAATAGATCTGAAGGTGGTGGTAAAGGAATGTTTTGAAATAAAGTATTTTTGGTAAGATATTAGTTTTAAGTATATTAATTCTCCTGATCATCGACATTGGTAGTGACATCCATCTCTGAAGCAACTCATTAATATTTGTCATTAAGGCTTCATAGTTGGCATTAGCGACTGATTCTAGCTTAGGCAAAATTTGAATTCCTAAATATTTAAACTGATCTACAACATTGAATTGGTTTACCTCAGGAGATGGATGATTTTTCTGGGTCTCATTTAACATTAATATTGAAGATTTTGTTTTGTTTATTTTATATCCTGATATTTCCCCAAAGTTCTTTATTAAATTTAACAAGGTCGGAATTGATTTTTTAAAATTCGACATAAACAAAATTATGTCATCAGCATACAGGGAGATTTTATGTTCTGTTAGTCTTACTTTAATTCCATATATTTGTGGATGTAAACATACTGCCATTGCTAAAGGTTCAATTGCCATAGTAAACAATAAAGGTGAAAGTGGACAGCCTTGTCAACTTCCTCTATTGATTTTTATTGATTTTGAGATATTGCTGTTTGTTAGGATTTCTGCTGTAGCATTATTGTATATTATCTGGACCCATTTTATGAAATCATTTCCAAGTCCAAACCTTTGTAGGACTTCAAAAAGAAAGGGCCATTCGACCCTATCAAAGGCCTTTTCGGCGTCCAATGATAGGAGAGCTGTATCCAGTGCTTCTTTATTAGAATAGATAATATTAAATAGTCTTCTTACATTATGGAAGCCTTGTCTTCCCTTTATAAAGCCATTCTGATCTCGGTTAATAATATTTGGTAATATTTCTTGTAGTCGTTTTGCTAAAATTTTACAGATTATTTTAAGATCAGCATTTAATAGGCTTATTGGTCTCATGTTTTCACATTTATTAGAGGGTTTACCTGGTTTTGGCAACAGTATAATTAAGGCATTATTCAAGTATGGTGGTAAATTACCATTTTAAAATGCTTCTAAAACCATTTCCAAAAGTGGTCTTATTAATTTATTCTTAAATTTTTTATAGAGGTCGACTGGAAAACCATCTGGTCCTGCTCTTTTTCCTGATTTCATATTATCAATGGCTTGCCCAACTTCTTCTTGACTAATTTTAGACTCCAGTATCTCCCTGTTTTCATTTGGAATACCTGGTATGGATAATCCACCCAAAAACCCATTTAGTTTTGTTAAGTCAGTTTCATTTTTTGTATCATATAGTTTTTCATAATAATCTCTAAAGGCACTATTAATTTCTAAAGGATCTATAACTACCTGTCCGTTACTTATAATACTGGTAATTGGTGTTTTAGATTCTAATTGTTTAATCTGCCATGCCAATAATTTTCCTGATTTTTCACCTTGTTCATATAAAGTTTGCTTCAATCTTAGAAGACTCGAGGCACCTCCATTCGCTGATTTTTTGTCATATTCAGCTCCCAGAATCAGTAATTCGTTCTCTAACTGTGGGTTGCTTCCTGCATACACCTTTTCTTGAAGAATTTTTATTTTACGTTCCAATTGGACTCTCTCCTCTCGGGTCTTCTTAGATTTTGAACCTGTATAACTAATAATATGCTCCCTAATAAAAGCTTTGAAAGCCTCCCACTTTATACATGCCGTTGTTTGTGTAGTATTGATATCAAAGAACTCATCTATCTGTTTTTCTATGTACTTAACAAATTCCTCATCCTGAAGCCATTTATGCTGAAAATGCCACCTACCTGGATCCTTTGTCAGTTTCTTATCTACATATACTAGACAGCAGGGTGCATGATCAGAGATCACAATGTTATCATAGAAACAGTTTTGAATCTTGGACCTTAATTCTGTAGAGATCAAAAAGTAGTCAATACGTGAGAATGTCTTATAGGTATTAGAATAACAAGAATAGGCTTTGACTTGTGGTTTCATTTCTCTCCATATATCTAGCAATCTCAATTCTTTCATAAAATGATTAATGGTCATCCTACATCCATTGTGCGTACAGTCCAGTCCTGTTGATCTATCTATACTGGGATTCAATGTACAATTAAAATCCCCTGCTATTATATGTTGCCCTGTAAGTGATGATAAAGTGAGGAATAAATTAACAAAGAAGTTTTGATCATCAATATTGGGGCCATATAAGTTCACCAGATTTATATTTTCTAATAACAAAGATCCTTGGATAATTAGATATCTTCCAAATTTGTCTCTAATTACATTTTTTGTTTGAAATGGGACTGTTTTATGTATGAGAATCATAACTCCCCTAGCTCGGGATGAAAATGATGAGGTGAACATTTTACCTTGCCATCTTCTCCTAATTCTTTTTACATCCTCCTCTAATTGATGAGTTTCTTGTAAAAAATACAATTTTTGAATCTATGTCTTTTATTTTATTCATGACTTGTTTAAGTTTTTTAAGATTTTGTAGACCTCTGCAATTCCATGAAGTTAAATTAAGATTAACGCTTTGATCTATGATCAATAAGGAGTTTGAGATTACCTTGCAATATGAACATACTCTTACAGAGAAGCAAAAACATGGATGATAGAACATTCATCCTACAAACTAAACAAAAACAGATTCCCTTTCCCCACATTCGTGGTAATCCCCCAAAAATCAAAAAATTCCATCTCCCGTTATAGCTAGTGACTGTTCCACACCTGCGAGGATCAGTCAAACCACTCTCTCTTTCTCCTCTCAATCACCCTGACTCTACTACTATTCTTGTGACATTAACTCTCTTCTGTAGTTTTTTTCAACATAACTTCAAAGTTTTATAGCACCGTTGTACATCATAACTTTTTTTTTTTAATACAGTCTGTATTTTGTAGACATGTTTGTGTTTCAGATCAATCAGATGTCTGTACATATGCTTAAATGTTCTACCTTTGTCGTGTTCATGCTTAGCTCCCGCCAGTTTCTTTTTGGATCTGCTTGATGAGCTCCTGCGCCTCTTGAGGGGTCTTGAAGGTGTGGGTTCTCCCCTTATATGTGACCAGCAGTCTTGCTGGATGAATTACTCCGTGACGAATCCCTAGTTTGCGCAGCTCTTTGTGGGCGGGGTCGAACTGTTTTCTCAATTGTTGTATTCCTGTAGCCAAATCCGAGTAAAACTGCACCTGTTGGTCCTGGTATTTAATTTCCCCTTTAGCTCGCGCCGCATTGGTGACTGTCATCTTGTCTCTGTAGTTGAGGAACTTCATAATCAGCGTCCTCGGTGGTGTCTTATTATCTCTCAGTGGGCCGATTCAGTGAGCTCTCTCTAAAACGACCGATGACTGCAGATCCGCGTTATTCAGCACTTCTGGAATCCACTTTTCCAAAAAGGAGCACGGGTCCCGTCCCTCCGTTCCCTCTGGGAGGCTCACCAGCCTCAAATTATTCCGTCGCAAGCGGGATTCCAAGTCTAGGACGTTATCTTCCAGACTTTTGCATTTTAATTCCAGTGTTTGCAGTTTAGTTTGCAGGCTGGTGACATCATCTTCAGCGCTTGAAATTTGGAGCTCCGCCTGCGACACTCGCTCCATGCAGTCATTTATTTCTTTTGTCATACCTTCTGACGCTGCTATAATCCCATTGAATTTAGACGAAAACTCTGTTCTCATGGAGTTGATGGCAGTGAGCACTACGTTTGTCCCCTCTTCAACTGTTCCCGCTCCGCCGCTGGCTCCCTCCTCCGCCATTGCCTCTGGAGTTTTCTCTGTTTCGCCTCAAGCGTGGAAGTCTGTTAGCTTGGGTTGTTTTGTCGAGTTACCTTTTCCTCCACCTAATTTTCCAACCTTAGTCTTTATCATATCCGCGCCAAAACGCTAGGATGGGTTTTTGTTCCATTTAAGAGAGTTTTAGTCATTTTTTTTTTATTTTCAAGAGCACAGCAGTGTGAAACACGTCTTCCTACATGGCCGCCATAACCCGAAGTCCTATTCCTGCATGTTAATGGGCAGCCAAGCAGCATAGCTCTTTAAAATATGTACTGCTCAGAGCACACCCATAGACGGAAGGTATAGTTCAGGGTAAACTAAGGTTGGTGATTTGACCTTAAATCAGCATCACCATTATTTGAAGCTTTCAAGGGAGTTTTGTTTTTGTTTTTTCTTACTCCTTCCTTTCATCTCCATTATAGTTCAATGATAAGACTCATAATAAAGCTACAAGAGTGTGGCATCAATGAACATATTGCTGCAGTGATTCAGCTGTAAATGAACAAACATAATATAATATTAAAGAATAGGCCCATTGTCAACCAAACTAAATACTGTCCGGAGCAGAAATCAGTGTCCACACATAACTCTTGAGGGCCTGTGGGCCACATGACTCATGCCAGTTGCCAGCCAACTGGCAGCTGCTCTGGGGAGCCCTTCACACAGCCACAACCATGCCATCACCACACTGAACATGAATCTCTGATCGGGTTCTTAAATACAGCCTTAGCTCGTCCACCCCCACTGCAAAACGGTCCAGATGATGGGGACAGCTGACAGAGGCCAACAGCAACCCAGCCTCTGCACACCCCACTCACCCCCTCCCAGCATCCCCAGATGAAACAAAGAGTCAATCTTCTCATACTATGTGGATGGACACCACATTCATTTTCAGTATAAGCCGTTTTAACTTTTCCGCTATGTTCTGCTGCTTCCAAACAGCTCTCATATACACACACAACAGGAAGAAGGGAAGAGCTAAAAAAAAATGAGCAAGATTACATTGGTTTTACAGTGGATATAAAAGCCTACACAAACCTGTTCAAATGCCAGGTTTTTGTAATGTAAAAAAATGAGACCAAGATAAATCATTTCAAAACTTTGTCCACCATTAATGTGACCTATAACCTGTACAACCCAATTGAAAAACAAACTGAAATCTTGTAAGGGGAAAAATAAAAATGAAAAACTTACAATATCCTGGTTGCATAAATATGCACACCTTTAAACTAATATTTTGTTGCAGCACCTTTGGCTTTTATTACAGCAACATGGCACATCTTGATGTGGCAATATTTGTCCACTCTCCTTTGCAAAAATGCTCCAAATCTGTCAGATTGCGAGGGCATCTTCTGTGCACAGCCCTCTTCAGATCACCCCACAGATGCCCGATCGGATTCAGGTCTGGACTCTGGGTGGGCCGTTCCAAAACCTTAATCTTCTTCTGGTGAAGCCATTCTTTTGTTGATTTGGATGTGTGCTTTGGGTCATTGTCGTGCTTAAAGATGAAGTTCCTTTTCCTCTCCAGCTTTCTAGCAGAAGCCTGAAGGTTTTGCGCCAACACTGACTGGTATTTGGAACTGTTCATAATTCCTTCCACCTTGACTAAGGCCCCAGTTCGAGCTGAAGAAAAACAGCCCCAAAGCATGATGCTGCGACCACCATGGTTCACTGTAAGTATGGTGTTCTTTTGGTGATGAGCAGTGTTGTGTTAGCACCAAATATACCTTTTGGAATTATGGCCAAAAAGTTCAACCTTGGTTTCATTGGACCATAACACATTTTCCCATAAACATCTGGGAGATTTCAAATGTGTTTGTTTTTGTGCTTTGTTCACCAGGCCATCAGGACCCTGAACTCTGTCCACTTCCTCCCCCCCACCCCTGGACCATAACGCACTCACCCGCACAATAACTACCTCAGCTGTTGGCACAGAAAGACTGGCACACCAACAGTAATACATCTGCTGCTGTATGTCTCTGCACCTTACTACAACCATTTGCACAAATGCCATACCTGCTGCTCTCTGTTATTGCAATATTGACCATGTGAAGTCAAAGGCAAAAATGGCCTGCCTGGCCGAGTTCCAAGACAATAACTATTGCTGAGCAAAAAGAACATCAAGGCTTGTCTCAGTTTTGCCAGAAAACATCTCAATAGTCCCCAAGATGTTTGGGAAAAAACTCTGTGGACTGACGAGACAAAAGTTGAACTTTTTGGAAGGTGTGTGTCCCATTACATCTGGCGTAAAAGTAACACAGCATTTCAGAAAAGGAACATCATATCAACAGTAAAATATGGTGGTGGTAGTGTGATGGTCTGGGGCTGTTTTGCTGCTTCAGGACCTGGAAGACTTGCTGTGGTAAATGGAACCATGAATTCTGCTGTCTACCAAAAAATCCTGAAGGAGAATGTCCGGCCATCTGTTTGTGACCACAAGCTGAAGCGCACTTGGGTTCTGCAGCAGGGCAATGATCCAAAACACACCAGCAAGTCCACCTCTGAATGGCGTAATAAAAATAAATGAAGACTTGAGTGGCCTAGTCAAAGTCCTGACCTGAATCTAATTGAGATGCTGTGGCATGATCTTAAAAAGGCAGTTCATGCTCAAAAACCCTCCAATGTGGCTGAATTGCAACAATTCTGCAAAGATGAGGGGGCCAAAATTCCTCCACACGTTGTAAAAGACTCATTGCCAGTTATGGCAAATGCTTGATTGCAGTTGTTGCTGTTAAGGTTTAGGGGGCAATCACTTTTTCACACAGGGCCATGTAGATTTGGATTTTTTTCCTTAATAATTTTTTTTATTAATAAATTTTTTTTCCTTAACTCCTTCATTTAAAAAATGCATTTTCTGTTTGTTTGTGTTATCTTTGTCTAATATTTAAATTTGTTTGGTGATCTGAAACATTTAAGTGTGACAAACATACAAAAAAATGAGAAATCGGGAAGGGGGCAAACACTTTTTCACACCACTGTATAACATTGCTGGGCTTTGTCATTTATCTTTATTTCCACTATGGGATATCTGGGTTTTGTCTTTTACCATTATTTGCACTACAGTTAGCATTACTATACATAGACTGCTGTTGTTGTTTTTCAGCCTTATTCCTTTTATATATACAGTATATATACATATACATATATTGTGGGGGACCCATGCTGTAGAGTTCAGTAGTTTTCCTCTCAGACTGAGAGAGCAGGGAGATCAAAGGGCTGGGGGGTAAGGGGAATTGTCTGGGGAGAGTGAATGATGAATGCAGGACCTCAGGTAGCAGGGAGGTGTGAGTTTTGGGATAAAAAAGAGAGAGTCCCCACTTCACGAGTTTAATGTTCTGATTCTGGAAGATGTGAGAGTGAAATAAAGTTCATCTGCTCGGAAAGTTTGGTCTGGTTATTTCATCACCACACATAGATAGATAGATAGATAGATAGATAGATAGATAGATAGATAGATAGACAAATAAAATCTTTGAATCTTGAAAAATGTAGCCAGGCTTGGATTTTTTTTTCTTTGTAAAATAAGGCTTCCGTCTTGCCACCCTACCCCATAGCCCAGACATACGAAGAAGATGGGAGACTGTTGTCTGATGTACTAAACACAGCCAGTACTTGCCAGAAATTCCTGCAGCTTCTTCATTGTTGCTGTAGGCCTCTTGGCAGCCTCCCTGACCAGTTTTCTTCTTGTCTTTTCATCCATTTTGGAGGGACGTTGTCATCAGGTTTGGGTGGTGGAGGACTCAGGCGCAGGCAAGGTATGGTGCAAAAACAGTTATTTAATTAACACAAAACTGGAGGAGCAAATGAATAACAGCACGTGGGCTGAAAAACAGAACTTAGACTAGGCAGGCAGAACTCACAAGACAGGAACATGAATTAAAGCTGGAACTGTATAGGACTCAGGCAGAAACATTAATGATGCCACACTGGACACAGACTGACACCGGTGTATATATAGACAGGGGGTTAATCAAGACAACACAGGACAGGTGGGAAAAGATAAATGACTTAACATAAGACAGCTGGGACAAATTATCAGACAATGGGGAAGCAGCTACAAAACAGGACGGGTGGGGCTGTACAGACAATCAGACAGGGGATATATATAAAACCTAACAATGAACATACAGGACAACAATGCAGGAGTAATACAAAGAGGGCAGTGGCTAGAGGTACAGAAAAGATGAGGAGCTGGTACAATAGGTAAACAGATATACACACAGATCCATGACCAAACAGGATGACATAGCAGACCAGGGGAAACTCAGGAAACACATAATGCAAATCATAATTAATCACAGGAAGAATAAGAAAAACATGTAGCGATATGTGACTTATAATTATGATCAGGTATAAAAATTATTTAATTTGTATTAATGTATTGGGACCTGAGATTTACTCCAGGTCCACACACACAGAAAAAGTTAACCCCTTGCTCTCTGGTCAATTTCCCTAAAAACGCCTAAAAATAACGTACCCAAAGTAAATCAAAAGCTGTTCTTCAACCCTTTGCAGCATCTTCATGGGGTTGGTCTCATTTAAAAGAAAACACTTTGAATTTTTTGGCAAAACAGTCATAATCTCTCTAAGTGTTCCTGCCACTGAGTAACAGTCATCTAAACATACTGAATCTGAAGAAAATAAAGTTCGCCTGGGTGTTTTTTTAGATACAAATGCTTGCAAATAACACACAGCTGTCAGATACGGGTTGGAAAATGCAACAGAAATGTAGAACCAAGTGTTATCCAGCTGAGGTCAAAATTTTGTAACAATACCACCAAAAATGAATATATTACACAGCTTTTTCCTCAGGTTGTTCCCAGGCATTTTAGAACTGTGCCAAATTGTGCCAAATGGCACAGTTTGGAAAAACGTCTATAACTTTTGAATGATTCAATATAGAAGCTTGATCTTGGGCTCTAATGAAAGATGACACTCTGGGCTGTGTGTGTGTGTGTGTGTGAGGAGGGGTTGTTTATTCATTCACGAATGAATGAATGAATGAACAAACAAGCCCCCCACACACAAAGAAGCATGCCACATAAAAAATGTGTGGCCTTTTTTTACAAGAAAAAATAACCTACAGTGCACTAAAAATTATACTAAAATATCTGCAATGTAGAGGATAACAACTCCCCCCCTCCCCCTGCTACAGAGTCCGGTCCGTCATGTGGTGATGACTCACAGTTGTAATTTACCGATGGGTCAAAAGTCATATTGATTACTATTTTCAGTGATAAAGAATAATTTAGCTTATAACACTTACCTGTCCACAACAGCAGTGTCGCTGGCGAACATCTGTTCCTCATTGTCAGACGAACATGACGCTGGTCCGCTTGTTACGACTCGTGGTTCTGGTCACGCAACCCGGTCAAACCATGATTGCACTATTGCGGTTTTGCGCTTCCATGATTGCGGTTTTGGCGAACGATTTTTCAAAACAAATAAGAACAGTAGTAATAAAAAAAGACTGGCGAACGCTACCATTACACACAGCGGCTTACACAAAACAGATTCTACGCACGGGATGCACGCTTTCAATCGTCGAACTTCTCTGTTTCAATTGGCTCGCTGTATTCGCAGCCGTTGGTAGGCGGGTCCTTCTTGCTAGGTTTTCAGTCATTGGTTCTTCAAGGTTTCAGAAACCCAATTCAAGGCTCTTATTAGTCGAATGAGAGGTCAATCAAATCTAAACCAATCAAAGCACTCCTTTGGCTTTCTGTTTGCGGCTGTGTCTGTAGTGGAAGAACGGAAATGCAGCTTTTTTTTTTTCAGTGCGCACTAGCTAGTGCGCATGAGGGCGCATTAGAACGCAGAGACATGACCGCCCGCGGTATCCCGGAGTGCAAGAGGTTAATAAACACTCATGGGGGCACCAGCTCACCTCTTTAGCGAGCACTTTAATCATTAATTTCACTTTATACCTGTTTAATCACTCAATAAATTAATTAATAATCAGTCTCAAAATTTTAGTGAATTCGATACTGGGGCTTTGAAACCAGATTCAGAATGAAATACATTCCCAACAGCTTCTCTTATTTTCATGTCTTTATTAAATGAAATGATGATTAAAGGACATTGAAATGATTTGCATTAACCATTAAATTAAACTTGTAAATGATAGAGTAACAATGTGAACATTTGCAGAAACAGGGTGAAAATGTAAGCTGAATTTAGATCAGTTTGAAGTTAACAGATTATGGAAAACTGAATGCAAATTTATGGGGAAAATTAAAATAATTATATGGAAAATCCTGGCTTACTCTTAAGAAAATGAAAACAAAATTTTAATGAAAAGAGGAGTTATATTAATTGCTCTTTAATTTTGTATCTGATCAGATGCTGAATTATTCTCAAATCTCAGACGTTTTATTCAGCAGATGAATAAAGAATGCAGCTCATGTGACCCATGGCGTGGTGGAGATCTTTCTTCTTGAAACTTTAGTTGGTAGATGGCAAAAAAAAAAAAACAGAATATCTTCCCAGCAGATATTCGGACAAGGTACGGCAGCTTTCCAGTCTATTGTCACAAGGTGAGATTTTGGATGTGTTGATCACAGTTGGGCTAAGGTACAGCCAAGATGGTGGCGGAGTCTTCTCTTCTACATGGCGATGTTGAAGCTTTCATGGATCAGCTCTTCCCAAGGGAATTTGAGAATAATTACAAAATCTGATCCAATAGCAAAATTAAAAGATCTTTCCGACTTCATGGAGTTGAAATTAGCTTCTATTATGGAGATGGTCACTCAGTCCTTTTAAAGAAAATATATATAATCAAAATTAAAGTGAAAACTAAAAACGGTGAGTTTAAAGAAAGTTTAACAGGAGGAAGTTATAAAAATAGGCGTCTAGGAAAGGGAGTTTGACTCCAAATTAGGATTTGAGATCAGGAAAGAAAAGAATTAATTCCTAGACGTTTATTGAAAAACATTAAAATATACAGAAGTTTACACAAGCGCAATATTTCATGTTCTCTGCCCTGAGGTGATCGTAGAAAAAGCTATGTGCAAGAAGTCTCCTTTGTTCTGTGGCAGTGAAGTGATCTGAAGTCTTTGTTCTCCTGTAGTCATCTGCCGTGAAGTGAAGAGAAGGAGAAGAAGAAGAAAAGATGGCTGAAAAGAAGATGTCTCTTCTCTATCTGTGGACAACTTTCACAGGCTTCCAGGGATTGGCAGGAGCCCCAGCTAATAGTCTTCCTTCGTGGGCGGATTTTATGAACTTTAGTCCAATGAACAGGCTTTTGTCTGTATGGAACCAATGGAATGAAAGAGCTGGAGCCCAGCATATGCTGGGTGATGACTAGTTGATACCGGTTCTCACAAAATGACATAATTTTAATACACTGGGGATTCCTTAACCTACTTATGTAAAAAGTCTAAGCTAGCTTTAGTGATTCATGCAACTTTTTATAACTAGTGTTTTTAAATTAACATGCAAGAATAACATTTTAACATGCACATATTTCAAATCCAGGATTAATATATATTTCAAACCCATTGATTGTCCACAGAATATCAAATATCAGTCAGAACACAAGTGCATGGAGAATGCAGAAAAACGGACTCCCACAAGGATCAGTTCTAGCTCCAAATCTGTTCAACCTCTACATAAACGACCTGCCTACTACAAAATCCCGCAAATTCATCTATGCAGACGACATCTGTTTGGCATTCCAAGCACCAGACTTTGAACCACTGGAGCGGGTGCTCACGGAAGATCTTGCTAAACTGGACCAGTTCTGCAAAATCTGGCGCCTAAAACCAAGCCCAGCAAAAACCGTCTCCAGTGTATTTCATCTCCACAATGCATAAGCTGCCAGAGAACTAAACATCCACCTGAGCGGACTCAAGCTTAAGCATGCCCCAAATCCAACTTATCTTGGAGTGACCCTTGATAGGACCTTATCCTTCAAGGAACATCTAAAGGGGACGGCTGCTAAGGTGAAAGTACGAAACAACCTGCTCTGCAAGCTCGCTGGTGCAAAATGGGGGGCGGCAGTGTCCACCCTGCGCACCTCAGCACTGGCCCTTTCATACTCTGTAGCAGAATATTGTGCCCCTGTCTGGTCCAGGTCATCTTACACACACCATGTAGACACCCAGCTCAACTCAACCATGAGAACTGTAACTGGAACAATCCGCTCAACACCACTCCCCTGGCTCTCTGTACTGTCAAACATAGCCCCTCCACACATCCGGCGAGCAGCATTAACTCAAAGGATGCTCCACAAAGTTAAAGATTTTCCTCACTTACCAATCCATGCAGATATCTACACCCCACCCACTGCCCGACTTTCATCCAGACGGCCGATTTGGAAAAACCCTCCCCCAGCTGACTTTACCATCCAGACAGCTTGGCAAGAGGAATGGGAGACCAAGGAGGTCCCAAACAAACAGCTGGTGATAAACCCCAACCAACAGGTCCCGGGCACCAACCTCCCAAGGAGACAGTGGTCTACACTCAGTCGCTTCAGGACTGGACATGGCCCCTGCTTGGCCAGCCTTCACAGATGGGGCAGTAGCCCTAGCCCACTGTGCGTATGTGGAGAGGAGCAAACTATGGAACACATCATAGAGGCTTGCCCGCTCCAAAGACTGGAAGGAGGATTACACACCCTCCATACAGCAAACCAGGAGGCAACTGCTTGGCTTAAGGACTTTGCATTCGCTAAATAAATAAATAAGAATATCAAAGTCCAACTGAGGCAGTGATCTTCAACAAATGGTGTCCTTAGAATTGTCCTGAGAAATGAAACTTGAAGAGTTAATTTCAGTTCAAAACTCCATAGACATCCACCAGGGGTAGTGTCGAGCTGTGGCTAATGTGGGTGTACTGTGGGTGTTTATATATTTACATATTTATTCCATCTAGCTACAATGCTCCGCACTGTGTGTTTATATATCTACATATTATTCCATCTAGCTACATTGCTCCGCACTGTGTGTGTTTATATATTTACATATTTATTCCACCTAGCTGCAATGCTCCGCACTGTGTGTTTATATATTTACATATTTATTCCACCTAGCTGCAATGCTCCGTACTGTGTGTTTATATATTCATATATTTATTCCATCCAGCTACAATGCTCTGCACTGTGTGTCTGTGTGTGTGTATATATATATTTTATAGTAATATGTACATATGTATATTAGCTGCTCTGGCTTGCTTGTTTTTTTCTTGCCTTCTGATTGTTGCTCTGAGTGTTGCTATCCCTGTGCTGTTGCAATCCTGGAATTTCCCCGTTGTGGGACTAATAAAGGCTTATCTTATCTTATCTTATTTTAATCCAAGGCCTTGGTGAATGCCTTTAAGGTTTTATGGTATGCCTGTTGAATATAAACCTGTCTTAGCTGAGGAAGTCCCCAAGTTATTTTTGATGTGAGTTAATAGATTGAAAGCATTCCTTAGCTTTGCTCAACAAAGGAATGTTGGTTCAGCTGTGGTCCTGAGATGAAAAAGCAGTTCTTGACTAGCCTTTTCCTGGGTGAAACAATGTCTTTAAGATGAAGAATAATTTTATTGATGAGCCAAAGCAAGATGATGCTACAAACATAAAGTGTGGGCATAATCCTATGATCATGCCCAGACTGTGACAGAGCCCCCCCCCCCCCCCAAGGGTGGATTCCAGACACCCTCCAAACAAAACAAAGAACATCCTAGTCGGGTGGGAGGAAGGGGGACATCGGCACAGAGCAAAAAAAAATAGAACACAAATACAAAATGAAAAAATTTTCATCAGGTGGTCAGCCAAAGTCCCAAGACCACCAACGAGAGAAACATTGTGCATCTGGTGACCTACCAAATCCCATGGGCCACCAGACGGATGAACACGTCACCGTGGGAGCATTGACCTCAGGAGCTTTTAACACAGGAGCTAGCAAAGGAACTTTATTAAAGCTCAGGAGGTGACAACATAGGAACTTTATGCTCAGGAAATAATAACATGGAGATCTTAAACTCAGGAGATGAAGCAGGAGCTACTTGCTCTGGAGATAACACAGAAACTTTAAACTTGGGGAATAATGACAACATGGAAATTTTAAGCTCAGGAGCTGACAACATGAAATCTTTAACCTCAGGAGAAAACAACAAGGGAACTCCTTGCTCTGGAGAAAACAATGCAAGAGCCTGTTGCTCTGGGGAAAACAAAATACGAGCCCTTTGCTCTGGGAAAAACAATGTGGAATTTTCTTGCTCAGAAGAAAACAACATAGAGGTTTTAAACCCAGGAGATAACATAGAAACCTCTTGCTCAAAAGAAAACAACATGGGGGTTTTAAACTCAGGAGATGACACTGGGGCTCTTTGCTCTGGAGACCACAGCATAGGAGTTCTAGTTCAGAAACTGATAACAGGAGAGTTTTTTCCTCTAGAGATTGTAACAGGTGAGCTTTTAGCACAGGTAACAACAACAAAAGAGCTTTCCACTCAGCCGCAGGTGGCTGCAGCATGCTGACCTCAGAAACAGCTGACTGGGACTCGCTGAACTCAGGAACAGACAGTTGTTGCGCACTAACCTCAGGTATTGTTACCAGGGACACGCTGACTTCAGGGGCAAACGGTTGGAGCACATTGCTCTCAGTGGCTGAAGATGAAGGCTTCCCTTTCTCTGGAACAAATGGCAGGTGCACACCAGCCTTTGTTCCAAAGGCTGGAACAAATGGCAGATGCATGCTGACCTCAAGCGCTGAACTCTGTTTGACGTGGACAGTCTGTTGGGTTTGAAATCTATTAATCCTTAATTTAAATATGTGCATGCTAAAATGTTTAAATGAATGTTTATTCTTGCATGTTAATTTAGAAAATTTAGAAAATTTAGAGCGCGCAGAGATCAGGAGCTGGTGGTGAAAGCGTGCTGACCTCAGAAACAGATAACAGCAGTTTGCTGAGCTTGGGGGCAGGTGTCAGTGGTGCACTGAATACAGGAACAGGTGTCAGGGGGCCTCAGAAACACTTGGTGGAGACGTGGCAGTCTCAGAAAGACTCAGTGGAGATGTACAGGCCTCAGGAGCTGAAGGTTGAGATGTGCTGACCTCCAGCTACAGCTCCTGAGGTGCGAGAGTGTCCGGCCCAGACGCCTGGAGAGCTGTCTTCGCTACAGTCACCTTGGGTAAAGGAGAGAGGCAGGGAGTGAGTGAGGCTTCAACACAAATACCAGGAGCTAGGCAAGTCTTTACTAATATTGATGTTGTAGCATCATCTCACTTTGGCTCATCAATAAGAATTATTCTTCAGCTTAAAGACATTGTTTCACCCGGGAAAAGGACAGCCAGGAACTGCTCTTTTACCCCAGGCCACAGCTGAACTCACATTCCTTTGTTAAAACCAGTCTAAGGAATTCACCCTAATGCACTTCCTTTTTTGACTTTATGGCCCATAAACTTGGAGACATAGAACAGAACCCTGGCGTACCTCATGGCCTACAAAGATCCACAGCTCACCATTGCCCTCTACTGGCAACTCTGGGACATGCTGGAGTCAACTTGTGACACTTTTAATCACATCTGTATTAACTCATTTCTCAACATTTCTCTTTTATCCAGGACACCATGAAAAGCAAATGGACTCTGTTTGACGTGGACAGTCTGTTGGGTTTGAAATCTATTAATCCTTAATTTAAATATGTGCATGCTAAAATGTTTAAATGAATGTTTATTCTTGCATGTTAATTTAGAAGCACTGATTATAAGTTGCATGGACACTGAAATAGGTTAGAGTTTATACATAAGTGTATGGATGAATATTCCACTTTTAAGACAGGTATAAGATTTGTAAAAAAAAGTTTCTCAAATCATGTGACCTATCGCAGCCAGAACCTGCTTGACAACAGCTCTCTCTAGGTTCAGACAAAAGACTGCTTGCTCTTTGGACTAAAGTTCATAAAACCCGCCCATGAAGGAAGCCTATTGGCTGGGGGCTCCTGTCGATCATGGAGGCCTGTGAAAATTCTCCACAGATAAAAGGGAGCTGCGTCATCACTTCATTCACTTACTCTTTTGTCTCTGGTCCCTTTGTCTTGTCTACACAGCAGATATCTTTTCGGGAGAACAAAGGGACTTCACTGCCCGTACAAAGAAGCCTTCTCCCAAGTGTTTCTTTTCTACGATCACAGAGCCTGAAGTATCATGTTTTTTTGTAACCTCTTTGTATCTTAATGTTTCTTTAAACAGCTAGGAATTAATTCTTTCTTTCTTGAGCTCAGTTCTAATTAGGAGTTAAAACTCCAATCCTAGATGTCTCTATTCCTATAATTTTCTACCTGTTAAACTTTCTGTAAAACCACCGTTTTAATTGTAATCTAAGTTTTAATCTTGACTTTAATTTTATAATTTTTACTGACCATTCCCACACCAGAAGTTCTTTTATCTAAAGTCCGAAACTATTTTGATTTGCTATCAGATTGGATATTTTTAATTATTCTCGAAATCCTCTGGAAGCCGCTTGCCAACGAAGAAGAAGAAGGACGCGCAGCCTCTTTACCAAGCACTGGAGCAACCATCGCCATCTTGTTCGACCTAAGCTACAACTGTGAGTCATACAGTCAAAAATCCAGCCTTGTTGACTGCTTGACTATAAAGGTCAAACTGTGGACCCTGAAATATCTGTGGGCAGATATTTCCCCTTAACATCCACAAAAGCTTCACGAGAACGACGAAAGAAGTCTTCAACTTCAACCATTACGCCAGTCACGTGAGCCATATTCTGATTCATCTGCTGAGTTAAACGTTTGAGATTTGAGAATAATTTGATATCAAAATCAGATGCAAATTAAAGCGCCATTAACATAACCTCTCTTTTCATTAAAATTTCGTTTTTATTTTCTCAAGAGTAATCCAGAATTTTCAATAAAATTAATTTAATTTTCCCCATAATTTTGGGTTATGTTTTCCATAATCTGTTAACTTCAAACTGATCTAAATTTAGCTCACATTTTAACCCTGGTTCTGCAAACGTTCAGTTTTAATCTATCATTTACAAGTTTAATTTTATGGTTAATGAAATCACTGCAATGTCTTTTAATCATCATTTCCTTTAATAAATATGTGAAAATGAGAGAAGTTGTTGAGAATTTATTTCATTCTGTAGTCTGGTCAAAGTCCCCAGTATCAAATTCACTAAAATTTTGAAACTGATTATTAATTAATTTATTGAGTGATTAAACAGATATAAAGTGAAATTAAAGATTAAATTGCTCCTTAGAGATAGGAGCTGGTGTCCCTTTACGAGTGTATATTAATTTTTTCTGTGTGTATGAACTGAGAATTCATCTCAGGTTCCAATACATTAATATAAATTAAATAATTTTTATACCTGATCATAATTATTAACCACCATATTGTTACAATGTTAAAAAAGTAAAGAAAAGTACTTGCTTGAGCTCCTGGCCCACTGGTGCTGGGGTGATTGCCTCTGGATGAGCCCCAGGAGCCGGAACATGCATCTCAGGCAAAACAGGAACAGAAGCGTGCTCCTCGGGAACAGCTGGAGCTGTGGCGTGCGTCTCAGTGACAGCGGGAGCCGTTGTGCACTCCTCGGGGATGGCTGGAGCTGTAATGCACACCCTGCGGGCAGCTGGAGGAGCTGGCTTTATGGGCATGGTGACAGGTGAAACTGCAGGAGTGATGACCAGTGTTTCACTGGTCATCGCTCCTGCAGGCAGGAGTAAGGTAAAGCTGGTAAAGCTGCAGGCATGGTGACAGGCGAAACTTGTGGAGTGCAAACTGGTGTGTGCGCCATGGAGAGAGCTGGTGCTGGTGGTGGCGCACAGCATAGAGAGGAGTGGTGTCTCCCGGAGACTTCCTTCCATCCGGTACCGCCAAACGCCAGTCTTGATCCTCGAAACTGCTCCGTCTTGGTGGCAGAAATCTCCCAAGGCACCCATGGTGCAGAAGGCTGCTGCTTGGGAGGTTGTGATAGGTCTGGAGCTGGTGATTGGTGAGATGAGGTGCCGAAACCTGGGGATGCTTCTTCGTCAGCACAGACTTCGACTTGTTCGGCGAACACCTCACCATCCCGCAGTATTCACGCTGCAGGTCGGCCACCAGAGTGATCCTTTACACCCCCTCAGCATGCTCGACGAGTCATGGATGACAGTGAACAGCCACCTCCGCGAGCCCCATGTACCACAAAGTCAGTTTTGGGGTGAGAGCTGAGCGAGCACCAGAAATAATCCCATCAGCTGCCTGCTGAGTCCTTAACTGGTGGCATCATTCTGTCATAAGGTTTGGATGGTGGAGGACTCGGGCGCAGGCAGGAGTATGGTGCAAAAAACCAGTTATTTAATTAACACAAAACTGGAACAAATGAATAACAGCACGTAGACTGAAAAATAGAACTTAAACTAGGCAGGTAGAGCTCACAAGACAGGAACATGAAATAAAGATGGAACTATGCGGGACTCAGGCAGAAACATTAATGAAACCACACTGTACACAGACTGACACCGGTATATATAAAGGGGTAATCAAGACAACATAGGACAGGTGGGAACAGATAATTGACTTAACATAAGACAGCTGGGACAAATTAGGAGACAACAGGGGAGCAGCTACAAAACAGGATGGGCAGGGCTGTACAGACAATCAGACAGGGGATGTACATAAAACCTAACAATGAACATGTTTGGGTCATTATCCTGTTGCAAGACCCATGACCTGCGACTGAGACCAAGCTGTCTGACACTGGGCAGCACATTTCTCTCTAGAATGCTTTGATAGTCTTGAGGTTTCATTGTACCCTGCACAGATTCAAGACACCCTGTGCCAGATGCAGCAAAGCAGCCCCAGAACATAACAGAACCTCCTCCATGTTTCACAGTAGGGACAGTGTGTTCTTTTCTTGGTATGCTTCATTTTTGCGTCTGTGAACATAGAGCTGATGTGCCTTGCCAAAAAGTTCCAGTTTTGTCTCGTCTGTCCATAGGACATTCTCCTAGAAGCGTTGTGGCTTGTCAACATGCAGTTTGGCAAATTCCAGTCTGGCTTTTTTATGATTTGTTTTCAACAGTGGTGTCCTCCTTGGTCGTCTCCCATGAAGTCCACTTTGGCTCAAACAACGACGGATGGTGCGATCTGACACTGATGTACCTTGACCTTGGAGTTCACCATGAATATGTTTAGAGGTTGTTCCGGGCTCTTTTGTTGCCATTCGCATTATTCGTCTCCTCCTGTGGCCACATCCAGGGAGGTTGGCTACAGTCCTGTGGATCTTAAATTTCTGAATAATATGTGCAACTGTAGTCACAGGAACATCAAGCTGCTTGGAGATGGTCTTATAGCCTTTACCTTTAACATGCTTGTCTATAATTTTCTTTCTAATCTCCTGAGACAACTCTCTCCTTTGCTTCCTCTGGTCCATGTTTAGTGTGGTACACACCATGTCAACAAACAGCACAGTGACTACTTGTCACCCTTTAAATAGGCCAACTGACTGATTACAAGTTTGTAGACACCTGTGATGTTAATTAGAGGACACATCTTGGTTGAACATGTCCCTATGGTCACATTATTTTCAATCTTTTCTAGGGGTACCATCATTTTTGTCCAGTCCTGTTTCATGAGTTTGTTTTTTAAAATAATTCTGTTGAACCACAATTCAAAAGCATTGTCTGATTTTCAATAGTTAATTTTCATAAAATTTTTATTTATTTCCACTTTTGTCAGATTCAAGTTATTTCTGTGACCATTGTGGGTTTTTCTTTCATTAACAGAGGGGTACCAACAATTTTGTCCACGTCTGTAAAACCTAACAATGAACATACAGGACAACAATGCAGGAGTAATACAGAGAGGGCAGCGGATAGAGGTACAGAAAAGCTGAAGAGCTGGTACAATAGGTAAACAGATACACACACAGACCCAGGACCAAACAGGGAATGACACAGCGGACTAGGGGAAACTCAGGAGACACATAATGCAAATCATAATTAATCACAGAGAGAAGAAGAAAAACATAACGCGGGGGCATGATTCTTTGATCATGCCCAGACTGTGACAGATGTCCAGTTCTTGGTAATGTCACTGTTGTGCCATATTTTCTCCATTTGATGATGACTGTCTTCACTGGTATATTTAATGCCATGGAAACCCTTTTGTACCCTTCTCCTGACCGATACCTTTGAACAATGAGATTCTTCTGATGCTTTGGAAGCTCTCTGCGGACCATGGCTTGTGCTGCAAGATGTAACTACAAAAATGTCAGGAAAAGACTACTAGAACAGCTGAACTTTATTTGGGGTTAATCAGGGGCACTTTAAATGGTGGCAGGTGTGTGCCAACTCCCATTTAACATGAGTGTGAATGTGATGTTAATTCTGAACACAGCCACATTCCCAGTTATAAGAGGGTGTGCATATTTATGCAACCAGGTAATTGTAAGTTTTTTATTTTTTATTTTTCCCCTTAAAAGATTTCTGTTTGTTTTTCAATTGGGTTGTACAGGTTATAGGTCACATTAATGGTGGAAAAAGTTTTGAAATGCTTTATCTTGGTCTCATTTTTTTTTTACATTGTAGAGGGTGTAAGGGAAGGATGTGGAGGCAAGGCACGAGCATAGGTTGACACAGATTCTTTATTGACCCTCTAACATAAATACAACCGGTGGACCCCAGCGTTGTCCACTGGGGCCGAGTGTCTGGTAGGAGAGCCTCTCAAACCTCTCTGCATTCTGCTTATATAGCTTTAATGGTATGCATAAAGAGCTGTGCTAGTGCATTATGCTTGTGTGTGTACAAAGAGAATGTGTGACACATTAACATAACACTTGCGACATTCATGACAATACATTTACCCCCCTGCTCTCATTGTCTGGCTAGTTACTCCTTGGGGGGCTATCCCCTTCAGTCCATTGTTCTGCCCCTCTTCCTGCTTCTGGGTGTGAGAAGAATGTCCACCCGCTGTGTCTACACAGCCCCCCCCCCCCCGAACACCCAGAAAGGGCTGTTCGTTGCCCTGTCGTTTGGGCTCAAGTCGACGCCAGTGGAGGCTGCAGTGGGGGGTTGCCACTCCGGTCAAACTGTCTGCTGGTGAGGAGTGTCAGAGGGCATGTAAGTCTGTGGGGGGAAAGGGGGAGGGGTGAAAAACACTGTCTGCTCCGCTCCAAGTTCCAACACGTGACAGCCATGGTTCGTGGGCGCACGGGGTCCAGTGCGCATTGTGCATAATGGAACAAATTGGCAATCAGCAGGCTTTAGGGAGTGAGGTGCGGGAAGAACGATGTGGAGGAGGAGGGGGAGGTGGATGGGATAAAGTGAGTACTGCCCCGGGACATCAAAGTGTCTGGGCCATGCAAAAATTGCTTGTGGATCTGCCATGGGTGAGGGACTTTCCCGGTAAACCTGGCGGTGATCCGCAGCGGCTGTGAAAAAAAAAAATAAGTCTCTGACTCCTCTTGCGGCTCAGTCCTGCAAGGATGTGGGGAAGGCGAATGGCCAAATTCCCCGAGGATGCGTAGTGGCTGTGAAAAAACTGAAGCTGAGTGAGGGACTTGGCAATTTGGCTTTAGGTGCGGGAGCAGCCCTAAAGTCATCGGGGAAAGCAATCGGCTAAATTCCCGTTGTGCGCCGTGGCTGAGAAACCCATCCAAAGTTCTGTGTGCAGGCTGCCATCTGGTTTAGGTACGAGAGCAGCCCTAAAGGTTCCAAGGATGGTGATCAGTCGTGTTCCTCAGGCATGTGCAGCGGCGGAGGATGATGTATAAGTCTGTGGAGCCGGTTTGTCCCTGGTGCATGGCGCGCTCCTGGCGTAGTAACCACATAGCTGGAAGGTGAGCTGTCCTCGTAATCCTGTGGTGTGCACACAAGGCTTCTGTGCGCTAGAAAGTCCGCTGTCGGGAGGTGAGTCAGGGTCGGGGAGCTTGATTGAAATCAACGCAGACAGTGCCGATGAGCTCCCCCATTCAGGCTGTTTCTGTGCATTGCTCATGTCGCTGATCCTTGTGTGTCTCGGTCCCAGCACCGCGCTCTCCGTCCGGCCCTGGAGGTTGCCATCGTGGAGAGAGGAAAAGGCGCGCTCACTCCAGTGTGGATGTGAAGGATGTAGGCGATCCCCGGTCTCTGGAATCCACAGCACGGTGAAAGGGAGCAGACAGTCATCCCACGTCAGGTCACCATGTGGTGTGCGACGTAAGGGAGAGACAGTTCATCTCCGTCAGGTCACCATTGTGGAGAAAAAGGAGTCCACAGCGTGGCGAAAGGGAGAGATAGTCCGTTTCATGTCAGGTTACCAATGTAGAGGGTGTAAGGGAAGGATGTGGAGGCGAGGCACGAGCATAGGTTGACACAGATTCTTTATTGACCGTCTAACATAAATACAGCCAGTGGACCCCAGTGTTGTCCGCTGGGGCCGAGTGTCTGGTAGGAGAGCCTCTCAACTCTCTCTGCATTCTGCTTATATAGCTTTAATGGTATGCATAAAGAGCTGTGCTTGTGCATTATGCTTGTGTGTGTACAAAGAGAATGTGTGACACCTTGGGCGCATTCGTACGCAGCGACCGGCAGCTGGTGAAAAAAGTCCGTCGTCTGTGTCTCTGTTTTTACGCACTTTAATGTGTTTAAACGAAATTCTCTGTGTTGTTTTTGTCCTTGAATGTTTGTGGATTGTATCAGCTTCACGCCTGTGTTTGTGTTTATGTTAAATGTAATTGTGGTTTGTAAATATGGATGTCACCAGACTGCAAAACAAATCTACCTACGGGTACAAATAAAGTAACCTGAACCTGAACATTAACATAACACTTGCGACATTCATGACAATACATTCACCCCCCTGCCCTCATTGTCTGTCTAGTTACTCCTTGTGGGGCTACCCCCTTCAGTCCATTGTTCTGTGCCTCTTCCTGCTTCTGGGTGTGAGAAGAATGTCCACCCGCTGTGTCTAGTGTCACCACAACATCACTAAAACTTGGCATCTGAACGGGGGTGTGTAGACTTTTTATATCCACTGTATGTCCCAACCGACAGTTTTATTTTTGGTTTATCACCCAGCCCTAAGGTAAATAATGGTGAACAAACATTGCAATGTGGGCTATAGTGCAATGCTATGAGTGGACTGAGCTCACACTAGAGCTTTCATTGCTTATAGTAGCTTTGTGACCTACGGTCATAGAAACATAGACAGGCTCCTCCCAATCCATCACATGGATGCTGAAAGGCTGTAAAACTGTGTGATGGATTCTGACTGCAGGGCAGCGAGGAACGTAGGAAGGGGGACAGTTACACTTCTGCACAGTATGAAACAGCTGGCCCCATCAAGAATGCACCCTTTGTTGGAACATGCTTATTTATTATGTTTTTAGTATCGAATTGTTTCATTTGTTTCCTTATATTTTTATAGAATATTTCCATTTTTATATAAGGTCTTATTTTGATATGAGTGGCATTTATATTGTATTGTACTGTCATCTGTGGTCTAGAGGTAGAGCATCTGCCCCACAACCGGGAGATCGGGGTTCAAGTCAATCTGGGTCATGCCAAAGACCATATAGAAATGGAATTTCCTGCTGTCCAGCTTGGTGCTCAGCAAAAATGGAACGGAGGAGGGAAATGTGGGCGACAGTGGCTCAGGAGGTAGAGTGGGTCGACTAATAACTGGAGGATTGGCGGTTTGAATTCCGCTCTCCCCAGACATCCTGCTGTTGTGTCCCTGGGCAAGACACTTTACTCACCTTGCCTCCAGTGTCCATGACACTGGGTATGAATGTGTATAAATGTTCGGTAGTGGTTGGAGAGGCTATTGGCGTGGATTGGCAGCCATGTTTCCATCAGTCTGCCCCAGGGCAGCTGTGGCTACAGTAGTAGCTTATCACTACCATTGTCTGTGGAGTGAAGGAATAATGTATCCAGTGTAAAGCGTCTTTGAGTGTCTATGAAAAGCGTTACATAAATCTGATGCATTATTATCTCAAAAAACTCTGAACTCATCACACACACTTCAATCAATAGTTTTACATCATACCAAGTAATAATAATTTTATAATTTATGTTCCCAATTAGGTTCTTCCTTTTTTGAATCATATTTCCCTCTATTTCTGCCATTTTGGTTTATCACTTACAAAAGAGAAAATGAGTATTAAACATGTCAACATTTTTCTCATTAAACATGTTTCTGATGGAGCCATTGACCTGAGATTTTCACCAGATATCAGTAACAACCCAACGAATCCATACATACAAAGAAATCAAGGCAACTGTGTTCACAAAACAGGTTAAATTTAATAAAGTGGAATGACACAGGGAATAAGAATTGAACACATGAAGAAAAAGATGTGCTAAAAGGTATAGAAAGCCAAGAAATCAGCTAAAATCCATCAGAATTTAGGAAGCCATCCCTTCCCCATCAGTGCAAATTAATGTTAGCTGGTTAAGTCCTGACTGATAGCCTTTAAAAAGATTCAAAGATTTTTATTTGTCAATACTTCTGTATGTACAGGACATACAGGAGAATTGAAATGCAGTTTCTGTCTCTGTTAGTGGTGTGCACAATATATTTTACTTATTTAGAATCCTTTATTAGTCCCACAATGGGGAAATTACAGGGCATCTACATGAGTGGATGAGGCAGCCACTGGTGTGGCGCCGAGCCCTTTCACCATTCACACACACATTCACACCTGGGGCCATTTTTTAAGAGTCTCCAATTAACCTAACTTGCATGTTTTTGGCATGTGGGAGGAAACCGGAGAAATCCCGGAGTAAATCCATGCAGACACGGGGAGCACATGCAAACCACACAGATCACTGTTGGTCAGGGGCTGGGATCGAACCCCGGATCCTCCGGCCAAGGGTGAGTTGCTGTGCTGCCGCAGTGCTAACCACTCTTCCACCGCGCTGCCCACAGTATAAGACAAGAAGGAATAAGGATGGAAAACAACAACAAAAACAGTCTATGTACAGTAATGCTATCCATAGTGCAAATAATGGTAAAAACACAGCAATCCTATGTACAGTAAACCGTAATACCTGTAAATTGCAAGTTCAATGCGGTAACAGGGGTGCAGACAGTGACAGATTGGCCGGCGTATGATCAGTATTGCAATGACAAACAGCAGCAGGTATGGCATTTGTGCAAATGGTTGCAGTAAGATGCAAGACATACAGCAGCAGACGTGGTACTGTTGGTGTGCCCAGTCTTTCTGTGCAAACAGCTGAGGTAGAGTTATTGTGTGAGTGAGTGTGTTACAGTCCACGGGCAGGGGGTGGGGGGGGGGGGTGGGCAGAGTTCAGGGTCCTGATGGCCTGGTGATCAAAGCTGTTTAGCAGTCTTGTGGAGCAGGCCCGTAGGCCCTGGTACCTTCTCCCTGAGGGCAGGGGGCTGAAGAGAGAGTGTGATGGGTGGGAGGTGTCACCTGCGATGTTGATGACTCTGCGGGTGAGGCGGGTGAGGTAGATGTCTGATGTACCGATGATCTTGCTGGCTGCTTTCACCGAGTGTTGTAGAGTCTTCCGGCTGGTGAGAATGCTCTCAATGGTGCCCCGGTAGAATGAGCACATGATAGGGGGTGGGTGGGTGAATATAGTCTGGTCAGATGACACCAAAATTGAACTTTTTGGATGTCACAACACACAGCATGTTTGGAAGAGAAATGGCACTGCATATCAGCCCAAAACACCACACTAACAGTGAAGTTTGGAGGTGGGAGCATAATGGTGTGGGGGTGCTTTTCAGCACATGGTACAGGCAGACTTCATATAATTGAAGGAAAGATAAATGGACAAATGTACAGACATCCTTGATAAGACAGCCAGAAAATCAAATTCCACAACAATTCACAGCAGTTTCTGGAAGCTTTCTGTGCTTCTTATTAAATTCACCTAAACAGTTGTGCAACTTCTCTTTTAGAAAAACATTTACAACTTAGGCATTGTGACACTTAGGTTATAAGAGTGTAAGTGTACAACACAGTACTGTAAAATAAAGCACATGAGTTAGACAAAATTCTAAGGCATCCTTAAAAATTGCATTTCACCACTGATTCTGCTTCTCTTAAGATTAAAGCCCCCCCCCCAGTCAATATGAATCTAAAGTTTAAAAGGTTTTTTTTAATCTACTTCTCAATAATGTGTTCTTTTTTTTACTTGAGTGCAGATATGTACCTTTCTACATATACTGATATGGCATTTGAGATATTGAGAGGGGGTATGTAATGGAGCAAGTTATTCTTTACTGACTGGAATCCAGATGTTATTCCAGTCTCTCTCTGTTTTCATGCTGAGGCTGAGGTGAGGTCAGAGTTGGCCGATAACGGAAGCGGAAAGAAAATGGTGAAAAAGTCAGGTGGAGACACAAAACGAGGAAGGATGAAAGTGTGGCAGCAAAGAGACAAACATGAATAAATAATAACTGTGTGCTCTTTGACATCTGCACACCTCAGATTCAGCAGTCACAACACTTCTGACAGCTGGTCCGTATTAACAACAGCCCATTTGCCACTTTGAGAGGGTTTCTACACAAACACACCAATCTTTCAAAACCACGTGACACACTGCTCTGACTCTTATTACTCCAACACTGTCTCTCAGTGGAGGAAAGCCAACACTGCACTTCACATCCAGAGGATGACGTACACCAAGTGTCACCAGAAGTCGGTCCTCTCAACACAATAACAAGGCCATTTAGTAATGTCTGTGTTCAAATTTTAAAAAGTCTTTACTTTTGACTGCCATTGTGTCCCAAATGTTTTAAATGCTCTTTTTTATATGTGCTCTGCCTTACTCTGTGTCCCTGTTGAGTCAGCATCCCCCCCCAAAAAAAATATGATTTTGAGGAAGTTTCCAAAAACAGGAAACTCAACAACATTACACTTTGTTCACCGAAAGAGAAATACTGAAGAGACACAGACTGACTGGGATGACAAACACCATCAGAAAACCACACAAACACACCATGGCACCACGACATTTTTGGCATCTTTTGTCCAAAATGAGTTGGGTATATGTATTTCTCCATTCTTCTATGATTTCAGCAATGGACGGACCAGGTAAGAGTTTCAAACTGTTTCCTTACTGCTCAGAAAGCAAATTAAAAGATTTTGTGGATCACTGATGTGTATCTTTTATAGTTTGACAGTCACTGATATCCAGACAAGGTGTTATTGTGCTGTTTTTGGTGACTGATAATGAATGATAGTGTCTGGCTGAACTGCTCAAATTGCTTGGTTTTGGTTAATCCAAAGACTTAAGAAGCACCAAAACATGTTCAGCATTTTTAATAACACATGTTGGTTAAGGTTTAATATTAATGTATGATTAAAGTACTAGTTATTTCAGATTAAAAACAGTTCAGGGACTACACGGGCAGTGGGCGGCAGTGGCTCAGGAGATAGAGCAGGTCATCCAGTAACTGGATGGTTGGTGGTTCGAATCCCGCTCTCCCCAGATATCCTGCCGTTGTGTCCCTGGGCAAGACACTTTACCCACCTTGCCTCCAGTGTCCATAACACTGGGTATGAATGTGTATAAATGTTCGGTGGTGGCCGGAGATGCCATTGGTGCAGATTGGCAGCCATGTTTCTGTCAGCCTGCCCCAGGGCAGCTGTGGCTACAGTAGTAGCTTACCACTACCATTGTCTATCTGGATTGAATGAATAACATAACAAAAATAATATTTTTGTAAGTTGTCTGTGTTTTTTCAACTGATTTAAGACAATTTTGCACCGCTGGATCCAAAAATAACATCCGTTTCTCTCGATCAGGTCAGGTTTTTATGTTAAGTTATAAGCAGTTGTACAGGTGTACTGTAAATTGAATAGTAGACACTGATAAAGGTAAGTACATGTAAATTGAATATTACGTAATCATTGTTCAAAATTCAGAGAATTTCAAGAAATAAAAAAGAATTTTGCATCATATAAAGTGAAAATACCTGTACATGTAAACAAAAACGTAAGAAAACATGTGGCCATAGTTCAAAAAGTTGACCTGATTGAGCAAAACCAATGTGATTTTTGGATTCAGCACATCAAAATTGTCCTAAGTCAGCTAAAAAAAACTTAGACAGTAAATTTGGTGTTGACCAGTGTAACGTATCTATTTGTAAAACGTCAATGATAAAGCGTTATATAAATCTGATGCATTATTATTACAGCACGCATACAGGTGACACGGGTAAACTTACAGGATAATTCAAAGCTTTTTGTGTATTGAAAAAACTGTCGACTAGCCAAATGATTCAGTTCTAATTTTAATCCCAATTTATGTCACTTTACAGAAATGTGCCTGAAGAGCAAAGTCTACGTCTACGTGGCCTTCAAAGGCGAAACCCTTGATGTTTGCCTTGAGTTGAAGAAACCAGTAAATGAAACGAACAACTTGATCTGCTCTGATCCTTCGGGCAAGCAGATATGTCAATTGGAAGTCCCACAGATTTTAGAAAAATATGAAGAGCACCTTAAACTGGAAAAGCTTAACATTTCAGGACAATACTATTGCCAATATAAAAGAACCAGTGTGACCTGGTTTGTTCTAGTGAGAGGTTAGTATGAACAGGACTTTTAGTATTATCAACTTCTGATGTTTTTCGTTGAGTGGGGTCAATTTTTTTAGTTATTGATGACAGGTACATTCAGAGCTAAAGTGAGCAGTCTGTGCTGGAGGTGGACGTCATCAGAAATTGTTAACATTTTACATTGGAGACCATCAATTGTGGTAAAATTGAGCTTTAAGGTCCTCATTACTCACCTTTTAACTCATATTCTAAAGTGAGTGCTAACAGATTGTCGATTTTTAAGAACACAGAGAAAGAATTCAAGTCATTTAGGTTCATAAATAAAGTTATGTAATAAAGTGGAATGAAACGGGAAAAAAGTATTGAACATGTTAACTAAAATTTATTTAGTAGTTTGTGTGGAAAAGCCTTTGTTTGCAATGACAGCTTCAAGATGCTTCCTGTATAAAGAAACTAATTTCCTGCAGTGCTCAGTTGGGCCCATTCTTCTAAGTATATACTGTATATAAGATAAGATAAGATAAGATAAGATAAGATAAGATAAGATAAGCCTTTATTAGTCCCACAACGGGGAAATTCTAAAAAAAAAAGCTACAATGCTCCTCACTGTGTGTTTATATATTCATATATTTATTCCATCCAGCTACAATGCTCTGCACTGTGTGTCTGTGTGTGTGTATATATATATTTTATAGTAATATGTACATATGTATATTAGCTGCTCTTGCTTGCTTGCTTTTTTTCTTGCCTTCTGATTGTTGCTCTGAGTGTTGCTATCCCTGTGCTGTTGCAATCCTGGAATTTCCCCGTTGTGGGACTAATAAAGGCTTATCTTATCTTATCTTAAATTCCAGGATTGCAACAGCACAGGGATAGCAACACTCAGAGCAACAATCAGAAGGCAAGAAAAAAAAGCAAGAGCAGCTAATATACATATGTACATATTACTATAAATATATACAGTATATATACACACAGACACACAGTGCAGAGCATTGTAGCTGGATGGAATAAATATATGAGTACAGTGATCCCTCACTTATCGCGGTTAATGGGTTCCAGAACCGACCACGAAAAGTGAAAAACCGCGAAGTAGCATCACCCCTAATGACGTCACCCATAAATAATACGTACGTTCATTCTCTCACTCTCTCTCTCATGTGATACGTGTGTGTGTGTGTGTAAGTGTACATACATACGTAGATGTAAATAGAGTGTACATAAATATGTTTTTAGAACTCTTTTATTCTTATAACAAGATACGTAACTCAAGATGAAGATGATTTACTGCACAGGTTAATGAGAGCTTTACTGCTCCTCAGGTGACGCCTCATCGTCAGGTGCTAGAGGCGCAGGATCGTCGAGGGCAGCTTCCGATAGAGCTGGAGAAGCTGCAGGAGGCTGCGTAGTGGCTCGACGGGAAGACTATTTCGCACAAAATGGCACAAGAGAACAGCAAAAAGTTCCAGGCGGCGAGACTAAGCAACACGAGCGATAAAGAGCAATGAATGCGGTCTTCCTTCGCTGGGTATGGGCGCGGCAGGGAGAGAAGCTGGGTGAAACGTCTCAGCCAATCAGCTTGCGGGGTGAAACATCTCGGCCAATCAGCTTGCGAGATTCCCGAGCCGAGCCAACACGAGAACAGCGAACAGAGAGGTGGATTTTGAGTTGTGCGGGCTCTCCGTGTTGATACCTGATGTTATAATGTAGTCTCCCTGCCTTCTGCTAGCGCCCGCCCATTATTTCTCAATTTTGAATTTTTGATGAATATTTTTGAAAAATCCGCGATACACTGAGGGCGCGAAAGGAGAAGCGCGAAGTAGCGAGGGATCACTGTATATAAACACACAGTGCGGAGCATTGTAGCTAGATGGAATAAATATGTAGATATATAAACACCCACAGTACGGAGCATTGCAGCTAGGTGGAATAAATATGAAAATATATAAACACACACAGTGTGGAGCAATGTAGCTAGATGGAATAATATGTAGATATATAAACACACACAGTGCGGAGCAATGTAGCTAGATGGAATAATATGTAGATATATAAACACACACAGTGCGGAGCATTGTAGCTAGATGGAATAAATATATAGATATATAAATATAAACACACCCAGTGCGGAGCATTGTAGCTAGATGGAATAAATATGTAAATATATAAACACACACAGTGCAGAGCATTGTTGCTAGATGGGATGAAACAGCACAACCGTCTACTTAGTTATCCTACATGGTATGATTATGTGCCCATACATATTCTCACCCTCCATAGCGACCGGTATTTTCCTAGTTGTATGCCGAAGAGGACCATTGTGTAAGTCTATTGCATCTTTTGCATTCAAAAACTATTAGGTTGTTACGTCTTTTTTGCTATCTCTGCGAGCAGCCCTGCTTAGGTTGTACAGTCTGACAGCCGTTGGTAGGAAGGACCTGCGAAACCTCTCGGTTGTGCACCTGGGATGATGTAGTCTGCTGCTAAATGAGCTCCTCAGTGCGTTCAGTATGTCCTGCATAGGGTGGAACTCGGACTCCAGCAGAGATGACAGTTTAGCCACCGTCCTTCTCTCTCCTATCTCCTCCACCGGGTCAAAGCGCTGCCCCAGGACAGAGCTAGCTTTCTTGATCAGTTTGTTCAGTCTCTTCCTATCGGCTGCAGTAATTCCACTGCCCCAGCAGACCACTCCAAAAGTGATGGCTGATGCCACCATCGTGTCATAGAATGTCTTCAGCAGTGCCCCTTGTACACCAAAAGACCTGAGTCTCCTCAGTAGGAACAGCCTGCGCTGTCCCTTCTTGTAGAGTGCGTCAGTATTGTGTGACCAGTCTAGTTTATTGTTCAGATGAACACCCAGGTGCTTGTAGGATGTCACCATCTCAATGTCTGTTCCCTGTATATTTACTGGTGCTGTGAGGGGTTGTCGATGCCTGCGGCAGTCCACCACCAGCTCCTTAGTTTTCCTTGCGTTGATCTGGAGGCAGTTCCGTTAGCACCAGTCCACGAAGTCCTGGATAAGCCCTCTGTACTCAGCTTCATCTCCATTGGAGATGAGGCCAACAATCGCAGAGTCATCAGAGAACTTCTGTAGATGGCAGTATGTTGTGTTGTGTGAGAAGTCCGCAGTATAAAGAGTGAACAGGAAGGGAGCCAACACCGTTCCCTGGGGGGCCCCCGTGCTACCGATGATCATGTCGGACACACAGTCCCGGGTTCTCACAAACTGAGGCCGGTTCATGAGGTAGTCCAGGATCCATGATGACAGGTGCTGGTCCACCCCTGCGCGCAGCAGCTTGTCCTTCAGGATCATCGGTTGGATGGTGTTGAAAGCACTGGAGAAGTCAAAGAACATGATCCTCCCCACATTCCCGGGCTTCTCCAGGTGGGACAGAGAACGGTGAAGGAGGAAGATCACCGCATTCTCCACCCCAGTGCCATGCTGGTAGGCGAACTGGAGTGGATCCATCGCTGGTTCCACCAGGGGGCAGAGGTGAGCAAGGAGCAGTCTCTCCAGGGTCTTCATCAAGTGGGACATCAAGGCCACCAGTTTGTAGCTGTTCAGGTCTTTGGGGTGGGAAGTTTTTGGTACAGGTACCACACAAGATGTTTTCCACAGCTGTGGTACCCTCCCCAGCTTCAGGCTCAGGTTGAAGATGTATGCCACAATCCCACACAGCTGGTCTGCACAGGACTTGAGGAGCTTTGCGCTGATGCCGTCTGGTCCCGTTGCCTTCCTCGCCTTGATCTTCCTCAGCTCCGTCCTCACCTGGGTCTTGGTCAGGGTCAGGATGGGGGGCTGTGTGTTGGGAGTGGGGGGGGTGTTGGTGGAGTGGGGAGTGGGCAGCAGGACTTGATGTCTTTAGAGGCAGCAGTGGTTGTTGTGCAGTCAGGGGGGAGGGCGGTTGGCATATATATAATTGCTATAATATAGCAATTATGTTGTCCCTAAAAAGGCTAAAATTAATTAAGAAATTTCAAAAGAATAAATATGGTTTAATTTTACAAAAAATGCTTTCTGTTATATAATTGTACTATTTTTTAGCACCTCAAATTTATCTAGTGATTGTCATGAATCGCCCCTCAGGGCAGAGAGGAAGATCGAAGCGCTGGTCTGTGAGTTTGTGAGATCTACTGAAAACATAAAGTGCACAGAACAACTCAAAAAACACAGAGAGATTCACCAAGTAACAAAGCGGGAACAGAGCACGTCTAACTTACGTTTGGGAGTCATTAACAGAAGTCAAGACTGCAGCGAGGAATGCTTGGAGCCGCGGTCTTAAATAAGGCATAACATAATGGAACACAGGTGTGGATATCAGAGCGGGCAGGAGAAAACAATGATTAGTAATCTGGATCAGCTGGGAGCAATGAGAGAGAGCAAACTGACAGCTGACAGTGACCCCGCCTATGCAGAGCAACATCCTGGAAACATCACTGACAGCTGTCAGCCTAGAGGGAGAACAGAACAGAATAAAAATATAAAGCGGTGGCAAAATAAAGACAAGTAACCTAAAAAATGTGAATAATAAACTATAATGAACGTAAACAGGAAACGAAATCATACTAAGACACAATACAGAATACGCGACAAATCAACCAAGGATAAAATAACAGGAATTACAACTCAAAATGACAACACAGTACAAATATAAAAAAAGGCAGAAAGACCGAGCCCATGTGGAATCCCCCCGTGCTCAGATCGTGACAGAGCCCCCCCTCCAAGGGGTGGGTACCAGACACCTTGGCAACATTGAAAAAAGAACCCACACACACAAAAAAAAAAACCCACCCCAACAAGAAAACAACCTCACCCTAAGTGGGAGGAGGGGGATCCAGGCACAGAGGGGCCAAACCAAACCAGAGAAAATAAGAAAAACTTTCAGAATAAACATCCCAGCAGAGTCCAGACTAAGAGGAAACAAAAATCCAAGGCCCCACTCATGACCCACACCAGGCAAAACCCCAACCATCTAGTCCCCCTGGACCAAAGAACTGGGCAGTTCAGGTGGGCGGCCAAAGTCCCAGGCCCAGCAGATGGCATGATGGAAAGAGTCGGGTGGCCTACCGGAGAACGTGGGCCACCCAACCCTGCAACACAGTCTGTTGGGAAGTCTGCCTGAGTTCTTTAGTCACCTGAACAGAAGAGGTGGTCCAGGAGGCGGCTGCCCAATGGGAAGAACTAATTGTGGGTTCAATAGAGGAGTTGGGGGAACCATGATGATGTCAGGTGGAGGAGAGGGAAGCACGATGGCATCCACAGGGAGCCACAACGGTGTCTGGCAGAGGAGAGGGAACCACAACAGCGTCTGGCAGAGGAGGGGGAACCATGACAGCGTCTGGCAGAGGAGGGGAAACCACGATGGCATCTGGCAGAGGAGGAGGGACCACAATGGTGTCAGGCAGAGGAGTGGGAACCATGACTCCCTCGGACTGGCCTGTAGCACCCTCGGTGGTCCCGGACTGGGACATTACAGCACCCGTGGTGGCTCCGGGCTGGAGCAGAGCTGCACCCGCGGTGGCTCCGGGCTGGGGCGGAGCTGCACCCGCGGTGGCTCCGGGCTGGAGCGGAGCTGCACCCGCGGTGGCTCCAGGCTGGAGAGGAACTGCACCCACAGTGGACCTGGACTGGGCCAGAGCTGCACCCATGGTGGGCCCAGACTGGACCAGAGCTGCACACACGGTGGGCCCAGACTGAGCCTGAGCTGCACCCATGGTGAACCCGAACTGGGCCAGAGCTGCACCCATGGTGGCCCCAGGGCTGGAGCATAGGGCCCACACTGGAGTGCAGCACCCATGACAGTCCCCGACTAGGACACAGCACCCTTGGAGACTCGGACTGGGGAGGAGCTGCACCTGGGAGGTCCTGGGCTAGGACGGCACAACTGCGAAGACCTCATCTGGAAGAGAAGCAGCACCCAGAGAGGTCCTGGGCTGGGACAGAGCACCGACGAAGACCTCATCCAGAGGGGAAGAAGCACCCACGGAGGTCCCGGGCTGGGACGGAGCACCCACGATGACTTCAGCCAATGGGGAAGCAGCACCCACGGAGGTCCTGGGCTGGAACGGAGCACCTGTGATGACCTCAGTGGGAGGAGCTGGACCTATGGGGATCTTGGGCAGCAAGCCGGGACCCACGGAGACTTCTGCAGAGCTGGACAATCCTTGGTGACCCTGGGGGAAAACTCAGGCAAGAGAGGGAGAGACACAGGGTCAGGGTCTCCAGCGGCAGTGGAGTCTGGCGAGGTGAGCTCAGGTGCCGCTGACAGCTGCATTTGGCTCTCCCCACCAAGAGTCAGGCAAGATCTCTCCAAAATAGAAACACCAAAGACAAAGGAGAGCACTTGGCTGATCTCAAGCTCCACCACCATCCAGGACTCCATCGATCCAGGCGATGGTTCTTCGGACCCGGCCCTCTGGAGGTCCAACTCTGGCGGCCCCTACAGCAGGCATGGTGGTCAATACAATCCTGGGACCCCCCAGTGAGGTGAACCACACCAGTGGCTCATCGGGCGTGGATTCAGGAGGTCGATTCCCTGCTGGCACTGGATCCGGTACAGCCAAAGCCCGGGGATGCTCAATCATCAGCACAGGCGTCAGTTCAGTCTCAGCGCTCTCCATCCATCCAAACCATGGTGGCAGGGCTGGAACCAGGTCTTCCAGGGCTGCAGGCTCCTCCATAGCCCGGCAGCTCAGTCCTGGGGCCAGCGGACACTCACGGGGGAAAGGAGGAGACATGGAGAGAGCAGGTGAACAGTCTATGGCTGCAGCAGATGGTGAGGACTCAGAGGACTGCAGGGGCTGAGCCTCACCACCGGGAATCAGGCAAGATAATTTATATGTTAGTGATGGAGAGGGAAAAGACACTTGCCTGTGTTCCCGGGGCATGATGTTTTCTGCTCCAGTGGTTATAGAATCTGCCCTCTGGGTGGCCTCAGTGGTTGTGGGCCTCTCAATGGAATGTGGAGGAGCTGCCCCTGCAGACATGGTGACGGGCGGAGCCGGGAAGGAAATGGCTGACCTCTCAGAAGCGGGAATAATCACCAAGGCGAAACAGGAAACAGCAGCTGCGGAGAGGGAGGAAGCTGCCGATACACCTGGAGCGGAAAAGCACAGAGAGCGCATGACTGCAGGAAACTTCTGCCTCGGTGGAGGAAAAACTGCTGCCCGAGAGATGGAAGCGTTCCTCCGGCTGGAATTCTCTGGATAGCAGTGTTCTGAAGCAGGTGGAGCAGGAGCGGGAATAGGTGTTGGAGACTGGTGAGGCGCCGGTACTACAGAGGCCCGGGAATGCCTCCCTTTAGGAGCAGGCCCAGGTTTCCTCGGGGAATTCTGCACCATCTCACTATTCTCACGTTGCAGCGCCGCCATGAGAGAAATCCTCTCCACCCCCTCAGCATGCTCCTGAAGCTGAGGGCACCGGCGAGCAGCTGCCTCCGCAAGACCCAGGTACTATAATGCATCTTTCGGGGTCGGGCCGATGTGCACTGCGGAGATTAGCCCATCCATCTCCATCAAGGCTTTGCAGCACTCCCACCCCAGGCTCATGGGGTAGCTGCGCCCACCTGCAGAGTCCAACATGATTCACTCCAGAGAAACAGGTGAGTGGAACAAAAAAAGAAAACGAAACCCCACAACTCACAGCAGCTGGGTCTTTTACTGGCTGCGGTCTTCTGTCATGAATTGCCCCTCAGGGCAGAGATGAAGACCCACGCGCTGGACTGTGAATTTGTGAGATTTATTGAAAACATAAAGTGCACAGAACAACTCAAAAAACACAGAGAGATTCACCAGGTGACAAAGCGGGAACAGAGCACGTCTAACTTACGTTTGGGAGTCGGTAACAGAAGTCAAGACCGCGGCGAGGAATGCTAGGAGCCGCGGTCTTAAATAAGGCATAACATAATGGAACACAAGTGTGGATATCAGAGCGGGCAGGAGAAAACAATGATTAGTAATCTGGATCAGCTGGGAGCAATGAGAAAGAGCGAACTGACAGCTGACAGGGACCCTGCCTACACGGAGCAACAACCCAGAAACATCACTGACAACTGTCAGCCTAGAGGAGAACAAAACAGAATAAAAATATAAAGTGGTGGCAAAATAAAGACAAGTAGCCTAAAAAATGTGAATAACAAACTATAATGAACGTAAACAGGAAACGAAATCATACTAAGACACAATACAGAATATGTGACAAATCAACCAAGGATAAAATAACAGGAATTACAACTCAAAACGACAACACAGTACAAATATGAAAAAAGGCAGAAAGACTGAGCCCGGTGGAATCCCCCCACACTCCGACTGTGACAGTGATTATGATTAAGTTTTACTGAATGGGTTGGGGAGCAATATTGAAAAATAATTTTTTTGATAGATGAGGAATTTGAGAGTCTAAGTATGCCTCCCCAGTTTTAATTGTGTTAATTCTTTTTTTCAGATGAAGGCTACAAGTCCATCCCAATGTATGACACAGAATTCATCATAGTGGCTGTCTTCATTAGTTTGCTGCTGATTTTCAGTGTGGTCGGCTCAGTCTGTGTCTTCAGAGGAAATTGGGTAAGATGTGACCAAGTTTTAACAGGACAGAAGTTAAGTAACAGCACGTTTATGCGCAAATGCTGCTTTGAGTTGTGTTGGAGATAAACTCCCAAAACCACATCTTAAAGTGTACTATAGATCTCATTTTTTCGAGTTAAAGTTAAGAGTTTAAAGTATCGCTTTATTATTTGCTAACTTTTTTATTTAAAAAAAAAAAACCCTGTCCTCTGTGTTGGATTTGTGTAAGTTTTGCATCATAGGTTGGACAACTGAAGCAATTTCATGTAGAGCAGTGGTAATCAACCTTACTATACTGCTAAGGAATATTTACAAAAAATATTTTTGCATGAGAGAAAAGGCGAGCAGTATGCAGTCCTTCACCAATTCTCTGTCAGTATACAGTCATGTGAAAATATTTGGACACCCCTTTAAATATTCAGTTCTTTATTAAGAAATGTTCACATATCTATGTCTAACCTTGTGTTTGTTTTTATTTGCATTTTTTAAAATTTATTTTAGCCATTTTAACTGACAATTAATGTGGGGGTGTCCTAAAAAAAGATTGGGGTGTCCTAATTTTTTCCTCACTATTTGTTTAGAATTACATTTTACAGAAAATTTGAAAAAAAGGTCTTTAATTCATTTTTAATTGTTTAGTTGTATTACATGAATCTCCCAGTATTTTTAACACTGATATTGAATATCCATATGTCCAAATATGTAAAACACACACACACACACACACACACACACACACACACACACACAGAGGCTTACACAGGGTGTCCCAATTTTTTCACGTCTGTATGGCTTCATCTTCTTTTTCAGTTCATGTGCGAGTTTGTTTGATGCCTCTGTCATCTTTCACTAGTACTAATGTGGAAAAAGTTTTTCTGACCACTTCCAGTATATTTGAGTCTCGCTGTCCACCCTTCAGAAAGTCAGCATTGAAGTTGGGGTGTTTAGCTTGATGCAGATTGGACCTTTTGAACTGCTGAATGACTTTATCACACAGCAGACAGATACATTTTAGGACCATTTGACAAAAAGAAAAACTTGAGTTCCTATTGACTAAATGCCAGATATTTCCCTTCATATTTCTTTTACATTCTTTAGCCATTTTTGCAAATGCTAGTTTCTGTGTGCTCACTCTTCTTTGTCTCTGGTAGGCTACAGCAAGACCTGAAATACATTGTGGTTATGTTTTTTGGGCAGTTGAGGGTTGGGGTGGGGGGATGATTGATGTGTGAGAATGAAAACTGAATCAATTCTGATGACAGAATTTTTTCCAAATCATTATCTATATACACAAAAGAGATTCGGTGGTGTGGGTATGTATGTGGCAAACTTTGTCCCCCTATTAACTCAGAAGCCACTTGACTGTGGGCTCTCATCTCTTTCATGGCAATGCTACAATACCTGAAGAGTGACCCTGACATGGTTTCACTGACTACTTGATCATAAAAGAGGTCAAAGGTGACTTTTTTTAATCAACCTTTACCAGTAGAGGTGTAAGCCGGGGGAAGAATCAAGCACACCTGACACAGTGGACGGAATTTAGGATCTGCAGATCTTTCTCCACAATACAGGCGTTGTGGACTGACGGAGAGATGAAGGTACGGGATACCACTGGTGCCGGGACAACAAAACTATAGTTACATTTAACTAAATCCACATTTATTTCTGTAATCCGCTCATATAACCCATATTGAGGTGAATGCTGGGGATAGAATTGAGCGCGTTCTGGCCGTTTGTGTTGGTTCTGACAGGAAGCTGGATGTGTTCCTGCGTTACCAAAACATGTTTCTGCTGTGTCCAGTAACTTCTGTTCAGATCGTGTCAAGAGTGGAGAACAACTTCTAATGCAATCAGTATGTATGTACACCTGCTGCCGTCATCTAATTTAACAATGTATATAATTATTAGGGTTAGGACGAGTCATACAAATGTTCTGTCTGCTAACTTTCACAATATTCTTTTGAATTCAGACTGTCGTTTATCCCACTTGCTTTGTAAGTGTGGAAAATATTAACAGCATATTGATAGAAAGTGTGAATTATTGTGGATTAAAAATGTTTGTAAAAACACCCAGGAAAATTAATTTTTTGAACATCCATCCATCTATCACCAAAACCTTAAAATGGACCAAAAGAGAAAAATACTTCTCTTCCAACAAAAACATTAAAAAATAAAATTGGATCATTGTCCAGATCTGCAGAAAAAAAACATTACATAGAACAAAAATGTAACCAGCATCCCTATGAACATTGTATCACATATCTGCCAGAGGCAGATGATGATGGAAAGAGGACTCCAAATGCGCAGGCAGGATTTCAGTGCAGCAATGATAATTTATTAAATAAAAACAGAAACAAAGCAAAGGCAGCACAAGAGCTGAAAAGAGAACATACCTAAGTAGGCAGGCAAAACTTACATAGACTTGGACTGAACTTGAGGGACTCACAGGGACAAATAACTGGATACTAGACAGGATAAACGGCATGGACAAATGACTATAACGTCAGACAGAGCACAAGCACAAACTGATATAAATAGGGTAACTAATAATTACAAACGTGAGACAGCTGGGGCAACAATCAAGGACTGAACGATAACACACATGAGGGATGGTGGCTACGGGTATGGAAAACATGGGGAACTGGAAACAATAGGAAAAACAATATGTACACGAAACCTGACAATGAACATACAGAGCCCAGGGAATCACAAGGAAAATAATGCAGAAAAGTAATCATTAGCACAGGGCATGGACCAAACCACAGAACATAATAAAGGCATGATAATGAAAATAAGCACAATGGTGAAACTAAGGCAGAGACAGGAAAACTGAGAAAACATCAAAGCTGAGGGTGAGGACATGAAATGACGACAGACCGGGGAGCGCAGAAGACAATTAATGCAAATAATCATAAATAATCACAGAAAGAACAATAAATGAGAATAAAGCATGGGCATGATCCAATGATCATGCCCAGATTCATGTGAGGGCCTTCCCCTCAAGGGCAGATTCCATACGCCCTCCAAACAAAGCACCCCTATCGGACGGGAGGAGGGGAACATGGGTACAGCGGGGTAAAACAAGAACATAAACAAGAAAAATGTTCATTGGGTGGTTGGCCAAAGTCCCACGACCACCAACAGGAGGAACTTGATGCATCTGGTGGCCTACTAGAGTCCATGGTCCACCAGACTGATGAACACAGTGCGTCAGGTGGCCTACCAAAGTCCAAGGGTCACTGGACGGATGAACACAGTGCATCAGGTGGCCTACCAAAGCCCAAGGGCCACTGGACGGATGAACACTGTGCATCAGGTGGCCTATCAAAGTCCATGGGCCACCAGACGGAGGGACAAGGTGCAACAGGAGCACAGAGCTCAGGGACCAGTTGCAAAAGAGCGGCAACCTCAGGCGGCGAAGGTGCAACGGACTGCTTGGACGACCAAGGTTGAGCCGACTGCTCGGACAACCGAGGTGGGGCCGACTGCTCGGACAACCAAGGTGGGGCCGACTGCTCGGACAACTGAGGTGGGGCCGCCTGCTCTGACGTCCGAGGTGGGGCTGCCTGCTCCGACGACCAAGATGGGGCCGCCTGCTCCGATGACCAAGGTGGGGCCAACTGCTCCGATGGCTGAGGTGGGGCCGACTGCTCCAGTGACCGAGGTGGGGCCAACTGCTCCGACGACTGGGGTGGAGCCAACTGCTCTGACAAACCAGGTGGAGCAGACTGCTCTGACAAACCAGGTGGAGTGGACTGCTCGGAAAACAGTGGACCGGACTACTCAGACAAACCCGGTGGAGTGGACTGCTCTGGAGGCCCACCGGCCTCTGGGGCAATGGGTGGAGCATGCAGCTCAGGCAATGGTGAAGGTGGAGCGTGCACCTTGGCAACAGCCGGGGCTGTGGCATGCACCTCAGAGACAGCTGGAGCTGTGGCATGCACCTCAGAGACAAATGGAGCTGAAGTGTCCTTCTCCATCCCTGCTGCAGCCACCTCAGATGGGGAGGAAGGAACATAGGATGGGTCACCACAGTGAACAGCAGAGGCAGATGATGAGGACTCAGCAGCGGTAGGTGGCCTTCGCTGAGCCCTCTCACCAGGACCAAGGCAAGCCCTCTCATTAATAGATGTTAAAGAAATGAAAACATACTTGCCTTTGTTTCCCCTCTGCTGCAGCTAGAGAGGTGGCAGATGCAGTAGAGGGCTAGGGCACCAATGTAGCAGATGTGGGAGCCAGCACTGCAGCTGCCATGGGAGCCAGTGTAACAGCTGTCATGGGAGCCGGCGGTGTAGCTGCCATGCTAACATAGGAGAGAGGCAAACTGTGGCTGGAGGATGATGGGAGGCTGATGAGCGGTGAGGAGCTGAGGCTGGAGTGGAGTGAGGAGATGTGCATGAGTGAGCCAGGGAATGTCTCACTGATGGTACAGGCTCCCAAGATGCCAAAACCAGGGAATGCTTTGTCGTTAGCACAGACTTCAGCATTATCGGCAAACCCCTCTCTCGCTCGAGGCCTGACAATGAGACTGGTGAGTGGCATGGAGATGAGGACGGGGTCAGAGTCAGGGGATGCTGGTGGGAATCCCCACCATCTCATGGTACATATGCCGGAGGTTGGCGACTGACTTTAACAGCTTGACCAGTTTGTGGTAGCGCCACAGGCTGGGGTATGCTCCCACCACCTCTGCCGAGGCGTCCAAATATGTTAGACCCTCCCCCAGCGTGCTGGAACCGGTGCAGGTGATTGAGATGAGGTCCTTGATGGTTTCCACTACCCACAACTGTTCCGCGTTTAGTCCCATGCTCTCAAAATCCATGCCCGCTGAGTCCTTTTTGTTGGCGTCATACTGTCACATATCTGCTGGAGGCAGATGATGGAAAGAGGACTCCAAATGCACAGGCAGGATTTCAGTGCAGTGATGACAATTTATTAAACAAAAACAGAAACAAAGCAAAGGCAGCATGAGGGCTGAAAACGGAACATAACTAGGCAGGCAAAACTTACATACAGTAGACTTGGACTGAACTTGAGAGACTCACAGGGACAGCTAACTGGAGACTAGACACGATAAATGGCATGGACAAATGACTATGACACCATACAGAGCACAAGCACAAACTGATATAAATAGGGTAACTGATCATCACAGACGTGAGACACCTGGGGCAACAATCAAGGGCTGAATGGTAACACACATGAGGGATGGTGGCTACAGGCATGGAAAACATGGGGAGCTGGAAATAACAGGAAAGCCAATATGTACACAAAACCTAACAATGAACATACAGAACCCAGAGAAACACAAGGAAAATAATGCAGGAAAACAATCATTAGCACAGGGCAGGGACCAAACCACAGAACATAATAAAGGCATGATAATGAAAATAAGCACAATGGTGAAACTAAGGCTGAGACAGGGAAACTGAGAAAACATGATGGCTGAGGGTGAGGACATGGAATGACAACAGACTGGGGAGCACAGAAGAATGCAAATAATCATAAATAATCACAGAAAGAACAATAAATGAAGATAAAGTGTGGGTATGATCCTATGATCATGCCCAGATTCATGACAAATTGCAAATTTACATGAAAAAGTAGCAGATTTATGAGGGAAAAATTGGTAAGTTTTACAAAGTCTTTAATTTACAAGGAAAAAAAAGCTAATTGGAGGGGAAAAAAATGAAAGTTTGAGAAAGGTTTCAACTCTATAAGAAAAGTTGCAAATTTACAAGAAAAAGTCAAATTTGAGGAAGAAATATACTCATTCATGACAGAAGCATATGTAAATGGGAAAGTCAACTTTTTGAGACAAAAACAGCAAATTTACAAGAAAGAAGAAGGAAATTTCAGAAAAGAAATTAATTTCACTAAAGTGAAACAGGACTAAAAATGAAAGGGCATATCCTAGAATAAAACACTATATCATGACTGAAGAATAAAGTGATGCATTAAATAAAAGAGGTAAATAAATGTAAATTATACCTTCATGCTATTATCATCCTGTGGTGCATTTTACTTTGTGCAATAAAAGCAATAAAAAACTAATCAAAAAATTAATACTTTTTTAATGCTTTATATACCTTTGACAATGTAGGCATGCTGGATCAATAAATCTCCCTGAATGCTACACAAAAACGATGCATTACCAACGTTTGGAAACATCAGCTTTTTAAGTTAAACTGACACACGACATTATGTAATGCTGACATTGTCACATGTAGGATGCTGTCTGGGAAAGGGACCATTTGTATGAAAGGCCATCCCATTCAAAACATCGACACGATGTGCAGTTACATTTTTGGAGAGACTCATCTAGTCAACATAAGCTATATATTTATTGCAGCCCAGCTGAACTCTGGGAGGAGCATAGGTTGATCATCAGGTCCTTGATATCACCGTCGTAGTATCATCAGAAGTAAAGGCTGCATATCTTAGTCACCAGGTATTGCTGCTAGTCTTTAATAATATTTTAAAGGCTGCAATGACCTGGCAATCTGCCCAGGGTGTACCCCGCTTCTCACTCAAAGATGCTGGGATGGGGACTTCCGGGAAGATGGCGGAGAGGCATAACGCTTAAACAGAGAGCTCTCCCTAGTCGGATTAAAAATCTTTGGTAAATGGCCAACTCGACATAAATGGATCAATAAACCAAGAGATGAAAACACGAAGAACCCGGGCACACGGAAAAAAGCAGGGTAAAACTAAAGAATCCCTCTTCAACAACGCTGGAGAAATCGCTGAACACGAGGCCCAAAAAAACGAGGTGACTACAACAGAGAAAATGGAGGACGCCAACCTTGATGTTATGAACACTGGCTTCGCCAATATAAGTAAGGACATAAAAGACTTCAAGCGACAACTCCAACAGGATTTAACGGCTCTAAAGGAAAAACTGAAAAAAGAGATGAAGGAGGAAATTATGGGTCTCCGAAAAGAAATGGAACGCAAGCTAGCAGAAACCATGGAGGAACTGCACACTCAACAGGCATGTATGGCAGAAGCACAGGCTCGAATATCAGATTTGGAAGACTGGAAGACCGAGGCAAGCGAGCGGCTGCAGACCCTGACGGCACAAACACAGAGGATGGAGGAAAAAATATCCGATCTGGAGAGCAGGTCCAGGTGGAGCAATATACGCATCTTCGGGATTCCAGAGGGCACTGAAGGCAACTCGATGACGAAATTCATAGATCAATTCTTAAAAAAAGAGCTTGAGCTGCCCGATGAAACAGACCTGCAGATCCAACGAGCGCACAGAGCCTTGGCACAGAACCCGAACTCAAACTCTACACCCAGGTCAGTTGTGGTAAACTTTTTAAAATACAACGTAAAGGAAAGAATCCTGACACAAGCGTGGAAAAAAAAGATACGAGTCGGCGACAAACAGATATTCTTTGACCATGACTACCCGACAGAAATTGTGCAGCAGTGAAAGAAATATGCCAACATTAAAAAAATGCTGAAAGAAAAAAAAATTAGATTCCAAACGCCGCTAACGAAGATGAGAATTCGTTGGGAGGACGGCATGAAAACCTACAACACGGCCAGAGAGGCAGCGCGGGACATGACGGAGCGAGGCTTTGTGGTGAGCGTACCGGAGGAAGCGGCTGGAGCAGCGGCGGCACGGAACACATCGAGACAGCCGGAGTGGAGGCGAGTGAGCGGCAGAGGGCAAAAGACGGACGTGGCGCACCGGGCCCAAGAAAAACTGCGAGGCTTTCAACGGAAAGCCTAGATTATAACAAAGATTAAGAAGGACACAGAAAAAATGAAGGCCAAGAAGACAAGGTAAAAGAGAAACAAACGGCTAGGAGAGGTTAAAGTGATTTTTGTTGGACATTTCTAGACTAATGACTGTTACTTGGATAGTAACTACAGGTCTAGGGAGGGCCCCTCACTCGGTGAGGACATTCCCTCCACCCTCCAACAGGGACCAGTGGGCAGAAGAAAGGCCCAAAGTACGGAGGTCGAGATTCATTAATGTGTTTTTGTACATATATGTGTTAGTTTTGTTGTTAAAGGGGTTAGGAGCACAAGTTAAAAAAAATGGAAAAACATGAATATGGTTAAAAATCTTAAGATAATGACATTAAACGTGAATGGTCTGAACTTACTTGTTAAAAGGGAAAGAATAATAAGAAAATTCAAGAAGGAAAAAGCCGAAATTATATTTATGCAAGAAACACATTTGAACAAGACAACATGAGAAACTAAAGAGATTTGGCTATAAGAACTCCTACTACAGTTCATTTAAGGGAGGAACTAAAAGGGGGGTTATGATACTAATTTCAAATAAAATACAATTTGAATGTGAACAAGAAATCCAGGATAAAGAAGGCAGATATGTAATAATAAAGGGAAGAATAGATGGTATGCAGATCACATTAGTGAACATCTATGCCTCACCAGAAAGTGACAAGGGTTTTTTTCAACAACTGTTTGATCTCATAGCAACACACAGTGAAGGAGTCCTAATTTGTGGAGGAGACTTAAATGCCGTCATGGATCATGAAGTTGACACAACAAGTGTTAAGAAGACAAAAAAACATGTAACAAAGTTCATAAGAACCTCACTGGCAGAAATGGGTATGGTAGACATATGGAGGGACCTACACCCACTCGAAAAAGACTATACACATTATTCAGCAGTCCATAAAGTACACTCTAGAATAAATTACTTCCTTATGAATGAAGGTGACAGACACAGGGTGAGAAATTGTCGGATTGGAGGGGCAGAAATATCAGATCATAATCCTATATACATGGAAATATATTTAAACAATAGAAAACGACAAACAACATGGAAACTTAATGTAGGACTATTAAATGATGAGGAAATGAAAGAAAGAATAAAGGTAAACATAAATGAGTATATCGAGGAGAATGATAATGGAGAAGTGGACCCAACAAAACTATGGGATGCACTAAAAGCCGTGTTAAGAGGTAAATTAATTGTTGAATCAGGAAAAGCAAAAAAAGTCTAAACTGGAATCATATGAACAAAGATGTGAGAGACTGAGGGAATTAGAACGTAAACATAAAAACACAAATGACCCAAAAATATATCAAGAAATTAAGGAAGAAAAATAAAGATAAAAGAAATACAAATAGATGAAACTGAAAGGAAAAATAGATATTTAAAACAAAAATATTATGAAACGGGGCCAAAGGCCACAAAACTGCTGGCAAAACGGTTAAGAAAACAACAAACAGTGAATAATGTATATAAGATTAAGGACCCCATCACAAATAAAACCACAGTTATCCCAGAAAACATCGAAGAAATATTCCATAAATTCTATCAAGAACTATACTCGCAACCTGAAGAGACAAATGTTAAGGATATTAAAAAATTTCTATGCACATTGGACTTGCCATCAATAGGAAACCAACAAAATGAAAAGCTAACAGCAGAAATAACAACACAAGAGATTAAAGATGTGATTAAGTCACTAAAAAATTGTAAATCACCAGGTAGTGATGGATACCCCTCTGAGTTTTATAAACTGTTTATAGAAGAACTCACGCCTCAGCTCCTAAAGTCATTTAATTGGACATTAAACAACAACAAAATGCCTCCATCATGGAACGAAGCCATTATTTCAGTTATTTTAAAGCCAGGGAAAGATAGGGAACAATGCGGAAACTATAGGCCAATCTCTTTATTAAATGTGGATTACAAAATATACACAACAATTATCTGTAAACGAATAAAGACATTCTTGATGGAATTGATAGAGGATGATCAACTGGTTTCATAGAGGGACGCCAAACACATGATAATATCAGGAGAACAATACACATAATTAATCAAATACATAAAGAAAAGAAAAGTGCAGTAATAATGAGTTTAGACGCAGAAAAAGCATTTGATAGGGTTAATTGGATGTTCCTATATAATGTGCTGGAACGCTTTGGATTTAACGAAAAATCAGTGCAATGCATAAAGACACTGTATCAAAAACCTGTGGCAAGAATCAAGATAAACGGTAGCTTAACAGACAAAGTAAATATACAAAGATCAACTAGGCAGGGATGCTGCCTATCGCCCACCTTGTTTGCTCTGTTCATAGAGCCACTGGCTCAAGCGATGCGACAAAATAAGAAATTAAAAGGTGTAACAATAAAGGGAGCGGAACACAAGATTGGGCTATTTGCAGATGATATTACAGTTTACCTTGAACAACCAGATGAATCAATAATGGAAATGATGGACTTGATAGAAAATTTTGGAAAATTATCAGGATACAAGATAAACATAACAAAAACACAAATGCTGACATTCCACTATAACCCTTTAAACCAGATAACTGATAAGATCAAACTAAACTGGAAACAAAAAGAAATAAAATACCTTGGAGTGAACATACCTAAAGATTTAAGCAAAATCTATAAAGCAAACTATGATAGGTTAGAACAAGAAATAAAAAAAGATATTGATAGATGGTCAATCTTAAATATGGATCTGAATTCAAAAATTAAGACAGTCAAAATCAGCATACAACCTAGACTGCTTTACCTCTTCCAAGCTCTACCAACAGAGATTCCTGGTGCCCAGTTCTCAAAGTGGGACAGGATGATATCGAGAATTGTTTGGGGAGGTAAAAAGCCAAGAGTGAAATATAAAACTCTCCAATTACCAAAAGAGAAAGGAGGCATGGGTCTACCGAGTCTAAAGGAATATTACTACTCAGCACAAATAAGATATATCATATGTTGGTGCGACGGAGGATATGAGGCAAAATGGAAAGAAATGGAAAAGGAAATTGAGGGACTCCCAGTACAAAGCATAATAGGAGATAAGGATGCATATAAGCAAATCAAACAAATAGACCCAATCACTAAATTTACTTTGGAACTGTGGTATAAAATAGTACAAAAGTATAATATAAAGGAGGACATAAAACTATTGAAATGGGTAGCATTTAACAGTCAGTTTGAACCGGCAAAGCAAGATAGGGGATACAAAAATCTGGTGAACAAGGGAATCACAGCATGGGGCAATACAGGAAAAAAAGATTTCGGGAGTTTTATAAACATGAGAAGAAAATTTAAACTAGAAAAATCTGAATTCTTCAGATATCTGCAGATGAGAGATTATTATATGAGGAAGATTAGGCATAACCTCCATACAGATGTGAGCGAGATTATACAATTCATTTTAAGCTCGTATGCAGGAAATAAAATAAAAATTATTTCAAAGCTATATCAGAAACTTACGGCAAACAAACATTCAAGTACCTATATAAAGGAGAAGTGGGAGAAAGAGCTAAATTTAAACATAACAGAAGAAAACTGGCAAGAAATATGGAAAACACAACACACATCAACAAGTTCAAGGACATGGAGGGAATTTGGATGGAAAAACCTGATTCGCTATTTCATTACACCACAGATCCAAAGAAAATATACAAATACCCAATCTATATGCTGGAGGGGCTGTGGGGCTCAAAATGCAGACCACTCACATATGTTTTGGAAATGCTGCAAAATCTCATCATTCTGGAAATCTATACATGTGACAATACAGAGGATATTAGGATATAATATACCAATGAACTGTAACTTGATGTATTTATGTGATCTTAAAAGAGACAATGTAATGCAGGCTGAGGACAGATATCTAGTTAAAATCTTGCTGATTGCATGTAAAAAAAACAATCACAAGAAAATGGCGATCAGAAGTTCTTCCTGACCAAGAGCAATGGACTGACATTGTTGAGGATATACGTTTAATGGAAAGACTAACATATCGACAAAGAATGCAAGAAGGACAATATGAAAAAAAATGGTGGAAATGGACACACTACAAAGTGCAACAACGAGACAGAAATTGAAAGAATAACCAAAGACACTGAAAAACCAGAAGAATTAAGAGATGGAAACTAAAAACTTGATGCTCCAACATTTGTCTCCCCCCCCCCCTTTTTCTTTTTCTTTTTTTTCTTCCTCTAGCTCCTTTTTTTTAAATATAGAGACTGTGATCTGAATGTAATATGTATGATGAAAAATGAATAAAAATCAAAGTTACAAAAAAGATGCTGGGATAGTGCCCCCCCTCCCCGCCCCACAAAGGATTAAGCAGTTGAAAATGAAGGAATTAATATTTTTAAAGGGTCATTGAGTGAAAAAATTGTGCTTGTAGGTTTTAACCTTCTGAAATGCATCTATTGGTCAAGTGATTATCAAAAAAATATCAAAACACTCCTCTAAAAAAAATGCACAGCCTGTTGACTCTTCCAGGTTTGCCATAGACTGGTCATAAAATGGCAAACTCAGCCCAGAGTCGTCCTTGATAACCTGCCCGCTGCTCTATTATTGGCCAGCATAGCTTCCTGTCATGTTAGCTTTCAAACCAACAGTGGTACTAGGGAGCTCACATCAAGTGTGTTTTTTTTTTTATTTATACTTTATTTATACAGGGTAGTTCCATTGAGAGACAACCTCTCTTTTTCAAGGATACCCTGTTCACACTCTCACACCAGGAAGCTACCCAGTACAACCACAGACTGACCTGTGGCCATTGAGCAGCTCCACTGGAGCAGCTGGGGCTAAGGGCCTTTCCCAAGGGCACCACAGTGAAGTTAAGGAGGGTGGGGCAAGCACTGCTGTATTATCTGTCCCACCCAGATCTAATCCTGCCAGTCCAGGGATCAAACCTGCAACCCTCCACTCACCAGTCCACGTCCCTAATGATTAGACCACTATTGCCCTATATATTTAGGGCTGAAACTAACGATTATTTTTGCTATAGACTAATCTGCAAATTATTTTTTGATTAGTCGACTACTTATTTAGTCTATAAAACAGTTAAAAAACACTCAAAAATGTCCATCACAATATCCCAGAGCTGTACATCTCATGGTGGCCTTATCAAATGTCTTGGCTTGTCAAACAGACATTACAAAACCAAACTGTATTTAACTCATAATGCAAAAACAAGCAAAGTGGACATTTTTTTCCCTGTTTCAGAACCTGAAATATTCATATTTTTTCAGAATTTTACTGGAAAAGGTACACAAGCAATTAGTCAACTATCAGATTAGTTGTTGATTAATTTTCTGATGATCGATTAGTCAATTAGTTGACTAGTTGTTGCAGCACTATTTATATTGTTATTTTCTTTAGATTTCAGTCGCCCATATAGACATCCCTGTTTCCACCTGGTTCACTAATCCACAGTCGATAATATATCTTGCATTATTCTGCCTTATTTTGTTATATTTTCGTCATGATTTTACATTGAACTGTTAGCACTAGGGTGCTAGGCAGTCTAAGTCGATCAATGTTAAACAGACACAGCTCGCCTTGGTGGGGAGGAGATGACGGACAGGCCGCCTGGATCCAGCCAGTTTTGATAGCTATTTTCTATAAATTCTAGCCACCCCACTAGAATCCATGTTGATCTCACAACACTTGACCATATATTTCGTTCTAGATGCTATGTTAGCTTAGTTAAAGTTTTAATCACTCAGACCGTGATCCAAGGTGGCTAGCTGAAGCTAGCAGTTTAGCTACTCATTCACAAAAATAAAAAATAAAAAATAAATTTGCTGCAATAATTAAATGAAGAATTTTTTAACAAAATATGTCACAAATATGTCATTAAGACGTGTGAGTTGTTAAAATGTGGAAAAAGTACAATCAATGACCAAGTCAGTGACCTTTTTAAGATTTTTTTTTCTAAGTAGAACTTAAAAGTGTCAGCGTCTGGACATGGTCTGGGGACCATGTTCACGCTTTCAGTTTATTATTGTACGATTCTCTGTGTTTACGTTCTTGGTTATAATTATTATTATTATTATTATTATTATCATGGTTCGGTTATGTTTAGATTATCCTTACCTTAGTTTTTGTTGTCCTGCCATCCATCCATCCATCCATCTTCTTCCGCTTAATCCTTTTCGGGTCGCGGGGGGCTGGAGCCTATTCCAGCATCTTTGGGCAAGAGGCAGGGTACACCCTGGACAGATCGCCAGTCCATCGCAGGTCCAACACAGAGAGACAGACAACCATTCACTCTCACAGTCATACCTAAGGACAATTTAGAATCCCCAGTTTGATGTCAATTAACCTAACTTGCATGTTTTTGGCATGTGGGAGGAAACCAGAGAAATCCCAGAGTAAACCCATGCAGACACGGGGAGGACATGCAAATTCCACACAGATCACTGTTGGTCGGGGGCTGGGATCAAACCCAGGATCCCCCAACCAAGGGTGAGTTGCTGTGCTGCCGCAGTGCTAACCACTCCACCACGATGCTGCCCGCCTTTTAGTATTATTATTACCATAGACATGTTTATTGTCTCTGTCTATAAACATGTCTATGTCTGTCTCCCAGCTGGTCTGGGAACGCCTTGGTATCCCCTCTGAAGAGCTGGAGCAGGTGGCTGGGGAGAGGGAAGTCTGGGCTTCTCTGCTTGAACTGCTGCCTCCGCGACCCGGACCTCCGGAAAAGCGGTAGAAGATGGATGGATGGATGGATGTTTATTGTTACGATCCACTTTCTGGGCCAAGGCCAGAGTTGCCTATTTCATCCTGGGATCACCAAGTCTGTTTCAACCTCAGTCTCTTTTGCACACAGCAAGGCAGACACACACCTATATCCCAGGCTGGGATTTGAACCCATGACATTGTGATCTAAATCCTCCCACTCTTGCCGTGAGCCAAAGAGGAATTCCTCTACTAGCACAGGGCTAATAGTGGAGGTGTACCTTAAGGTGTCAGGAACTGCACCATGGACTAATTCCCTATGAAGGGGGATTCATAACACCTCCCCCTTAAGGAATTGGTGTAGGTGTCAAATCTCGGATGAGCCCCCACTTTCTGTTATGGAGGAGGATGATTTTTTTTGCTCCTTCAATGATTTTTTTTGCTCCTTCCTATTGTATTATCCTTTCCCATGCTTCCTGTACCCTTCTGTTGGCAGGCGTGTTCACAGATGCAGCCGTGTCACCGGGAATGCAGGTCGTTTTCTGTGTCAAGTCAAATTCCTCGTATGTTATCAGTGATCTGTTATCAGTTATCTGTTAATGTACTTGGCAAAAAATCTTTTCTGAGTTCTGAGTTCTGAAGCTGGGCACATAGCATTTATGTTTGCTCGCTGTCATTCCTATCATGATCTTTTGTTTTGGTTTTTGCTTTGATAGCACCTTTAGTTATTTTCCATGCAGCCTTGCTTGGTCTTTGATTTGTTAAGTTCCTGATTGTTCACACCTGTCTGTATTTATGTTCATTAGCTCCATACTAAAGGAACGCCACTCCTCACCTGAGCACGGCGTCCTCGTCATTCCAGCATGAGTCTGAATGCTTCCTAGTGTCTCTATTATCCTAGCCTGAGGGTTTAGCCTGTTTGCTTTTGTGTTACAGCCCACAAGCTGTGGCTTGGTTTTGTGTTCCTTTTCAATAAAGCATGCCGAGAAAACGCCATGCACCTGAGTCCTGTTTACGGCCCCACAGGGGCCCCACTGACAGTAAGACGCCATTAACTAAGGACTCAGCGGGCAAAATTGACAGGAGGAGGAAGGGCTTGAGTTGGGAGATGCTAACAGAGGCTTTTGCCCAGATCATTTGTGTGATGGACCAGGTTCTGGAGCATCCCAACCCATCTGAAGGATTGGGGAGATTTTGGTAGTGGAGAACATTCTCAGTCACCTGGACCTGCAGCAATTTCCTGAGGTGGCTGTACTTTGCTCCCACATGTCGCACGTCTGGGACCAGCTTGGGCAAAGGGGCTTCCTGGACAGCTCCATCCAGCCTGGCCCCGGATCATCAGCTCCTACTCCTGTCTCCGGTGTGCTGCCTTCTGCCTTCCCTGTTGCTCCTACACTGTCTACCGCCTCCATTCTACCAGTCATGGCAGTGGACGTTTTGGAGCAGTAGGAGCAGAGGCAGGCGGTCCTCACACAAATTGAAATCCTGCTGGAATACAAGGCCTGGCTTGCTCCAGAGGTTTTGTTCCCAGCGTGTGGGGACCAGCCAGCATCAAAACGGCAAGCGGGGAAGTGAGCTTCGTGGAAGCATCACTCCACTTGCCATTTGGGACCTTCACCCAAGATCTCCCAGAGGGTTTCTGCTGCCGTGGCCCCACCTTCCTCGAGTGCTTCAGCACGAGTAGCTTCAGTGGCAGCAGAGCGGAAGGTCAGCGCGCTCCATTCGTCAGTTCCTGAGGTCAGAGCACTACAACCATCTATTCCTGAGGTCAGCGCGACCCAGTCGTCTGCCCCCAAGGTGCACGCCACAGCTCCAACTGTCCCCAAGGTGCACATCACGGCTCCAGCTGTCCCCGAGGTGCACATCACGGCTCCAGCTGTCCCCAAAGAGCACATCACAGCTCCAACTGTCTCTGTGGTCGACGCTCCCCAGTTGCAGTGTTTCTCTGAGGCCATCGCTCCTGCAGCTCTTCCTGAGCCAGTCACCCAAGCAGCAGTGGACCAGGAGCTAACGCAAGTTCTTTCCTTTACTTTTATAACACCAATATTAGAAAAGACTTGCCTTACTCCTGTGATTTTGGTGACACCTCACTCACTCCCTGTATTTCTCCCTCGTCCGAGGTGGCTGCATCAGGGATGGCTTTCCAGGCGTCTGGGCCAGACGCTTGTCAACCTTCACTGTTTGTTCCTGGGGCTGGTGTCCCTCCATCGTTTGTTCCAGAAGTCGGTGCACCTCTGCCATTTGTTCCAGATGCCGGTGTGCCTCCGCCATTTGTTCCAGAGGCTCCCTTGTTTGTATTTCCTGAACTCTACACCCCTGCGCTGTCTTGTCTTTTGGTCTGGTGGCCCAGGGACTCTGGTAGGCCACTCAAACTGCCCTGTTCTCTGATTTGGGGGCCTGTGGACTCGGGTAGGCCCCCAGAACCATCTTGTTCCATGATCTGGTGGCCTAAGGACTCTGGGATCCACCAGATCCACCCTGTTCTCCAGTTAGGGGGCCCACGGACTTGGGTAGGCCCCCTGACCCACCTTGTTCTCCAGTCTATTGGTCTTGGGAAGCAGAAAGACCAACCAACCCGCCATGTTCCTGTTTTGGGGGGCCTGTGAACTCTGGGAGGCCACCTAGCGCACCTGTTTTTTTGTTTTTTTTGGGGGGGGGCCTTGGATTTTGGTTGGCCTCATGGCTGTATTCTTGAGTTTAAACTCTGTGTTTGTGTGTGTGTGGGGGGGGTAATCATTTTTGGCCCGCCTGGCCTTATATGCCCACCCCCCACCCTGGGAAGGTGATTTTTTTTTTTTTGGTGTTGTCTTGGGGTGTCTGGTATCCACCTCTTAAGGAGGGGGCTATGTCAGGTTCTGAGCATGGTCTGGGGACCATGCTCATGCTTTCAGTTTATTATTGTGTGATTCTCTGTGTTTAAGTTTTTGGTTATCATTATTATTATAATTATCATCACTTATCATTATCACTTCACAAAACCCAAGATACGTACAACCAAGAAAAGTATGTGCATATCTGTCTGTGGGGTGGATTTGTGGAACAGTCTGGAGCCGGAACTGAAACTATGTACAAACAGAAATCAATTTAAAAGGAGGTATAAGCACCATTTGTTGAAAGGATATATGTTAGAAGGGTAGAATTTATATGTACGATTCATTATGTTCACTCTGGGACATTATGGGACACTATGGAATGGTGGGTGGGACAGCACTGTGTGTATCTGTGTCGTTTGAGACTGGTTTTGAAATATAGACTTCATTGTATGTTAGAATGGACAGGTGTTAATGTTGATCTGTAAAAAATACAGTAAATTGTTTACTTGGGGTATTAAAGGTAGTAATTTGTATAAAATTCACATGGGTGTATCGATGGAAAAGAGGAGTTGGAATTAATAAGTGTTCACTTCTTCCTTCTCCCTTTCGAACAGTGTATACTGTAACTTTATTGCATTTGCTATTTGCTTGTTTTTTGTTATATTTTTTGTGTTCGAAATAAACTATCTATCTATCTATCTATCTATCATTGTCATGATTCTGTTGTGTTTAGATTATCCTTGTCTTAGTTTTTGTCGTTGTGCCTTTTAGTATTATTATTACCATAGTCATGTTTATGTTTGTTCATTGTCATTCCTGTCATGATCTTCTGTCTTGGTTTTGTTTTGTTTAGACAGCACCTTTAGTTATTTTCTGTGCAGCCTTGCTTGGTCTTTGATTTGTTAAGTTCTTGACTGTTCACACCTGTCTGTATTTACAGTATGTTCATTAGCTCCGTACCTAAGGAACGCCGCTCCTCAACTGGGCACGGCATCATCGTCATTCTAGCATGAGTCTGCATGCTTTCTAGTGTCTCTGTTTGTCATGAGTGTGCGTAAGTGTGCACACACTATCATAAACTCCCCGTGCGCTGTGGAAAAGCGCACGGAGGAGGGGTGAAAGGACAAGGATTTAAGCGCAGGGTATGCACCACACACATTTATTAATACAACAGTTGTACAATACTGTAAGTATTGGTTCCCTCGAAAGCTTAAGGGGTCCTCAAGGACGCTCTACAGTTTACAGGTGAGAATGACCAGGGAACACACACACACAGTAAATACTCACAAAACAGGAGCAGTCCAAGTTAGTCCAAAAGCACAGAGAGAGAACAGTCCTTCAGCGACTTAGACCAACATACAGCGATTAACGACTGTATGTCTAGCACAATGACCCAGCAATGCGTGACCGGAAAAAGGCTCCTAAAGTACATGCATTGCTGGGGATGGTAAATTGGAGGCACCTGGGCGAGGCCTGGGAAAGATGATCAACGGGGCTGGGACCAGCTGATAGTAATCAGTGAGGGGGGCGTGGTCAGACCGGCAGACTGTCAGCAGACACACAACTGCCGGCCCCAGAGCAGTGGCTATGGGCACAGTACACACTGGAAATGCATACCAATCATGCATGCACAACGGCCCCATGACCCACAGAGAGATCAGGACCGAGCCGGGGAAAACCAAGCCGGCTCGGTTCCTGACACACACGAATGAATTAATACGAGCCCAAACGCAGGTGAAGTTTAATGTGTTTATTAACAAAGGAAAAATTAGGTACAAAGTGTCCATAACAACTGTCCAAATGATGAGTAATATGGTGAAGATGACTGGCTACAAGCTCTATAGGCAAGCCCCACATGCTCAAGAGCAGAACTGGCAGTAGAGAAAAGGGGCAGAAAATAATAGAAGAGAAGACTTACATTATGTCAGAGCCACAAGGCTCTGGAAACACAACACTAGTAGTCCAGGGGAGAGCGAGTGAGATCATCCATGTAGACTGACTGATGCCAATGCACTGAGTGTTTCCACTGCTGGCCAGAAATACCCCCAGATACTAACGAGCGGCAAGTGGAAGTAGGTGCATGGCAAACAGAGTGGATGAATCAGTATGTATGAGTGTCTGGTGTGTGTGTGTGTGTGTGTGTGTGTGTGTGTGTGTGTGTGTGTGTGTGTGTGTGTGTGTGTGTGTAACCCCAGGTGATGGCAATTGGCTGACAGGTGTCTGGCAGAGAGAGGTGAGAGGAGGGCTGTGGCTGAAGACTGACAGACAAACCAATAATCTGCCAGCTGAAAAAAATAATCAAAGGCCACAGGTCATGAAATGGGGCAGGAAACACCAGCCCCATACATGATAGAGCCCAACCCGCCCCCCCTCCCCAAGGGGTGGATACCAGACACCCATCGTACCATCAAAACAATACAAAGAAAACCTGCCCCCTCCCCCCCCAAAAAAAGCAACATCACAACAACCCAGGGCGGGAGGTGGGGGGAAACAGGTCAGGAGGGCATTAAGCAACAAGAAAATCATATAACAAGAAACAAAAACGCCCAACCCCAAACAAAACTAGCCCCCACCCCCCCCCCCACCCCCCAAAAAAAACAAGAGTCCTCAAGTTCTGGGGGCCAGCCAAAGTCCCAGAGCCCACGAACAGCCATTAGTTCAGGGGCCCGGCCAAAGTCCCAGGGTCCAAGAACGGTCTTGAGTTCAGGGAGCCAGCCAAAGTCCCAGGGCCAGCAAGCGGCCCGCAGGACAGCGTCAGGCGGCCTGCCAGAGAAAGTGGGCCACCTGACCCAGATATCCAGTTCTTCGGGTGGCCTACCCACACAATTAAGCCTCCAGGGCCGACCGGATAGACAAGGTGGCGGCCTACCCACCGGGAGAATCAAGAGTGGGCGGCCGCTCCAGAGAAGGACGACCCCAGCGGCAAATGGTGGCAGGATCCGGTGGACCATTGGGGTGCCCCACAGGAGAAGGAGGAACACCCAGCAGGCCTCCAGAAGAAATGAGGAGACCCCAGTGTCCCCAAATGGACTGGCAGCACCCTTGGTGGTCCTGGCGTGGGACTGGAGCTTGGTTGCACCCACAGTGGACCCAGGCTGGGTCATGACTGCACCTGCGGTGGTCCCGGCCTGGGACAACATAGCACCAGCAGTTGCCCCTTCCTCATTGTTCCCGCGGTGAGCCCCGACTGGGCCTTCGTTGCACCCACAGTGGACCCTGACTGAGCCATGGTTGCACCCACAGTGGGGTCCAGCTGGACCCCTGCTGCACCCACGGTGGACCCGGACCGGGCCATTGTTGCACCCAATGCCAATGCCGCCTTCACTGTGTGCCAGCCGACTGAGCACCTGAGGCAGGAGGCGATCAACCACGGTCAACTACGGGCACCCTGAACTGGAGCCGAGCACCCATGATGACCACCTCAGCGGTGACGGCAGCAGCCACAACGACCTCCAGTGGTGAACCTGGATCCTCGGGCTCATCTGGTGACACAGATCCCTCTCCGGTGACCCTAGAAGGGGACTCGGATAGAGAGGAAGAAAGGTCAGGGTCACCGGCAGAGCCCGGCGAGGCGAGCTCAGATGCAGCGGTCAGCTGCACCTGGCTCTCCTCAGCAAGAGCTAGGCAAAAATGCTCAACAATTGAAAAGAGAAAAACAAAGGAGAGCACTTGCCTTAGCTCGAGCTCCACCGCCATCCAGTACTCCAACGATCCGGGCAATGTTCCCACAGGCTCGGCCTCCTGGAGGTGCAGCTCAGGAGCAGACTCTGTTGTGGCGGCCTCCACAGCAGGCATGATGGTCTCTGCAGTCACTTGGATCCGAGCTGTCCTAACCTCCGCTGGGGACTTCTCTGGCATTGCAGCTGGGATCTGGTTCACCGTTGTTACGGGGAAACAATCCTCCCGGACCTCTGGCTCCTCCTGGTCCTGATGGTTAGGCTCCGGCGCCGGCGTGCATTCATAGAGGACAGGAGAGAGCATAGAGAGGGCTGGTGACCACCCTTGACAGCAGCAGGTTGGGAGAACTGAGCCTGAGCCTCCCTACCAGGAATCAGGTAAGACATTTCATCATAAATAAGAGTAGAATGAAAATTAACTTGCCTGTTCTCCCGGATAATGATGTTCGCTGATGCTGTAGTTTGGGAGTCGTCACCCGTCCATCTGGGAGAGGCGGTGTTTGGCCCTTCATTTGGCCCCTTGGCAGCCGCCCTTCTAGCCACAGAAATGGGAGCCGCCAGTGAGGAAAATAAACGCCCCTCAGCCATCTGCCAATACACCGAAGAAGAGGACCTTGCTGCGGACGTAGAGGAGAATCTCGTGGACGGGACACGTGAGTGAAGATCCGCTGCGGGGGTCACCGGGCTCGATGTAACAAAGGAAGCAGTTGGCGGGGCAGGATTATTTCTCCGAGAATCCGGGGCCAGATGACGTTGATGCCGCTGACCTGGGTGCGGCCACATAGGAGTTGGAGATGACATGGAGGGAAAGATGGCCGCTAACTGAGAAGAGCGTTTCTGTTTTGGCTTGGTGCAGTTCGCCCTTCTCACCAGGTCAAGAAACACCCGCTCAAGTGCGCAGACGGAGGATAGCAGCTCGGCGTATTGAGGGTAGTTCCAGAGACCGCCGGGAGCCCCCAGAATCCTTAACGTCCCGTTTAGGCAGTCCAGTCGTTCATCTGGGCCGTATGCGTCCTTGGCGTCACACAGGAACTCCCGGATGCCCTCGGCTGCCCACTTCTCCTCTGCGCTGGGACGTCCCGCAGTCCGTCCACTTCTGCCGGTGTGGAAACGGCTCATCAGGGACGTCATGCTCCAAAGCAGGTAGGGAAAAACACAAAAAGGTGACTAACACGTTTCTTCACCGCTGGGCTCTTTGTGCCGTTGGCATACTGTCATGAGTGTGCGTAAGTGCGCACACACAAATGAATTATTACGAGCCCAAATGCAGGTGAAGTTTAACATGTTTATTAACAAAGGAAAAATGAGGTACAAAGTGTCCATAACAACTGTCCAAATGATGAGTAATATGGTGAAGATGACTGGCTACAAGCTCTATAGGCAAGTCCCACGCACTCCAGAGCAGAACTGGCAGTGGAGAAAAGGGGCAGAAAATAATAGAAGAGAAGACTTACATCATGTCACAGCCACAAGGCTCTGGAAACACAACACTAGTAGTCCAGGGGAGAGTGCGCCAGATCATCCATGTAGACTGACTGATGCCAACGTACTGAGTGTTTCCCCTGCTGGCCAGAAATACCCCCAGATACTAACGAGTGGCAAGTGGAAACAGGTGCATGGCAAACAGAGTGGATGAATCAGTATGTATGAGTGTCTGGTGTGTGTGTGTGTGTGTGTGTGTGTGTGTGTGTGTGTGTGCGTGTGTGTGTGTGCGTGCGTGTGTGCGTGTAACCCCAGGTGATGGCAATTGGCTGACAGGTGTCTGGCAAAGAGGAGGGCTGTGGCAGAAGACTGACAGATGAACCAATAATCTGCCAGCTGAAAAAGATAATCAAAGGCTGAAGCCACAGGTCATGAAACGGGGCAGGAAACACCAGCCCCTTACATGACACTGTTATCCTAGCCTGAGGGTTTAGCCTGTTTGCTTTTGTGTTCCAGCCCACGAGCTGTGCTTTGGTTTTTTGTTCCTTTTCACTAAAGCATGCTGAGAAAACGCCACACACGAGTCCCGTTTCCTGCTCCGCAGCGGCCCCACTAACAAAAACAGTTGTAGCTAGCTTTTGAAGAGACATTTGTGGCTCAAGAGCCATGGGTTGGATACCACTAAAATAGAGGCTCACTTCAAAACACACAACTCAAAAACTACATTTATCCAAACAAATTATCAATCTATATAAATTTCTATAAATAATTCCCATTTCCCTATTCAGGTTATAATATAATTTATTTGCATTTTCAATGATTTCTGCTGATGTTTTTTTCCACAAGCTTCCCTAGCTGCTGGCAATCTGAAAAATCATCCTCCAAACATGAGCTAATTTTAATTAATGTTCAAAATAAGTAAATAAAGGAATAAATAAATACTGAACATTTTCCCATTACAATTAATTTACAAAACTGTTTCATTGTTTCATTGTTCAGTGGTGGTCGGAGAGGCTGTTGGTGTGGATTGGCAGCCACGTTTCCATCAATCTGCCCCAGGGCAGCTGTGGTTACAGAAGTAGCTTACCATTATCACTGTCTGGAGTGAATGAATAATGGACTCATTGTAAAGCGGGTGTCATGAAAAGCGCTACATAAATGCAATCTATTATTATTATTATTATTATTATTATAAATCTGTCACATTACAATGTTCCTTGTTGAATAGAACTAGATAGAGCATGAAACGTAAAACCCTCCAGGTCAATGTGAGATTCACTTATACTGCATCTATCCCTTTCAAGTATTTTGCTGCTTTCATTCATTCAGGGTTACCTAGCAGTGATATAAAGCAAGTGAACTAGATGAAATCAAAGCTGGAAACTGAGTTGCTGTGTTATGAATTGCTGTTTTTAGAAAGATGGGGTCACCAAACATGAAGGTGCTGCAAATAATCAAATACAGAACAAAGAAGAAAAGGAGACTAGAGGAAGTAAAGGAGATAACATGGATGTGTCGACAGCTCAGTCAACATCTTTCTATGCCGTAAGTGCTGTTCAACTCATCTACATAAAGACAAATCTCACCTGGATGAAAAATTATCCCCATTTCTACCCCTTTATCTTTGTTCATTTCTATTTCTGGGGCACTGATGTATGTTATATTCTCTTAGAGCCTTGAGCCTCGGCCGAGGTCCATCTATGATGTGCTGGAACCCTCAGCTGTCACCACAGAGTCTGATCAAAAGAAGCCTAGATCCAAGAAAAAGGGACTCCAAAAAATGGTCAGTTAACTTGTCAGTCTTGTCTTGTTGCAATGCAGCATCAAAATAAAACATGTAATCAGTGACCTGCCTTTCTCTCTCTCTCCACAGGTGGAGAAAACTCCAGAACTCCAAAATGAAGGAGTGTTTGAGTCTGTTTATGAAAACTTTTAATTCTATAAACTTTCTACAAATTATGAAGGTTATATACAAGAGAAAAACATTGCTGTAGTGTTCAGTATGCATCTTAATTAATAAAAGAACATCTGAAGTGTACCTAAATTATTGTGAGCAAACAAAAAGTATTAGAAAAAGCTTTACTGTTGAAGTGAAACAGTCTATTTCTTTGCACAAAAAAAAAACATGTTTCAGGTAGATTTTTGAGCACATTTATTTATTAAAAAGATGTTATAGAGAAGCTCTCCATACTTGCAGGTGTAGTATAAAGATGTTGATTAAACAGCATGATTGTAGTAAGAAGCCACCAAGGCTCTGTCTGTCCCTCCATCCCTACCTACCTCAATCTGCCCTTCCATCCATCTGGCCATCCGTACCTCTGTATATTGAGAGATAGTGCCTTGGCGGAGGTATGTGCTCATGGATCACCTCCAAAATCTTATGGGTTCATCCATAGCCCATGGGTCACCTCTGGTGAAAATTTGATCAAAATCAGTCCAGTAGTTTTTGCATAATCCTGCTAAAACTGACCAGAGTGGTGGCTCAGTTGGTAGAGCAGCCACCCCACACCCAGGAGGCTGGGGTTCAAATCTCAGCCGGGTCATGCCGAAGACCATATAAAAGCAGAACTTCCTGCCATCCAGCTTGGTGCTCAGCAATAATGGAACGGAGGAGGGAAATTTGTGGCGGCACCTTGCATGGCGCTGATTCTGTATATGTGTGTGATTAACACTGTAGGTAAGAGAAACATAATTTCGTTCTACTGTACATGATTGGCTGTATAGATTTAAATGACAATAAAGATGCCTTACCCTTAAAACATTGCAAGAATATAAGGCCTTTGATGGAGGTATGCATTCTTGGATGACTTTCAAAATCTGATGGAATCATCTGTAGTCATTACCTACTTGGTGGAGGTAATTATGCCTTGGTGAAACTGAGAGACATACAGTAATCAGTTAATGTGTATGTGTGTGTCTGTCCACCTCTCTGTTTCAGCTCGCCCAGTCAAAATTAAGTGGAACTAAAGGCTTGTATAATTGTATGGCCATATTTTCTCAACTTTTAATTTGACAGAATTTCGAGATAAGGTTTTTGATTTCAAAATAAACACAAATTTAACTCACCTTTACCGTCAATGAAGCAGAGAAAACCAGTATTGTAATAACTATGCCGGGCCACTAGAGGTGGAAGTGCAACTTTTTTTACAGCACGTGGTGTCATGTTCAGGGTCGTCACCCTGAGCATGACTCGTGGCTGTTGGGTTTATTTATTGCTTATTAATTTCAGCTGGCGGATTGAACCTCGGTCTCCACCAGTCCCACAACCACGCCTCCTCCTCACCAGGCATCCACCAGCTATATCATTCACCACATACACACTCATACACTCATGCACGCACGCACACATACACACACACGCACACTCACATTCACACTCACGCACACACACATAGTCCTATCAGTCACGCACCTGTTGCCACATAACTGGTCTACTTGCTGTCATTAGGGCTTTGTACAAATAGCAGGGCAGTACGACCAGCCGGTGTGGCAGCTTAGCAATGTCGACTTTGGATATCCAGGCTTGCATCGGTTGGTTTTCCCCTGGACTAAAATCGTGTTGTTCCCTCAGAGCCTTTCCGCTCCAACACCTTTGTAAGTCTTCTTTTGTGCTTTTTTCTCCACTCCTGCTTAATTGGAGCGCGTTAGGCATTCCCTTTGACCAATCAAGGTTGTAGCCGGGTGTCTTGCCCTTTGCTGTGACTGTATTTGGACTTTCTACACATTCACCCACTGTAAATAAACATGTTACTTACTCTGCATTTTGGGCTCGCTGCTATTCCCTATGTTCGCTGCGAAGCTACACAGTGAACATGACACATGGATGACTTTCTCTCACAGTCGAGCTCTAGCTGAGAGATAAATAGGGGTTATAAAATAGCGGTTACTGAAAAAAAACCCATGTATTCAGCAACTACACCATTTATTCATCACTTTGATTGTTTTCACACTGGTTTTGCCGTTTAGTTTTGCAGAGGAAAGACAAGGTATTTTCTTCCTGGAGTTTTCAGTTCGCTAAATACTACAAGTCCCAACATTCCTCGCCTCAAAAACATTTCCGGGGTTGGTTAGGTGACCGTGCTGATGTCTATCCAAAATTAAACAAATGTAAATAAAGTCTTTGACAAACATTTGTGTTGTAATTATTTATATTTGTTTGTCATACAGTTACTCGGGGAGTAGCAACGGTATGACTGTATTCAACAACTGTATGACAACTGTATTCAACCACTGGACTAAAGTGGTCAACTGGTAGAAAAGCGGTATTTGCCGGTGGAGAATCTGTATTCCGCTGGACTAAAGTGGCCAGTCGGTGGAAAAGTGATATTTGCCGCTCTACCAAGACCGGCCTACCATTGGCCACTTTTCCATCTCGCTGTCTCTCCACACCAGACCACTGCAGCAGACGCCTGCGTGGAATAAGTTTTGTGCTTAAATTATGCAGCGATTTCAATGTCAAAACACTAATAACTCCTACAACTGCAATATTTGATTCTTAAAGCTTAAGTTACATCACATTTTTTTTTTCCAGTGTCTGATTTTTTTTCCCCGTATGGGGACTGATTGGTTCCATTACTGTAATTTAACCTGTTAACCCCTTGCACTCTGGTCAATTTCCCTAAAAACGCCAAAAAACAACATGCCCAAAGTAAATCAAAAGCTGTTCTTCAACCCTTTGCAGCATCTTCATGGGGTTGGTCTCATTTAAAAGAAAACACTTTGAATTTTTTGGCAAAGCAGTCATAATCTCTCTAAGTGCTCTGGCCACTGAGTAACAGTCATCTAAACATAGTGAACTTGAAGAAAATAAATTTCGCCTGGGTGTTTTTTTGGATACAAATGCTTGCAAATAACACACAGCTTCAGATCCGGGCTGGAAAATGCAACAGAAATGTAGAACCAAGTGTTATCCAGCTGAGGTCAAAATTTTGTAACAATACCACAAAAAATGAATATATTACACAGTTTTGCTCTCAGGTTGTTCCCAGGCGTTTTTGAACTGTGCCAAATTGTGCCAAATGGCACAGTTTGGAAAAACGTCTGTAACTTTTGAATGATTCAATACAGAAGCTTCACCTTGGGCTCTAATGAAAGGTGACACTCAGGGCTGTGTGTGTGTGTGGGGGGGGGGTTGTCTCCACCCACCCCCCGCTACAGAGGACGGACATCGTTCGTGCGCTGCGGTCTGTCATGTGGCGATGACACACAGTTGTAATTTACCGATCGGTCAAAAGTCATTTTTGATTACAATTTTCAGGGATAAAGAATAATTTAGCTTATAACACTTACCTGGTCGCAACAGCAGCGTAGCTGGCGAACTTCTCTTCCTCATTGTCAGACGAACATGAAGCTGGTCCGCTTATTACGGACTCGTGGTTCTGGTCTCGCGACCCGGTCAAAACATAATTCCATTATTGCGGTTTTGTGCTTCCATGATTGCAGTTTTGGCAAACGATTTTTCAAAACAAATAACAGTAGTAAGAAAAAAAGACTGGCGAACGCATGTGTGTCACCCAGCCTTCGTTGTCGGCCTCCGTCGGTCTATGATGACCATGGAAGAGAATCCTAAACGTCTACTCTGCTGGGACAGCACCGCCTGTGGCTGAACAGGCCGATGCGTGAATGGCAGTCCCTGTCACACAGGTCGCACTTGTGGGTGGTCTCCGTGCTGCTGGGTCTGTGGTGGTTCTTCCTGCGGGTCCTTTTTTCATCTGCTGCAGCAGTCAGTCTCTCTTCACCCAGCCTGACACAAAACAGCTTTCGAACTTCTGTGCTTCAATTGGCTCGCTGCATTCGCAGCCGTTGGTAGGCGGGTCTTTCTTGCTAGGTTTTCAGTCATTGGTTCTTCAAGGTTTCAGAAACCCAATTCAAGGCTCTTATTAGTCGAATGAGAGGTCAGTCATATCTAATCTGTTCGCAGCTGTGTCTGTAGTGGAAGAACGGAAATGCAGCTTTTTTTTTTAGTGCGCTCTAGGACGCAGCGCCCTCGTGCGCCCTGGTGCGGTCTAGGACGCAGAGGTGTGCCTGCCCGCGGTACACAGAAGTGCAACAGGTTAAATTGTTTTTAAATACTTTTCTCTAAAGTTCAGTTGATTTTTTAAGTCTTAATACTAATGTCAGTCATATAAAAATACTCCGTGAGTCATGCTTCATTGGCTCATTTTAAAACGATTCACTCACTAAACCAAGCAATTTATTAAGCTGAGGAGAAACATGACATCTGTATTTTTTCATATCTATTACATCTGTAACAATAATCACATTTTTGTGCTGTTTTTCTTTCCTCTTTGTTAGCGGTGTGTGATACTGCAAGATTTGGTATCAATCTGATGCCAAGTAAATACAGGGCCAGTATTGCTGATTCCGATACTTTTTAGTCATTAAAGTGGATGGCATCATCAAATTACTAAATCTGAATGAATTTTCATGACCTTTAAGTGTTTTGTGGTTTTTCCTTTGGATTATTAATTAGTTAAAACCCAGGAAAGAATTTGGGCAAAGTTTAGAGGTAAATACATACAGTATCACTTTCATAGTTAACACAAAAGGGTAATTATATTTAATCAAATATGAGCCATATTATATTCAGTATATTTGTTTCAATTCCAGTAAATGCATTAATTTAAATAAAATGTTTCAATGGGATAACTGTATTATACCAAGGTCTTAGCATAATTTATACTTTTTGAGTTGGCTAAAGTAACAAATGACCAGTTGGACTTTGAAAATTAATATTAATTAATGCTGAAGATGACTAAAATACCTGGATATTCTCTGCCATACTGAAAAGCCTCTGCCAATGATCTCTGCCTCTGGGTTGGGGTCTGGGGGTGGGGTATTTCTCTCCTCCTCTCTCCGTTTCTGTAGCTCGGTGCTGTCTTGGGTGATTTTTCATATGCTTGTGTAAATTAGTTGTGTTACCACTGTATTTCACAGCCTTTTAACAAATTGTACAGCTTGCCATTGTTTCATTTTTGACCTGGAAATATAGCCACACAACACGGCACTCCTCTTCCTCTCTGCCATTCTTCTGCTCCGTCTCTGTGCGGTGTGTGCGCACTGTGACAGCGCATCTCGATAAGTAGCATAGAATTATAGAACACTGGCAGCCGGCAGCTCCTGCTTGCTAGCTTGTTTACCTGGCGCTGCTGAGCAGTGTTGCCATACGTACAATAATTATCATATTTGTAAGATAATTTTGCCATCTGTACAATGTATGATCAATAATTTCAACATTCCCATAATGTACGATATTTTGACCCTTTCATTACGTGGCTAAGTTAATACATTTGCAAATACAGCCAGGATACAGATCTTGCGCAAGTGCGCATACATACTACACTTGTTTTTATGTATCGTCTCACGTGCGCAGGCTGCAGGGAAGGAGACAGAAGATTCGGTGGTGCTAGCAGAGAGGCGGCCTCAGATGGAGTCTACTGATGGGATCCACAGTTCACTGAAACATACTGAGTTAAGCTAAAAAGATCTGTGAGAAATAATGTTACACCAAATCACTCAGTGCTGTACAGGAGTTCCAACTGTCTACCATGAGAGTCGGCTGAACGGAGTGGGCGGGGCTGAAAATGTGAAGAAAATTGGAAATGGTAATTGGTAATGCCCAACACGGTTTGTTTAAGTTGGTTGCATATAGAAACTGTTCTAGGATTAATTTTTAGGAGCACGGCTATTATTTTAGTTTGGACTGGTATCTAGGGCGGTAGAACAACCCGCCTGGCTGTGCAAGGGGCACCAGCAGTCTACCTGGCCCCTCTAGTGTAGGTTGTGTGAGTGGATAGGTTTATTTATTTATTTATGTACATTTGATTTTGTTGTTAGTGTGTGAGTTGCATTACGATTTTGGGAGGGTCCAATTGGTTTGTTTGACATTTTTCTGCAAGGGAGGGAAATATTACATATGAGAATTGGGTCTCGGGGCTTGCCGTAGCCCAGCCAAGGGGTTGGAGCTATGACGTCAGGTGGGCTACGACTGGAGTATATATTGTGTTGTACACAGGAATAAAGAGAGTTCAGTGTTCAGCAGAGAGAGGATCTCGTCTCACGTTATTCAGACATAACGAGGTACAGTATCACAAAAATTGTTACAGAATAATATTTAAATCTTTACAAATGCCCAATTTTATTTTTTTATTTTTTGGGGGCTTTACTATTATTTAGTCCTTGGAATGTTTCTAAATAATGTCCAATATGAATCTTAAATTGTTTTATGAGTGGGGTGGTGTTGGTCATTTACATTTGTGAATGATAAATTTTCCAAATAAAATAAAAAGATTTAAAATAAATATTTGTTTTACATTCAATATCCTTTTCATCATAAAAAATAGAATATGGCTTTTGTTAAACAAACAGAAGAAGCAGTCAACCCATTAAATAAGTGTTCCAGATCGATCCAGAACAATTTAACATACAAACATTAATAAAATAAATGACATACAGTTTCAATATCATTTTGACAAAAATATACATATAGTGTCAGGGTTTTTCTTAAATTTTGAAATAACTTGATTAACAGGGTAGATTAAATGAGTTATTTTAAAAGAAATTTCTCTAATTTTGTTGGTATTGCAGTATTTTTTATTATATGTCCAAATTAAATTCAAATTCAAATTGTCAAATTTGGCATTCCAATAAAATTTAGTAGGAACAGAGGTGGATTCATAACAGTTTCTGAATATGTTTATTTGTACATTTTTTGTCTGTGATAGATATGCCATTTAATGTAATTTTATAGTTAAATTGGGGGTTTGAAACCATGTAATTTCCTTGAAACAATTTTAAAAAGCCAGATGGAATTGAATCAAAGACCGGAATTTTGAATTTATTCAAAAACTCTGTATAAGTACATAAAAAGCCATTTTCATTAAATAATTGTTTTACCAACAGAATGTCCTTTTTAACCCAATTATCAATATATAGTGACTTGTTCTTATATTTAATATCTTTGTTGTTCCAAATTAAACATTTATGTGGAGAAAAAGTGTGTTTAAAAATAATTAACCATGACAATAGAGCCTGTTTATGGAAGTTAGACAGCTTGAGAGGGATCTTATCTATATCAAAATTACAATGCAAAAGAAGATTTATACCACCTACTTTTCAAAAAAATAAGTTCTGGGATAATATACCATAATTTATTTTTCCTTTTGATATAATTCTTAGTCAAATTGACCTTAAATTTCAATTCAATTCAATTCAACTTTATTTATATAGCGCCATTTCACAACAACAGTCATCTCATAGCACTTTCAACTGTAGGGGGAACCCCCACAGTTGCAGAAAGACCCCAGCAATCAGGCGATCCCTGTGAGCAAGCACTTGGTGATGGTGGAGAGGAAAAACTTCCTTTTAACAGGAAGAAACCTCCAGCAGAACCAGGCTCAGGGAGGGGCAGTCATCTGCTGCGACTGGCTGGGGGGGTGAGGGGATAAAGAAGCTGAAAAGAACAGACATGTAGAGAGCAAACACCACGATCGGGGCTCAATCTATGGGAGAGAACAAACAGATGTTAATGACCAGCAAAAAAATATTTCATTGAGAGCAAAGAAAGGAGTGAAGCCCAGTGCAGTTATTGGAGGTCCCCCGGCTGTCTAAACCTATTAGCAGCATAACTAAGGGAGGGTTCAGAGACACATGATCCCTCCCTAATTGTAGGCTATATCAAAAAGAAAGGTTTTAACCCTATTCTTAAAAACAGAGATCGAGTCTGACTCCCGAATCCAGATTGGCAGCTGGTTCCACAAGAGAGGAGCTTGATAACTGAAGGCTCTGCCTCCCATTGTACTTTTGGAGATTCTAGGTATTACAAGTAATCCAGCATTTTGGGAGCGTAGTGCTCTGTTAGGATAATAGGGTAATATCAGATCTTTTAAATAAAAAGGGGCCTGATTGTTTAGAGCTTTGAAAGTGAGAAGAAGGATTTTAAACTTAATTCTAAACTCTATGGGAAGCCAATGAAGGGAGGCCAGAACTGGAGAGATATGATCTCTCTTTCTAGTACCTGTTAAAACTCATGCTGCAGCATTTTGGATCAACTGAAGACTTCTTAGAGATGTTTTAGGACAATCTGATAATAAAGAGTTACAATCATCTAATCTAGAGCTAACAAAAGAGTGGATCAGTTTCTCAGCATCACTCTAAAACAAGATGCTCCTAATCTTGGCAATATTTGTCATAAGCTCTTCGTGCACTTTACCATGGCTCACAGAGGAGAAGAAGGATGGAGGGATTTAAATGCAGGAGTTCACCACACACACATTTGTTGACAAATGCTGTTTAAATACAGACGAACAAGTTGGTCACAATACAATATGAATGCGCTCGGAGAGTGGGGAAGACTACGGGGAGTTCAACTACTCGGGGGGAATGCAAACAGGGCAAAAGCTTAAGCGTAGCAGTGATGCTGCAGGGAGAAACGCCACCAGAAGTGTAGCAGAATTACTGCAAGGGGGAAACGCTTCTGGTCCAGCGTAGCAGCAACTGCATGAAGAAACGCAAACAGTTTACTCACGAGTAAGAACAGTCCATAAAGTCCACTTCTCTCAGCAAGCATAATCCATGAGTCCTTCCTGACGTGACGGTCACACCATGGAGAACAGGAGTGACTTGTACAATGACTCAGCAGCGTTTGTCTAGCAAAGAGCCACTAAAATACAAATGCCGCTGGCCACACAAGTTGGGCACACCTGGGCGAGGTGCGGGAAAGAAAATTACTGGGGCTGGGAACAACTGGTGGAAATTAAGGAGAGCAAGGGGGCTTGATTGGACCGACAGACTGTCAGCAGCGTGGGAGAAAATAGATTACAGATGCTGACTAACAGCTGCCGGTCAGGCAGTGGCTATGGTAATGGAATAAGTACAGGAATACACAAAATGCACATAAACAGTGAAACCAAACCCACAGAGAGATCAAGCCTGAGCTGGGGAAAGCCAAGCCAGCTCGGCTAGTGACAATATTACGTAAATGATAGAAGGCAGTCTTAGAAACAAATTTAATATGCGAATTGAAAAACAGCTCTTGATCAAAAATAACTCTAAAGTTCCTCACAGAGCTATTAAGAGAAAAAGTAACTGCATCCAAACTAAAAGTTTGATTTGGAAAGGAATTTCTAAGGTTTTTTTGGACCAACTAGAATGACTTCAGTCTTATCTGAATTTAATAGCAGGAAATTACAAGTCATCCAAGCTTTGATTTCCTTAAGAAAGGCTTCTAACTTGGTTAATTGATTACTGTCATCTGGCTTCATTGACAGGTATAATTGTGTGTCATCTGCATAACAATGAAAATGTATACAGTGCTTTCTAAATATGTTGCCTAACGGAAGCATATATAAACTAAAAAGAGTAGGGCCTAGCACAGATCCCTGTGGAACTCCATGACTGAGCATTGAGTTGAAAGAAAACTCATTACTGACATGAACAAACCTGAACCTATCAGATAAATAAGATCTAAACCACTGCAACAAAGTTCCATTAAGTCCAACATAGTGTTCTAATCTATCAAGTAGAATATTATGATCAATAGTATCAAAAGCTGCACTGAGGTCTAAAAGGACAAGTACAGAAACAGGTCCATTATCAGATGTGATCAGGAGGTCATTAGTGACCTTCACTAAGGCTGTTTCAGTACTATGATGGTTTCTAAACCCAGATTGAAACTCTTCAAATAAACCATTTCCCTACAAGTGGTTAAATAATTGCGTAGCATCAACTCTTTCTAAGATTTTTGAAATGAAAGGCAGATTAGAGATTGGTCTATAGTTAGCTAAAACTCCTGGATCCATCGTTGGCTTTTTGAGTAAGGGTTTAATTACAGCAGTTTTAAAAGCCTGCGGTACACGGCCTAAAGTTAATGAAGAATTGATTATTTGAAGAATAAAGCTACCAATAAGTGGGAAGACTTCTTTAGGCTTTCAGAGAGAGCAGACGCTTTTCTCCCCCTCTCCTACTCCCTCCTATTCCCTTACTGATCCCGCTTGCTGTGTTCTGTCTGTGTCGCTCTTCTTCTGGCTGAATCTTATTCCAAATGGAAAATTATGGATTTGGTGGGCTTTAAATGCGATTGACACCACTTCAAAAGAAGATCGGGCCAGGGGGAGCCCAAGTGGGGGACTCATGGACAATTGGGAACTCATGTGTCTGTGTGATTCGACTGAGATGCGGAAGACATCTATCTGTTTGGCTTTGATCACAGGATTTCTACTTTGGCTCTGGAGTTTCCTGATGTATCAGAAATTAAAGAAGTTGGGAGAGCTGACCAAAATGCGGACCCGGCAAGCTCCTTCAACAACAATTCGACCAGTTTGATTTTAAAGCCTGTATATGGAAATTATGAAGCACAGAATCGCAAGAGAGATGAAAATTCTATGCTCTGAGTGAACTGTGCCTTTAGACCTTGATTCGGCGCCCTGAAGGTTGCTCTCCTCCTGGATGAAGGCAAAGCAGAAGAGAGTTTTGGCTTCTCTTTAACCCAAACAATCAACAAACAATTGCTGTTGTTCAGCAGACTGAGCCCTTCAAGGACAGCGTTATCATGTGTCTAATACAGAACTTTGCCATCTGGCATGCACGAAGAGAGATAGACTCTTGGACATGCTTATCTGTGTTTAGAATACATGAACATAACATCCATCTGTTGCCAGGAGGCGCTCCTTTGTTGTTCACCAGCAACTGATACATCCACACTGCATTCATACTGATTATACGCTGACTACACACACTGGTCTCTCTCGCTCCTTTGTTATTGTGTGATTTGTTGTCTGCTAATTGTGCATTTGAGGGGTTTTTTTCTATGTAATCACAATTTTGCTCATAACAAGCTTTATTTTGATTAACTATGTTTTTTTCTCTCTGCCCATTGTGTCATTCCCCCCCCCCCCATTCCCCTCTTTACCCTTCACTGTATGACAGGCGCCTTCATGGCTGCCGCGTCATTGGAATGCGCTTATAGAGCGCGCCCAATGTCAAGTCAAATTCCTCGTATGTTTATTTTGTAAACATGCTTGGCAATAAAGTGATTCTGATTCTGATTCTGATTTGAAATAACCTGGTAGGAATAGGGTCTAAAAGACAAGATGAAGGCTTGGATGAGGAAATTATTTTGTCTAACTCTAAAAGGTCAGTTGGAGTAAACTGATCCAAACAGATGTCAATTGAAGGAGTTGTAGTAGTTACTGTGTTTAAGTTAACGGTGGGAAGAATCTGACTGATTTTATCTCTGATAGATGAAATTTTATTATTGAAAAAGTTCATAAAGTCCTGACTGTCACGACGGCCCTCACGGACCGTCACAAGACGCCTCAGTCACCAGAGAGTTTGCAGTGGTAATTTATTGTAGAGTAAGGATGAACACACACAGAACACATACAGTGGCTGGGTGAAGTCTGAGCCGGGGACCACCCGATGCGCCAGACGAGATTATCACAAAGATACAGTCACACAGAGCGTACCTTACAACGGGACCGTTAACAGACGGGTAACGGGGGATTCCCAAGTCCATTAACCACGATGAGCAAGGAGAATAACAGGAGCACGACGGAACGTGGCTGAACATACAGGTGAACATAACAGGATATAACAGAGACTGCCGCGTTGGAGGACATTTAGCACCCGCTTATACCTCTGGTGGCTAATGACCCCAACGCGGCACAGCTGCTGCTAATGACAGCAGAGCAGCAGCTGACTTTGACAGCAGGGAGCTCCCCCGGGCGCCTTCACAATAAGAGCCCGAGGAGCTGGAAGGAATCCTCAGCTGCCAAAGCCAGAGAACAAAAAGATATGAGACCCGAGTGTGGCCAGAACCGACACTCGGGTTATGACAGTACCTCCCCCTCAAGGCCGAGCTCTGAGCGGCCTGAGTAACACCCAAGCCACCCCCCCACCCCCCTAGGGTGGGTGGATGGGGCGCTGGCAGGAGGGAGAGAGACAAACAACCAACAAGGCTACAAAGGTAGGGAGAAAAAAAAACCACAATAAGTACAAAATAGGCAACACACCCTTTGGCAAACAGAGTGACACAAAAACACAAAACAATCCCCCTTCCCCCCCCACACACCCCAACAGTCCCACAGACGAGATCAGGAACCCGGAAAGGGCGCAGTCCAGGCCCGGAGGGATGGGGGCAAAAGGTTCGGGGGGGGTCGTCCGGCAACAAGAGGCCACAGAACAGGGAGGGGAAAAGAGGACAGTTCGGGCGGCCTACCCCAGTCCCATGCTCGGGAGAAGAGAGTTTCAGGCGGCCGGAGCAGGTCGCCGCACAGGAAGATAAACAGGTCGGGGGGCCGACCCAGAGAACCAAACCAACGAGACAGCCCTTCAGGCGGCCGCCCCACAACACCAGCCCACCAGAACCGTTGGGAAGAAGCAGCCGGTGGTCCCGCAGAAAAGGGGGGAGATGAGGGGAAACCGGGCGGAGCGTTCGGGACCCCAACGGCCCCAGGTGGAGATGGATAGTGCTCCTCAGGGAGACGAGGAGGATGACGGTGGAGATGAGAGTGAAGAAGAAAACGAGCCTGTCCAGCATCCGGTGGCTGGGGATCTGCAGCTCCCTCACCGAACCTAGGACCTGCTGGTGCAGCACCCACGGTGGACCCCGATTGGGCCTCCGGAACCAAACCCACGGTGGACCCCGATTGGGCCTCCGGAACCAAACCCACGGTGGGCTCCGATTGGGCCTCCGGAACAGCACTCCCGGTGGACCTCAACTGGACCGGAACCGAACTCCCGGTGGACCCGGTCGGCGTGGCACCAGACTCGACCTCCAACCCCGAAACCGGAACGTCTGGCGCAGCAGGCGAGAGCAGCCCCTCGCCGGCGACCCTGGGAGAAGACTCACACAAGAGAGAAAACCCGGGATCAGGATCACCGGCAGCGCCAGAACCCGGCGAGATAAGCTCGGACGCAGCGGGCGGCTGCACCCGGCTCCTCTCCCCTTGAGACAGGCAAAAGTGCTCTAAAAGGTGAAGAAGAAAGATAAAACAGAGCACTTGCCTGAGCTCGGGTTCTGACGCCGTCCAGGACTGCGATGATCCGGGCTCAGAAGTCAGGAGTTCGTCCTCAAGCTCCCACTCAGCTGCGTCGGGCTCCGCAGCTGGCATGATGGTGCGTGCAGCTAGAGAGTCCTCCGGCACCGATGTCCACGCCGGTGGCCCGCACGGCGTGGTGGCAGGAGAATCTCGCCCTGCTGGACCGGACCGCTCCTCCGTGGAACCCCGGGGACGCTTCTTCATCGGCGATGGCTCCACGCTGCAGTCCGCTCTCCTCCTCCGCCCATGGCGTGGCTGCGGAACCGGAACCAGGCTCTCCAGAACCGCAGGCCCCCTCCTCATCCAGCGACATTGGCCTGACGTCGAGGACCGCTCAGCGGGGGGAGACACAGAGGAAGCAGGGTTATTACTTTCGTCCACAGCGGGTGGAGGGAGCTCGGGGGGCTGCATACCCCAAACTCCACCCCCAGGAGTCAGACAAGGCAAAACAATATCAAAGGAAGAGAAATTATCATGCACTTGCCTTTCCCCTAAGGGTAAGATGGTCCTCGCTGTGGGGGACGTCATTCCTTCCTTTCCCCGCTGGATGGCGACAGAGGGCCCTCTGGGAAGACGAGATGAGGCCACTCGAGGCGGATCCGGGATGAAGCTCGCCGAAACGGAGCTCTCGTGACACACAGCAGCCAGGATAGGCAACGAGGAGGAGGGGGCGACAGCCGGGGTCAGTCGGGCATGGAGCGCTGACGGGACAGCAGGCGAGGGCCAGGAGTGACGAGGCGCAGGAGGCGCAGGAGTGACAGCTGTGTGGGGGGTTGAGCCCTTGCGGCGACCCGGAACAGCATCCAGACGGGGGTCTAGCCGAGGTTGGAAGCCGGAGTGACGACGGTTCCTTGTAGGGGGTGAGGCGAAGGTGAGGTCCGGAAATCGCCGTTCCTGAGCAGAAACGGCGGCAAGCAAGTCAGCAAACTCAGGAAACTCACGCAGCGCTGGATTCCTCTCCACCAGTCTGACCGCCGCCACCACATGCTTCATACACGCCGGAGGATTCTTAGCGGAGCAAGCAGCAGCCACCCGGTCCCAGATCTTTTCTGCTGTCATCTGCAGCTTCTCTGGGGGAATCCCGAGTGACGACATGCCCGGTGGGAAAAGACCTCCGGGTGGTGCGAACTCCCGGGCCGGAACGGAGGCAGGAGCGGGATCCCGAAGCGAGGGGCGACGTCTCCTCCGCTTCAGCTTCCTGCCAGGATTTCCCTCCAGCCCTCGGAGTCTCTCACGCTGGGTGGCGATGTCATCTCTCCTCACGCTTACCTCTGGATGATCGGGGAAGCGGGGAAGAGAATCCAGAATCTCCTCGGCTAGGTCCAGGTATCTACAAATGTCGCTGGGAGCGTCCAACAGCGTAGCGGTGAACATGGTGTAATCTACCTCCTTCAGAACCTCCGCTTGCTGCCTGCCAAGGCGCCGACAATGGCCCCTGGATGACGACATACTCCCCGCTGCAGACACTCAGACAGGTAGGAATTAACAGTCCACTACTGCAAACTACACGGTGAATGGCGTCTCGATACAACGCCTCCTCTCTGGGCGTTAGGCGGCAGTCTACTGTCACGACGGCCCTCACGGACCGTCACAAGACGCCTCAGTCACCAGAGAGTTTGCAGTGGTAATTTATTGTAGAGTAAGGATGAACACACACAGAACACACACAGTGGCTGGGTGAAGTCTGAGCCGGGGACCACCCGATGCGCCAGACGAGATAATCACAAAGATACAGTCACACAGAGCGTACCTTACAACGGGACCGTTAACAGACGGGTAACGGGGGATTCCCAAGTCCATTAACCACGATGAGCAAGGAGAATAACAGGAGCACGACGGAACGTGGCTGAACATACAGGTGAACATAACAGGATATAACAGAGACTGCCGCGTTGGAGGACATTTAGCACCCGCTTATATCTCTGGTGGCTAATGACCCCAACGCGGCACAGCTGCTGCTAATGACAGCAGAGCAGCAGCTGACTTTGACAGCAGGGAGCTCCCCCGGGCGCCTTCACAGTAAGAGCCCGAGGAGCTGGAAGGAATCCTCAGCTGCCAAAGCCAGAGAACAAAAAGATATGAGACCCGAGTGTGGCCAGAACCGACACTCGGGTTATGACACTGACTAGTAAGCTCTAAGGGAATGCTAGGATTGACAGAGTCCTGACTCTTTGTCAGCCTGGCTACAGTGCTGAAAAGAAACCTGGGATTATTCTTGTTCTCTTCTATTAATGCAGAATAATAACTCGTTCTAGCTTTTCTAAGAGATTTTTTATAAATTAAAAGATGATTTCTCCAAGCTAAATAGATTTAATCTAAATTAGTGGAGCGCCATTTTCTTTCTAATTGACGAGTCTTCTGTTTTAAGCTCCGAGTTTCTGTGTTGAACCAAGGCGTTAGAAATCTCTGATTAGACTTTTTCTTTCTTTTTTTTAATTTAGTGTTAGAGGTTTTAAAATCTAAAACATTTAAATCACCTTGCTTATAAGCGGTACATAGAATGCTCTTCTTTAAATAATGGGGTTTGTTTCTCCAAATAAAATCAAAAAGCCTTTTATCAGTTTCTTTGATTATCATTTGAGGAACATCCAGAGCCACTGCAGTGTAAACTAGTCTTGATAACCCTTCGCTTTTTGATAATAATACTCATCCACTTAATGACAAGTCTCTCAGTAACCATGAATCAGATTTCTTTAATCTTTTCAATAAGTGGACTGAAATTTAACTTGACCCTTTCATTTTGATCTTTACATATTTTAATGCATAGGTAAGACACAATAACTTTTACTGGAATATTACAGATTTCTACCAAATCATTTGGCCTGTCCTTTAAAGCAAAAAGTTCACATTTTTTAATGTTTAAACTCAGACCTGATACCAAAGAAAAGGCATAAAGACAGTTGATAGCTTTCTTAGCTTCTTTTTCATTTTGCAGGAAGATTGTGGCATCATCTGCCAGCTGGTAGCATTTCAGTTCTTTTCCAGCTATTTGAATACCTTTGAAATTATCTTTTTTTTTAATATGGGGGGGGGCATTAATTGCATGACCAGTAAAAATAACAAAAGAGCAGCTGGATCCCCTTGTTTAATTCATCGACCAATACTAAATCTAGGTGTGGTACCATTCAATAATTTGACAGAACTATTACAGCCTTCATATAAAGTTTGGATTGCACATTTAAAATAATTCCCAAAGCCAAAGAAATCTAAAGTATCAAATAAAAACTATGTTCTACTATATCAAAGGTCTTATAGTAATCCACAAATAGTATGTAAGTGTTGTCTTCAATAAAATCACTGTAATCAATTAGGTCCAATATTAGGCGAATATTATTGCATATGTGCCTTCCGCTCATGAAACCAGACTGACAGTCATCAATAATTGTGCTAAGACATAATTTAAGCCTTTCGGTGAATATACACTACCGTTCAAAAGTTTGGGATCACTTAGAAATTTCCTTATTTTTGAAAGAAAAGCACTGTTTTTTTCAATGAAGATAACTTTAAACTAATCAGAAATACACTCTAATATCTAATACACATTGCTAATGTGGTAAATGACTATTCTAGCTGCAAATGTCTGGTTTTGGGTGCAATATCTACATAGGTGTATAGAGGCCCATTTCCAGCAACTATCACTCCAGTGTTCTAATGGTACAATGTGTTTGCTCATTGCGTCAGAAGGCTAATGGATGATTAGAAAACCCTTGTGCAATCATGCTAGCACAGCTGAAAACAGTTTAGCTGGTTAGAGAAGCTATAAAACTGACCTTCCTTTGAGCAGGTTAATATCTGGAAAAAATTATTATTTCGAATACAAATCATTATTTCTAACCTTGTCAATGTCTTGACTATATTTTCTATTCATTTTACAACTCATGGTGGTAAATAAGTGTGACTTTTCATGGAAAACACAAAATAATTGTCTGGGTGACCCCAAACTTTTGAACGGTAGTGTAAGTGCTAACAATTTGGCATCATTCTTAATTAATGTTATTGGTCTCCAATTTTCAATTAACAATAAGTCTTTATCTGGCTTAGGTATTAACAAAATAAGGCCTTGAGACATAGATGGAGGCATCTTTCCATTTTCAACTGCTTCCTTAAAGACACATAACATAAATTCTGACAGATCATCTTGGAATGTTTTATAAAATTCACCTGTTAAACCATCATTACCAAGGGATTTATTGTCTTTTAGTTTCAATATACAACTTTTTTTTTCTTGTAATGTTGTGATTTGGTCACAAATTTTCTTTGATTCTACATAAATTGTTTTTGCAGCTTCCTTTATAGAGGAAAAAAAGGATGCCTCACTACTATGAATTCTTTTAGTATATAATTTCTCAAAAAATGTTGAAACAATGCAAGAGATTTCCTTTATATCGCCAGAAATGTTCCCATTAATGTTGTTTAGCTAAGGAAGAATGTTCTGCATTCTTTTTTTCCATATTCAAAAAAAAATTCCAATTTTTTTCTCCTTCTTTCAACCATTTTTTCTGAGATCTTACAAAAGCCCCTTTTTCCTTCTATTTATAAATTTGGTCTAATTCTAAATGTAAGTTTAATGATCCTTTCCTTATCTTGTTCACTTAAAGATTCTTTTTCAGATGTTGCTATTATTTCTTTAATTATATTTTCTTCTTTAATATGTCTGACTTTAGCCATTTCTTTTCCTTTTTGAATAGCTAATTTTCTTATGCTGTATTTCATGAATTCCCAGTGATTGCAATAAGATTTCAGCACTTTGGCCTTGCTCCAGTTCTCATGAATAATCTGTTTTATGACAGATATGAAGTTTTCATTCTCTAATAGAGTATTATTTAATTTCCAATAACTAGAATTGGGTTTATTTCTCACTCTTGAATTATTAAGACTGATTGAAATACTGTATATACAAATTTATGCTCTGAAAGAACAGCAGGACTGATAGAAACATCTGTTACTTGATGTTCTAACTCCTTAGGTTGTCATAGCGGCCGCTGGGCCGTCATCAGCCCCGGCTGTGCACACACCTGCCGCCAGTAACCAGCAGGCCTTAAAATCCGGTGTCACTGACTGCTCAGCACGGAGTCGTCTGTCTACTTCGTCACGTAACGCGTCACGGACTCGACCTCTAGCCAGAGCATCCACGACACATCATCGTCAAGCCTCGTTATGTAAGCCACAGAATAACTCACTTTGTCAGAGTATTCTTCCCTGTGCACAGGTGGACCTCCATGGCGGCGGACCTGTCCCCCCTAGCAGTGGGCTTCTCCTCCTCCTCCTCCTCGGATCTCCTCCTCATCGTCACAGCAAAAAGCCTCACGCTCACCTAGCCACACCAAGCCACGGAGCCAGCAAGAGTCTCCCAGCGCAACCTGCAAGTAAGCAGCGCACTTTGTTACATCTCCTTATTACAAGCTGCATTAATCCCCCTGTGCTTGTGTGTTCCAGGGTTGCCAGGTCGCAGCGGGACTCGCTCAGCTCCAGCTGTATTCCAGCATCACACTCACCCACATATCCACACTCATAACACACTTGATTTAATAAATAATTGTCAAATGGTCTTACTCATGTCAGTGTCTGTCTCCTGGGTCAAGCAATCATGTCAGTACGACTCCGTCAAGACGACCCAGCAGACAGTGCGCTGACGCGCTGTCTTAACATTCTTAGTACCTGAGTAGACCTAATTGCCCATCAACAGACAGTTATTCTAAATCAATTAACCCAAATTAACAGCCGGTTGGATCGCCTGGAAGGACGCCAGGCGTCCTCCCCGGCCGCCGGGGCGTCACTAGCCCCTGCTAATTCACCTGCTAGTCAGGCCCACCAACCTCGCCTCACTCCCATGCCTACCCCCGCCCGCTTTAGCGGCAAACTCGGGGAGGCACGAGGCTTCCTGCTACAGTGTGAGACAGTGTTTCACCGTGTCCCGGGAGATTTTCCCACAGATCATAGCAGAATAGGGTATTTTTCCAACCTGCTCGAGGGTAGAGCGTTAGCTTGGGCCTACGCGATTATGGCAAAGCCCAGCTATGCTCATTTAACATATCAACAGTTTGTAGCAGAATTCTTGGAGGTTTTTGATCATACTGATCAGGACGCAGTGTTAACAGACCATCTTCTGAATCTTCAGCAGGGCAGTAAATCTGCAGCCGATTTCGCCATGGACTTCTGGGTATTAGCTGCAGAGGTGGGGTGGGGGGATTTGGCTCTGTGCAGTATTTTTCTCCGCAGCCTTAGCCCAGAACTGAGGGATGAGCTAGCAGCACGGGATAAACCAGACAAATTAGGCTAACTGATCTCCCTTACCATTAGCCTCGACAACAGGCTGAAGGAGCGGGTAGCCGAACGTAGAGCTGCTAGTCGCTCAATTAAACCACGCCCCTGCTCCTCTCAGCCACCTCTGCCGGCTCTGCCTCCTCCGGAGGAACTTGCGGGGGAGAAAGAGATGAGCTTAGGGCAATCAGGCGTTTCGGCGGCTGAAAGACAGCGCCGAAGGGATCAGGGTCTGTGTTTTTACTGTGGTAGTGGGTCCCACGGGGTGGCTGAGTGTAGCAATCGGTTAAAAGGGGAGGTCCGTGGGTCGCAGTAGGGGGACTCACGGACGTAGACCAGAAAAAGCCCCTCACCCATTGTCTTATTGCAATCAGACTGATCTACAAACACAGGGAACATTCTACGCACGCTCTCATTGACTCTGGAGCTGAACAAAGCTTCATTTCAGAAGACCTGGCAACCCGTTTGGGTCTCAGCTTTCAACCCCTCTGCCCACCTGTCAACCTTGTCACGCTATCAAAGACCCTGATCGCCACTGTTTCCCACCAGACGGCCCCTGGGTCGGTGATCATTTCTGGAAACCATCGGGAGGATATCCGGTTCTTGGTGTTGCCCATCTCCACCTCGTCAGTTGTCCTGGGTTATCCATGGCTGTGCCTACACAACCCCTCGTTTGACTGGAAGGCGGGAAACATCACAGTATGGAGCCCCTTTTGTCTCAGCGCCTGTCTTCAGTCGGCAGCATGTGCTCCCTCTGTTTCAGTGACCCCCCCCCCCCCCACGACCCCGACCCCGGACCTGTCCGGAGTACCAGAGGTCTATCACGATCTGGGAGCGGTCTTTAGCAAGTCACGGGCGCTGTCCCTTTTGCCCCACCGCCCCTACGACTGTGCTATCAACCTCCGGGCGGTGGCCCCGCTGCTGGCAAGCCGTTTATACAGCCTGTCAGCTCCGGAATGGGAGGCCATGGACACGTATATCAAGGAGTCCCTCAGCTCTGGAATTATCCATCCATCCTCTTCGGCGGTGGGGGCAGGATTCTTTTTCGTGGGAAAAAAGGATGGCTCCCTACGCCCCTGCATCGATTTTCGGGGTCTAAATGAGATCACCATCAAGGACAAATATACATTGCCCCTCATGAACTCAGCCTTTGACTCCCTCCAGGGGGCGTCATGGTTCACGAACTGGACCTTCGTAATGCCTATCATCTGGTGTGCATCAGGGAGGGCGACGAGTGGAAGACGGCTTTTCGGACCCCAAGCGGCCACTTTGAATACCTGGTGATGCCGTTTGGGTTAACCAACGCTCCGGCCGTCTTCCAGCGTCTAATCAACGATGTCCTCCGGGACTTCCTGAACTCCTTTGTGTTTGTGTATCTAGATGACATCCTGATCTTTTCCAGCACATTCGAGGAGCACCAGGTGCATGTTCAACGGGTCCTGCAGTGCCTCCTGGAGAACCAGCTATTCGTCAAGGCCGAGAAGTGTGAATTCCATACTAACTCAACGTCCTTTTTGGGGTTTATTATTGCCCATAACCAGGTGCTCCCGGACCCGGCCAAGGTCAAGGCAGTGGTGGATTGGCCCACTCCCACGTCCAGGAAACAATTGCAGGGGTTTCTGGGATTTGCCAACTTTTACCGTCGCTTTGTGCCGAAGTTTGGGATCATCGCCAGGCCCCTGACCAGCCTCACGTCCCCCAAGACCCCCTTCCGCTGGAGCGAGGAGGCTGCAGTGGCGTTCGGGAAGCTGAAGGAGGAGTTCGCTTCTGCCCGTGTTTTGACCCAGGTGGATCCGGACCTGCAGTGCTTGGTGGAGGTGGACGCCTCGGATTCTGGAGTTGGGGCGGTTCTTTCCCAGCACTCTCCCGTGGACGGGGTGATCCGCCCGTGCGCCTACTTTTCCCACCGGCTGATGCCTGCCGAGAGGAACTATGGCATCAGGGACAGGGAGTTGCTGGCTGTCAAGATCACCCTGGAGGAGTGGAGACACTGGCTGGAGGGGGCTGCCCAGCCGTTCATCGTCTGGACAGATCACAAGAACCTTGAGTATCTCCGGACGGCTAAGCGGCTAAACTCCCGCCAAGCTTGCTGGTGTCTCTTTTTTGGGCGGTTTAATTTTACCATCACCTACCGGCCAGGGAGCAAGAACACCAAGCCGGACGCCCTCTCCAGGCAGTCCGAGGCAGAGTCATCTGGGGATCAGGAAGAGACCATCCTGCCTTCATCCTGTGTGGTGGGCGCCCTTGTGTGGGAGATACAGGACAGAGTCAGGAAGGCGCAAGAGAATGAGCCCGACCCGGGTGGGGGTCCCCCAGGCTGATTGGTCGTCCCCTCGTTGGTCAGGAGTGAGGTCATCCAGTGGGGTCACGCCTCCAAGTTGGCGTGCCACCCGGGAATCACCCGCACCATCGATCTGCTCCAGAAAGCCTTCTGGTGGCCAGGGCTGAGGAGGGATGTTACTAACTATGTCCGGGCCTGCGCCCAGTGCGCCACCGGGAAATCGTCATCTTCCCCCCCGGCAGGTCTTCTCCATCTTCTGCCGGTCCCTTCTCGTCCCTGGTCCCATGTGGCTCTGGACTTCGTGACAGGCCTGCCCCCTTCGGACCATTTCACCTCGGTGCTGACGATAGGGGATCGTTTCTCCAAGGCAGCCCATTTTGTGCCACTCTGGGGGTTGCCTTCGGCACGGGAGAGGGCAGATCTTCTGGTTCAGCACGTGGTTCATCTTCACGGCATCCCTGCAGACATTGTCTCGGACCGAGGCCCGCAAATCGTTTCCCAGGTCTGGAAGGCGTTCTGCACGACATTGGGGGCCATGGCGAATCTCTCCTCGGGGTATCACCCTCAGAGTAACGGCCAGTGCGAGCGAGCCAATAAGGAGCTGGAGGCTGTGCTCCGCTGCGTCATTTCTTCATGCTCCTCGTCCTGGAGTACGTTCCTGCCCTGGATTGAGTACGCACACAATGCCACGGTGTCTTCAGCAACGGGAGTGTCCTCCTTCAAGGCATCTTTGGGGTATGACCCCCCGCTGTTCCCGGAGGAGGAGAAGGAAGTGGCTGTCCCCTCTGTGCAGGCCCATGCCAAGCGTTGTCGCCGAATCTAGACCATCACCCATAAGGCCCTCCTCAAGACCGTGGAACGCAATACCCAGGTGGCCAACCGTCACAGGAGAGCTGCCCCGGATTACAAGGTGGGTCAACAGGTTTGGCTATCCACGAAGAATATCAGTGTGCCGGCCGAGAAACGCAAGTTAACCAAGCGTTTCATCGGTCCTTTTGAGATTTCTCGGATCATTAACCCAGTGACTGTGCGCCTAGCTCTCCCCCCTTCCATGCGCATCTGCCCCTCTTTTCATGTCTCCCAGGTGAAGCCCTACATCTCCGACCCCCTGCGCCCCCCCCCCCACGGCGCCTTCCCCCCCAAGGATGATCGATACCACCCGGCTTGGGGGGGTTACTGCCATCTTGGATGTCTGCCGGCGGAGTCGAGGTCTTCAGTATTTGGTGGACTGGGAGGGATTCAGTCCTGAACACCGTTCCTGGATTCGCCCTGCGTTGATTCTTGACAAACAGCTCATCTGTGATTTTCATCGGGCGCATCCAGGTAGGATGGGGCAGGTGCCTGGAGGCACCTCTAGATGTCACTAGACCTCTAGAGGTGCCACTGTCATGGCCACTGTCATGGCGACAGCTGGGCCGTCATCAGCCCCGGCTGCACACACACCTGCCGCCAATAACCAGCAGGCCTTAAAAGCTGGTGTCACTGACTGCTCAGCACGGCGTTGTCTGTCTACTTCGCCACGTAACGCGTCACGGACTCAACCTCTAGCCAGAGCATCCACGACGCATCATCGTCAAGCCTCGTCACGTAAGCCACAGAATAACTCACCTTGTCAGAGTATTCTTCCCTGTGCACAGGTGGACCTCCCTGGCGGTGGACCTGTCCCCCCTAGCAGTGGGGCTTCTCCTCCTCCTCCTCGGATCTCCTCCTCATCGTCACAGCAAAAAGCCTCATGCTCACCTAACCACACCAAGCCACGGAGCCAGCAAGAGTCTCCCAGCGCAACCTGCAAGTAAGCAGTGCACTTTGTTACATCTCCTTATTACGAGCTGCATTAATCCCCCTGTGCTTGTGTGTTCCAGGGTTGCCAGGTCGCAGCGGGACTCGCTCAGCTCCAGCTGTATTCCAGCATCACACTCACCCACACATCCACACTCATAACACACTTGATTTAATAAATAATTGTCAAACAGTCTTACTCGTGTCAGTGTCTGTCTCCTGGGTCAAGCAATCATGTCATAGATATAAGACAGAAATCTATTCTAGATTGTTTACTTGTATCTTTATTACACCAAGTAAAAAACTTTTTATCAGGGTTTCTGTGTCTCCATATGTCAAAGCAATTTAAACTTAAGCACAAATTATTTAACTCTGCATTATAATTTCCTCTTAAAGGTCTTGGAGGAATGCAATCCAATAATGGGTCTTTAATGGAATTCCAGTCTCCTCCTAAAATTAATTTTGCATTGATAAGAAGAAATAAAACAGACATTCAACCTCTGACTATTAGTGGTACGGGTGTGGAGAGGGTCGAGGTTTTCCGCTTCCTGGGGGTTCATATTCAGGAGGACATGACATGGGGGGTGAACACAACTGAGCTGCTGAAAAAAGCCCAGCAGAGACTACATTTCCTCAGGGTGTTGAGAGGAAACAACATCTGTCAGAGACTGCTGTTGTCTTTTTATCGTTGCTCTATTGAGAGCATTTTAACTTATTGTATTTGTATTTGGTTCAGCAGCTGCACGGTAGCTCAGAAGAAAGCTCTTCAGACTGTCATCAACACAGCCCAAAAAATTGTTGGTTGCCCTCTCCTCAGCCTTGAAGATCTGCACCACGCCCGCTGCCTTAAAAAGGCACAAAAAATCTCGAAGGACCCCTTTCATCCCTGTCACGCTCTCTTCCAACTACTACCATCAGGAAGGCTCTTTAGAGCAATTAAAACAAGGACAAACAGATTCAAAAACAGTTTTTATCCGACCGCAATTACCTCCCTGAACTCTAGCAGAACATGAGGTCTGAAACTGTGAAACTGAGTGTGTGTGATATTTAAAATTAGTAATGCATATAATCTTTTTAAGCGTCTTTTTACTTTTAATTCACTGATTGGTTTGCATTTTAATTTCGTTGTACTTGTTATAATGACAAATAAAGTCTATTCTATTCTATAAAAGTTTTTCCAAAATTAAAGATTTCCTCCTCAAACTCTTGGAAGATAATTCTGTTTTCTGATGGGTTGTTAGCTGCATATATATTCCCCAAAATGAAAATTATGTCTTCTGCTTCCACAACTAAAATTAACCATCCACCCGAGACATCAGATTTCTCTTCAAGATTTTACCCTTAAAGTTCCCTTCAAGAATGGCAACACCTTTTCTGAAGGTCAGTTTCACTGGATCATGTTACCATTTGCCATCTTTAAGATTGCAGCTCTTTTCCGTCGATGATTGCTCTGGTCCCAACGAAGAATGCTCTCTTGCCCCCTTTACGCACTGCATCCACCTGGGGCCACAGCCTGTTGTGAGTTTCTTTGTCTTTTGCCGTCAGGTCTTCTTTGAAGATTATCTTCCTGGATTTCAGGTATTCTGATCCCTTGGCATTTTTCCAAACCAACTCTTTGGCTGATCTTGATGTAAACTGGGCAAATTTTCTCTCCATTTCTCCTTCCAACATGGTGGCAGACATCAATATGGAAATGCAGATCATTTCCGACCTCTGGAATGATGGCACTGCAGATATCTAGCATCCTCCGTTTGACATCTTCTCCCTCCTGTTCCAGTAGCCCATAGAACCTCAGGTTCCACCTCCTGTGGTATCGCTCGGCCTCATTCACTTTGTCTTCCAGCTCAGAGATCCTTTTCTGGTGGTCCACAGTTATCTTCCTCACGGTTGTAATCTCTTTTCTCATATCTTGAATTTCTTTAAAAAGAAACTCTGAGTTGTCTTTCAAGGCATCGATACTTTCTGCATTTTGTTTTATTAACTTTTCCAGGTCGCCAGCCTTTCCTTCAATGACATCAGTCCTTCTTTCAATGCCATCAGCCCTCTCATTTATTTTATTCACAAGTAGCCTCAGAATATTGTCTTGCACTTCAGCCAGGGTCGGTTTGGCTTTCCCTTTCTTTGCATTAGGTGTACCGGGCAGGGAGTCAGATAATGGATCAGACACTGGCTTCCTGGACGAACATAAGAGTGGATGTCCGTAATAGTAACATCCATTTCATTACCAGTAGGGCCCTCATGGTTTAAGACTGAGAAAATATTCTTATCTATTTTCTTTGTTTTCTCCTTTCCTTTGTCTCTTGCTCGTTTTTCAGCCATTGCTGTTTTTCGTTTTGAGGGCGAGATGTTAAGCTAGCGTTAATCAGTGAGAAGGAGGCTAGCCTTCAAAGTCCTTTAAGTCCAAAGCAAAAATCCAGGGTGACTAGCTCCTGTATTTTTTGTATCAATACAGCATAATCTTACTGTTCACAGCAAGGTATTTCACCAATGTTTTCTTTCAGGTGTGAAAATCAAAAAGTCTTTTCAGCCACAGATGAATATGACTGCCTCGACTGCCATCTTGCCCGGTCCCCAAAATGTGGCTGAGTGTGCCTGCTCTGTGCTGTGACGGAAGCGGTAACACGGACACAGAGTATCAATCTCGTTACACTGGTATTGATCAATATCAATACCAACATTGGTATTGATATTATCGATATTTGGATCGATCCGCCCACCACTACTCTTTGTCTCTCTGAGGTCTATGGTGGTGAACTTGAGAGTCAGCAGTCAGAGCAGCTGTGAAGATAGGCTGGAAGCTAAATAAAAATATTACATGTTTACTGTTTATACCAGAAACTGCTACTGTATTTCAATAAATTAATCTTTGAACAAACTTCGTTTTTTGCAAGATTATTTAAGAAACTCAATATTCATTACACGTAAGTGTGAAATATTCCAAACCGTTCTGATTTAATATTTGTCATATTGACTGGACAATCAGCCTAAGTGCAAGGTGCAACACCAACAGAATCACATACAAGGAACGTTTGACCCTTTATTAGTTTTCAAAAAACGTGAATTTGGAGAAAACCAGTCACTCGCCAGAGGAGCAGCAAACCTGCAGAGGGAGAGATGAGGCTGATTAATAGAGGAATGAAGGAGGATGTGGAAATTCAAAATAATACCACTCACGTGGGAGAAAGAGAGAGACCGGCTCAGATCCCAGCGAAGGAGATTAACCAGCAGGTCAGAACTGCTGGCAGGGAAATGACGAGCGGAGTCTGACCAAGTGGAGATGATGAACTGCGACAAGGGGAGCAACAGGCTGGCGAGCACACCAAAACCCCTGAAGATGCACCACTTCGTCAGCAGCAACCTGTAAGAGAAGGAGGAGGAGAAAACGTGTCAGGTATGGAAACCCACAACACAGGTAGCTTACTTATTTAGACTATTCTGCTCAAGGCAGTATACCCAAACAAGCCAGCGTTGAATCACTGAAGAGCACTTCCTTATAAACGCTGGCTCAGCAGGAACAGCAGGTGCGTCAGATGAGCTGATTAGCAGAGCAGAGTGAAACGGGAAGGAGGGGATGAGCGCTCGCCAGGACATGACAATATTCATAATTATGCTTTTACTTTTGGAAATTTTGATATTTTTACCAGCTATTGCACGGCATCGTGTAACTATACATGCATTCAATTAATAAAATTTGTTACTTCGACATTTTTTTTGTGCTCCTAATTTTATTCTTGTGCTTCTGTATTTTTATGCCTTGGCACAAAGGCAACATCATCATCATCATCATCATCATAGCAGTCTGTCGTGAGCAACAATGACTGTTTCATTTGGGTCTGATCAGATTCATCCACACAGCTCTGTTCTTAGCCTTCCGCTGCCAGGAACTCCTGTCTATGTCCAACTTCTTCAAGTTTCTTTTTACAGTGTCTTTAAATCTGAGCCTTGGTCTACCCTGATTGCGTTTGCCCTCGCATAACTGTGAGTAGAGTAACTGCCGAGGGAGATGCTGGTGGTCCATCCTCTCAATATGTCCGAGCCATCTCAGGTTCATCTGTATTAGCATGTCCTCCATTGATGGTAGACCAGCTCGTTTCAACACTTCTTTGTTGGTTATCTTGTCTTTCCATGAGATGTTCATTATGGCTCGAAGGTGTCTCATCATGTACGCGTGGAGTTTCTTCACCTGCGCTCTGTAGACAGTCTAAGTTTCAGCACTGTACAATAGAGTAGCCAGTACTGTCGCTCTGTACACTTTGCATTTCACACGGCTAGACACATGTCGATTGTTCCACAGTCTCTCCCTCAAGTTTCCAAAAACAGCGCTCACTCTTCCCATTCTGAGAGATAGTTCATCCTCCAGCCTAGCATTCTCTGAAACAGTACTCCCTAGGTACTTGAAAGTCTTGCACTTGACTAGTGGCTCTGTACCAATGCTGATCTCTTCTGGTAGTGATGTTGATAATTGGAACTTTGGTGGTTGATAAAGGCACTCTGTCTTCTTGATGTTGATTTGGAGGCTGAATTGGCCAGCTGCTCTTGCAAATTTCTCCACTAAAGATTGCATATCTTCCACATTGTGTGCAACTAGAGCACTGTTGTCGGCAAAGAGCATTTCTCTTACTACCTTTATCGATGTCTTACTCTTGGCTTTGAACTGTGCCACATTGAGCAAGTCTGCTTCTTTCCTTGTTTGAATGTATACTCCTTCTGAAGTGTCTTTGAAGGCCACCTCAAGCATGGCTGCCAGATGTAGCAAGACGAGTGTAGGCGCCAGCACACACCCTTGTTTCACCCCGTTGCTTACTGAAAAGTCTTTAGATACTGAACCACTCACTGCCACGTTTGCTTGGAATTCAATCCCTTCCTGAAGCTTTACCATCCTATGTTGTCCTGATAGCTGCCATTAGTTCATCAAAATTTGGTGGTTCATCCAGACGTGATACAGCTGGTTGCTGCACTAGAGCTTCTTTAGCCTCTTCAGTGAGATCTCCAAGGTTATTTAGTAGTTGGTCAAAGTGGTCTGCAAATCTGTCCAGGATCTTGCCTTTCTCCTGCAAAACTGTTTCACCATCCATAGCCTTTAGTTGGATCAATCCTCTTGGTTTAGGGCCATAGATTTCTCTCACACCTGTGAAGAATATTTTCATGTCCTTCCTGTCTGCTACAGTTTGAAGTTCCTCCGCTTTTTCATCCCACCAGTTGGACTTCATCTCTCTGGTGTACTTCTGTAGCTCACTCTGAGCCTTTGAGTATTTCTTCTTCTTTGACCTTGTGTTACACTGTAGGTTTTCCTGCCTAGCTGTATTCCTCACTTCTAGTAGTTTCTTCAGGTGTCCATCATGCTCATCAAACTAATCTTGATGTTTCCTCTCAGGGTAGCCTAATACATCACTCGCAGTCTGATACACCGTATCCTTCAGTGTTGCCCATTTCTCTTCTATGCCATTCTCTAGTTGTTGCTGTCCCAGTCTTTCAAGTTTTCACCCATTTCCTGTGTAAGTTCTTCCTGCTTTTTTTGGCCTTTCAGTGCACTAGTGTTTAGCTTCCATGGTGGCTTCGCACCCATCCTGCAGTGCTGTTTTCGTCTCCAAATCCTTAATCTAGATCTCAGCATAACATGATCAGTGCCACAGTCTGTGCCTCTCATTTCTCTGGTGTCCAATACATCCCTTCTGTCTCTCTGCCTGACTATGATGTAGTCTAATAAGTGCCAGTGCTTGGATCTTGGGTACATCCATGTCTTCTTGTGTGTGTCCTTGTGCTTAAATAAAGTGTTGGTTATCACAAGGTTGTACTCTGAACATAGTGCAAGTAGAAGTTCTCCATTAGCATTGCACTTGCCTACTCTATGACTGCCTAGCACTCCTTTCCATTTCTCGGTGTCTGAACCAACTCTGGCATTAAAATCTCCAACGAGTATCAGCCTGTCATCAGTCGGTACACCAGAATTAGAATCAGAATCAGAAAGCTTTATTGCCAAGCATGATTACATAAAAAACATAAACATACGAGGAATTTGACTTGACATTGGACGCGCTGAATAAGCGCATCTCAATGACGCGGCAGCCATGGAGGCGCCTGTCAGCAGTAGAGGGTAAAGAAGGGAATGAGGGGAAAGGGAAGTGGCACAATGGGCAGAGAGAAAAAAGCATTGTTAATCAAAATAAAGCTCATTTTATGACCAAAATTGTGATTACATAGAAAAAAAACTCTCCAATGCACAATTAGCAGACAATATAGATCACATAATAACAAAGCAGCGAGAGAGACAGTGTGTGTAGTCAGCATATGAACAGTATGATGCAGTGTGTGGATGTGTCAGTTGCTAGTGAACAGCAGAGGGCACCCCCTGGCAACGGATGGATGTTATAGTCATGTGTTCTGTAAGCATGTCCAGAGTCTATCTCTCCTCGTGCATGCAGATGGCAGAGTTCTAGACACCTGGTAACGCTGTCCTTGAAGAGCTCAGTCTGCTAAAACAACAGCAATTGTTTGTCGATTGTTTGGGTTAGAAGCCAGCCACCTCTTCTACCTTATCTTCATCGAGGAGGAATGTAAACAGGGCAACAAGGTCAAATCTGCACAGTGCACTCAGAGCATAGAATTTTCCTCTCTCAAGTGATTCTGTGCTTCATAATTTCCATATACAGGCTTAAAAACATTCCCTGGAGAGCACTAGTGACTCGAGATGTATTCCACCATCTGAATCAGTTACCATTCAGTTCACCATGCCGCTATGCGTGCACTCCCCAACTGGTCGAATTTGATGAAGGAGCTTTGCCTGGGTCCGCATTTGAACAGGTCTCCCACCTTCCTCAATTTCTGATACATCAGGAAACTCCAAAGCCAAAGTAGAAGTCCTGTGATCATAGCCAATAGATGTCTTCTGCATCTCCAGTCGAATCATACAGACACATGAGTTCCCAATGTCCATGAGTCTCACCCTTGGGTTCCCCCTGACCCGATCTTCTTTTAAAGTGGTGTCAATCGCATTTAAGCCGCTTTCCAGATCCATAATTTCCGTTTGGATTAAGATTCAGCCAGAAGAAGAGCGACAAAAAACACAGACAAAAACGCAACATTGCAAGCTGGGATCAGAAGGGAGTAGGATTAGGAGGGAGAGGAGGGAGAAAGCGTCTGCTCTCTCTGAATGCCGGAAGAAGAAGAACACGCCTAATAGTCTCACGTAAATCACTGTAGAACTCTTCCTTCACCACCTTTGTGTTGGTCATTGTTGGAGCATATACACTGATGAGTGTGGCATACATCTTCTGCTGTAGTGGGAGTCTCATAGTCATTATCCTGTCGTTGATTGGCACCGGTTCCTCATCAAGCATTGCTGCTATCTCCTTTCTAACTGCAAAGCCCACTCCTGCTTCTCTCCTTTCTTGAGTTGATCTCCCACTCCAAAAGAAGATGTACCCATGGTCTTCCAAGCTGTCATATCCAGGCAATCTTGTTTCACTAAGTGCAGCTATGTCTACATTGCACCTGTTCATTTCCAGGGCCACAAGCGTGGTCTATCTTTCTGGGCACTGTGATGTTGTTCTGTCCAACAGAGTGCATACATTCCATTCTGCTACACACAAGGTTGCTGTTTTCCTCTTCTTTTGTCTTCCTGCTCCTAGCTTACTTTTCGCTGCCTGTCAGAGCGTGAACAGATCAGCGTGGACCTTGTAAGCCCGGGCGACATCCAAGCTGGTATGAGTTGCTTTCTGATTGACCATTTCATGAAACTGCTTGCAAAGTATTTGAGTACTGCTAGCTTTTGCTGGACCAGCAGCACATTCTTGGCAAATAAAGGTATTATCAGTGGCAAGGACAAGCCAAGACAAACTGACTCCAGTATCTGTTGCAGTGACTGACCAGATGATAGGTTTGTTTATCTCTGCTCTTTTTGTAGTGCATGTCACAATGCACCAACTGGCACAGTCCACCACAGACCTTGCGACAGATGTGTTTATCTGCCAGGATGTCCAGTCTCACGCTGTGTAACTGGGAGTGGTCCACCACAGACCTGTGGCAGATATTGTTTTTAGTTCTGCCAGGATGCCCTGTTTCACCCTCCATGCCCTCGGAAGGGCGGGGATGCCAGCTGAGTCACCGACGGCCCGACCCATGAGACAGATAGTACTGGTTTTCATGGTTATCCGGTAGCAAGCAAGCCAATGCCTGACCTGACACAAAAAAAGGGGGGGGAGTAAGTCTCAGTTAAAAGCTTCCAATTTCTGACCAAAAAAAATGGAATTTTATGGGTGAAAAGCTGCAACTTTAGCAAAAAGACAAAAAAGGTGTAAATTTCCAACTGTTTGAGCCATTTTACTTAGAAATGTGTAGCTTCTTACTTGAAAATTTACAGCTTTTTATTATTCATAATTTTGCAGCTTTTTCCTCATGAATTTAGAACTTTTCTTACTCTTGAATTTGCAGTATATAAAAAAAAGCTTAAACTTGCAGCATTTTACTCAAATCTTGTATCTAAAGGCAACATAGGCATATGATAATCACTCCATGTGTCTGTGTCTGTCTGTCTGTTACCAGCTTTTCAGCCCACCCGCTCAAAATCAACTGGAACAAAAGGCTTGTATCATTGTATCACCATATTTTCTGGACTTTTAACTTGCCACAATTTCCAGATAAGTCTTTGTTTTCAAAATAAACACAAATTTAACTCACTATTACCATCAATGCAGCTGCGAAAAAAGGTATTGTAATAACTATGCCGGGCCACTAGAAGTGGCAATGTGACTTTTTTTTTTTTTACAGCCCCCCATGCTACCATGCCACAGGCACTGAGGTCAGCATCTTGGTGCTTTCATTACAAAAGTTGGCCTTCTGACTGCTGGAACTACACTGATCATCTACTCAATACATAGTTGACATTTGTCAAGATAAAACTGCACATTTTTCCCTGTGTTATTATTAATTTGGAAAGGGGGGAGTGCTCACTAATGCATTGCAAAAATGCTAAAACTGCTTACTAACACAGTTTACACAGATGCACAAAGTCTTACGTTTTATTTCATTTCCAGTTGCAAAAGTAGATGTGAAAACCACAGCATTGCATTTGTATTGTGGCAACCTGGGGAGTGCATAATGGTTTACCACCTTAGACAGGAACAAAGGACGTGAAGTTAACCTTTTGTGTGTGAGAAGTTTCTAGATGCCCTAGTAAGATAACAGGGAGGTGTCAAGGATGAATGGACTGACTGCAGTCGGGGGAGATTATCTTTTGTATGTGATGAATGGACTGACTGCAGTCGGGGGAGATTATCTTTTGTGTGTGAAAAGAGTCTAGAAGGATGTCATGTTATTTAAGGGAAGAGTTCCTACTTGTATGCCATTCTGTCTATGCTTCTTGTGTGAGTCGTGTAATAAACCGCTTGAACCAAATCAGCCTCATTATTTACACGCTCCACACTGGTGACCCAAGACGAATCATGGAATACGACGGAAGATCCCCAGAGCCAACCTCGACTGGAACCCCCAGCTTCGCGTGCGCTGTAGCGATCAAACTACCTGATTTTTGGCAGCACAACTCGCGCTCCTGGTTCCACCTAACCGAGGCGCAGTTCGCCCTCTGAGGGATATCGGCGGATGATACGAAATTCTACTATGTGGTCGCAGCGCTCGATGCCAACACAGCTCAGCACATCGAGAGCCTGCTCGATCAGCCACCAGCCGACGGCAAATATAACGCGCTGAAGGCTGCCCTCATCCAGCACTACACGCTCTCGGATGGTGAGAGAGCAGAGGGGCTTCTGACGCGGACCGAGTTGGGAGACGGTTCGGCCGTGGACATGATGGAGAAGATGCTGAGGTTAAAGGGCACGGACAACGACCACTTCATCTTCACCCACATTTTCCTCAGGAACCTTCCGACAGCGGCGAGAGCGGCCCTGGCCAATTCATTGTTGCTGGCCAAACGGGACTATCGTGCGCTAGCCCGAGAGGCAGACCGGATCATTGTCGCCACCAAGGCTTTCGTGACCATTGCGGCAGCGACGGAGCCCGGCACGTCGACACGAGGAGGCGAGGAGCTGCCGACGGCAGCAGCAGAACCACAGACGGCAGCAGCAGCGGGGGCCAAGGAACGTGGAGGTGACACGCTTTGCTTCTACCATCGCCGCTTTGCAGAGAGAGCACACAAATGTATACCACCGTGCCAGTTCAAGCGCTCGGGAAATGCCAAGACCGGGGGTCGGTAGCAGCCGCGACCCTCGGGGAGGAGAACAAGCTGCTCTATTTGACGGACGCACACTCGGGGAGGCATTTCCTCGTGGACACCAGCGCACAGAGGAGTTTCATCGGGCCGAACTACGCTGACCGGCTGGCAGGAGCCAGCCGCCCCGAGATGGCAGCAGCAAACGGCTCAGACATTAAGACCTTTGGTGAGAGGACTCTGCTCTTGTCTCTACACGGTCGTACATTTGAATGGACTTTTGTTGTAGCAGCATTGGATTACCATATACTGGGGGCTGATTTTCTATGTGCACATGGGTTGTTGGTAGATATGGCTAACAGGCGCCTGGTTAATGCACTGTCTTTTGACTCTCTCCCCTGTATAGCTCGAGTGACCCGGCCAGCAGCACAAGCCAACGTCACAGCAGCATGCGGTAAGTTCCACACACTGCTCGCTCAGTTCCCAGCACTCACAGTCCCGACGTTTTCAGCAGCTATCGCTAAACATGGGGTGGAGCATTTTATCACCACCACCGGGGCGCCCGTTTTTGCAAGACCTCGGCGCTTAGACGCAGCTAAACTGGCCATAGCGCGCGAGGAGTTTGCTATCCTAGAGAGGTTAGGTATCATCAGGCGCTCAAACAGCCCATGGGCTTCCCCGCTACACATGGTCCCTAAAGCTGAAGGTTTGTGGCGACCTTGCGGCAATTTCTGCAGGTTAAACAACGCTACAGCGCATGACCGCTACCCAATTCCCCACATTCAGGATTTTTCCGCTCACCTCGCAGGAGCGCGCATTTTTTCTAAGATAAATTTGGTCCGTGGTTACCACCAAGTCCCAGTGCGCGCTGAGGACATACCCAAAACAGCGGTAATAACTCCGTTTGGTTTATTTGAGTTCTTGCGCATGCCATTTGGGCTTAAAGGGGCAGCACAGACGTTCCAACGCATGATGGATGCAGTGCTGCGCAATCTCCCTTTCGTGTTTGTCTACCTGGACGATATCTTGGTAGCAAGAGCGTCCGAAGACGAACACGAAACCCACCTCACGACGGTTTTCCGTAGGTTGGAAGAGCACGGTTTAATAATCAACCCAGCGAAATGTCAGTTCGGGGTGACGGGGATTGATTTTTTAGGGCACCGCGTCTCTCCCGAAGAAGCGGTTCCGCTGCCTGACAAAGTGTACGCAGTGACAGATTTTCCCCGACCACAAACGGTCAGGGCGCTACAAGAATTTTTGGGAATGGTGAACTTTTATAACCGTTTCCTTCCCCGCGCAGCGCAGCTCATGCAGCCATTGTACGCTGTGCTCAAAAAAACAGAAACCCACGAATAAGGTCGAATGGACCCCGGAACAAGAGCAGGCGTTCTCGAAAGTTAAAGCAGCCCTGGCAAACGCCGCATTGCTGGCACATTCAGACCCAACAGCCCGCATAGCGCTCACCACTGACGTCTCAGATGTGGCCATAGGGGCTGTTGTGGAGCAGCGCGTCGCCGGGGCTTGGCAGCCGCTTGCCTTTTTCAGCAGAACCTTGCGCGACAATGAACGTAAATACAGTGCGTTCAACAGAGAGTTGCTGGCTCTCCACCTGGCCATTCGCCATTTCCAGTTCTGGCTGGAAGGGCGCAATTTTACTGCGTTCGTTGACCATAAGCCACTAACAATCGCAATGGCCTAAGTTTCAGAACCTTGGTCGGGCCGGCAGCAGAGGCAGCTGGCCGCGATCTCAGAGTTTACTACCTATATTCAGAATGTGTCGGGCAAACTGAATGTAGTGGCGGACTGCCTCTCGCGCACCATTGTGGCCCTGGTCTGTGTAGGGTTGGATTACGCGACCATGGCCACGGAGCAGGCTAGTGACGCGGACGTGCGCGCGCTCCAGTCTGGACCAACAGGGTTAAGGCTGGAGAAGAGGACGCTGCTTAACGGCATTCCCCCCTTAATCTGCGACGTCTCCACGGGTCGCCCACAGCCTGTGGTTCCGGCCGCGTGGTGCCGCCGCGTGTTTGAGTCGGTTCACTCTTTGGCACACCCAGGGGTGCACGCGTCCGTCAAAATGGTAGGCGAGAAATATGTGTGGCCGGGCCTTCGCAAACAAGTGAAAGAGTGGGCGGCAGCCTGCGTGGCGTGCCAACGAGCCAAGGTTCACAGACACACGAAGGCTCCTTTGGAGCCGTTTCGCATCCCGGCTAAGAGGTTTGACCATGTCCATGTGGACCTCGTATGCCCCCTTCCGCTATCACAGGGGTACATGCATCTCCTGACAATGGTGGACCACACCACACGCTGGCCAGAAGCGGTTCCGCTGGCGGCAACCACAGCCGAGGAGGTGGCGCGCGTGTTTTTAACAGCATGGGTGGCGCGTTTTGGAGTTCCATCGGACATTACGTCTGCCAGAGGCTTTCAATTTGTTTCTGAACTCTGGTCAACCATGGCCCGCAGCCTAGGTGTCTCAATTCACCGCACAACCGCGTACAACCCGCAGGCAAATGGGTTATGCGAACGTTTTCATAGGTTGTTAAAAGCGGCTCTGAGGGCTTCACTGACGGATGCAAACTGGGTAGACAGGTTACCATTGGTTTTATTGGGGTTACGTTCTGCACCTAAAGAGGATCTGGAAGCTTCCCCAGCAGAACTCGTTTTTGCACAACCACTCCGGCTGCCTGGGGAGTTTCTGCCAGATAATCCTGCGCCGGGCAGCTCCCCGTCTCAGCTGCTGCAGCGTTGCATAGACTCAAGCACGCTGCCGGGCCCTGCCCACTACAGTTTTCTGCACGTTTTTGTGCCTAAAGCTTTGAAAAACGCAGAGTTCGTGTTTGTCAGACACGACGCCCACCGCCCCCCACTGCGCCCACCTTATGATGGACCGTTTAGAGTGCTGGAAACAGGGGATAAGCAGTTTTTGCTAGATTTGGGGGGTAGGAGGGAAAAAAATTGGCATAGACAGACTCAAACCTGCTTTTGTTGTGGCTGACGAGCAAGTGCTGTTGGCGAGGGCCCCTCGGCGTGGAAGACCCCCACGGGGTGCTTCCCAGAGAAAAGATTCTCCAGAGCACCCACACGGACAGTCAAAAAGTTTTCACCCCCAGACATCAGCCCCCCAGCATGGCAGCGCCACGGAGGCAGTGAATCCTGGCTACAGCAGATACGGCAGAAGACTGAAGCCCAAGCAGCATGCGGACTGATGTTGATGGTTCTACAGCATGTGGACTGATGTTAATGGTTCTATCACAGCATGTGGACGGTTACCCTTTTGTCCTATCTAAGTTGCTGGGGGGGGTGGTGTGGCAACCTGGGGAGTGCATAATGGTTTACCACCTTAGACAGGAACAAAGGACGTGAAGTTAACCTTTTGTGTGTGAGAAGTTTCTAGATGCCCTAGTAAGATAACAGAGAGGTGTCAAGGATGAATGGACTGACTGCAGTCGGGGGAGATTATCTTTTGTGTGTGAGAAGAGTCTAGAAGGATGTCATGTTATTTAAGGGAAGAGTTCCTACTTGTATGCCATTCTGTCTATGCTTCTTGTGTGAGTCGTGTAATAAACCGCTTGAACCAAATCAGCCTCATTATTTACACGCTCCAGAGTATAGCTGTTTTCAAGTGCTGCTTCATCAATACTTTAAAGCTTTTAATTTGATTATCAAGCTGTATATAAGCTTGATAATCAATATAACAATATGTGGTCTATATTAACCATATATTCCATAACTTACATATGTTGAAGCATGTGGAAATGTTTGGTGATTGCATATGTAAAGAACTTCACACCTCTGAAAGGACAAAGGACTCTCACCCGCCGAGTGAAGAACAAAGACGTTCCCGGACGCGAGGAGACCGGAGGAGCCACCCTCACCCCCCAAGGCGAGGAGAGGAAAATACCAGGACAAAGGGGGGATTAAGATAATGAGGGATGTCAGCCTTTGTTATGCATGTCTTTTGTTGTGTGCATGTATATAATCAGTGAGTGGGAGAGATTCTGTCTCTTTCCCTTCTGCCACTCTCTGCACCAGATGAGACTTGTTAGAAGAGCTGAGTATTAAAGCTTTGCTTATAAACCAAATCGCCTCTTCATTTCCAAGCTCTTCTACACTGGTGACCTTGACGCGAGTATGGACCTGAGGCGTTCCCCCGCAATCGACTCATCCACGACGACCCAGGCAGACGCCAGCCGCCACGCAGACGAGGGAGCAGATGGACAACTGTTCCCCCCGGCAGAAGAGATTGAGAGGGCTCAACCGAGCACCAGCACCGCCGCGAGAGCCGAGACAAGGCACTCTCACCCGGCGGGCACAACAGTGATGGTGTGCACGAATGCCGTCGCTGTCCAGCTGCCAGATTTCTGGCAAGAAGACCCCGCCTCTTGGTTTCAGCAGGCTGAAGCCCAATTTGCACTGGCGGGCATCACGGCTGATGACACCAAATTTTATCATATCGTCTCCAAACTCGACACCACCACTTCGAAGTGTGTGCGGAGCATGATCCGGCGACCACCGGCCTGGGACAAATACAAGACGCTCAAAGCAACCATCGTGGCGAACTACGTCCCATCAGCGGAAGAGATAGCCGAGAAGATCCTGGCGGTCTACGGCCACAGAGGGTGCAAACCGAAGACCCTCATGGAGGATTTGCTACAGCTTAAAGAAGAGGACAATGACAACTTCCTCTTCCAGTTTATTTTCCTCAGCACGCTGCCACCACACATGAGAGGGACACTCGCCAGCATGAAGTGCAACAACCACCAAGACTTCCGCGTGCTGGCCAATGAAGCTCATCGGCTCGTCAACGCCTGCAAGGAGCTGACACCCACAGTAGCATCCGCAGACCACAAAGCTGACGCCCCGAGCCACGAGGAGCCACAACCCACGGAGCAGACCCAGCCCACAGTGACAGCAACACGGCCAAGACGTAACAGACGGAGCGATGTTTGTTATTACCACCACTGCTTCGCCGAGAAGGCTCACAAATGCGTCCCCCCCTGCAAATTTAAACGCCAAAGCCGAGAGCCGTTAACGGCAGCGGCTCTCGGTGAGAAAAACAAGCTGTTGTACGTGACGGATGGACACTCAGGCAAGCAGTTCCTCATCGACACAGGAGCCCAGCTGAGTTTCGTCATGCCCTCCCACGCAGATCGAGCCACGGGCACCCGGGGCAACGGAGCCGTGGCAGCCAACGGCTCTAGCATCGACACGTTCGGTGAAAGGAGCCTGCACCTCCTCATCCACGGCCACAGCTACAGATGGACATTTGTTGTAGTGGCGGTGAGTTTTAACTTATTAGGCGCAGATTTTTTGTGTGCACATGGGTTATTAGTGGATCTAGCAAAAAGGCGCCTGGTTAATGCACTGTCCTTTGCTTCTATTCCATGCTCAGCCCGAGTTTCTCCGCCACCTGTGCAGGCCAGCGTCACCACAGCAGGAGGTAAGTTTGAGCAACTCCTCACCCAATTTCCACAACTCACAATCCCCAAATTCTCAGCCACTGTGGCTAAACACGGGGTGGAACACTTCATTCCCACAACGGGACCTCCCGTTTTTGCCAAAGCTCGCTGCTTAGATGCGGCCAAGCTCAACATAGCACGGGAAAAATTGGGCATTGTTAGACGCTCGAAGAGCCCCTGGGCCTCACCACTTCACATGGTTCCGAAATCCGACGGTTCTTGGAGACCGTGCGGAGATTACCGCAGATTAAACAACGCTACAGCGCATGACCGTTACCCAATCCCTCACATTCAAGATTTTTCACTACATCTAGCGGGTGCGCACATTTTTTCAAAAATAGACTTAGTCCGCGGTTATCACCAAGTCCCAGTCCGAGCAGAAGACGTTCCTAAAACAACGGTAATAACCCCTTTCGGCCTTTTTGAATTCCTGCGAATGCCTTTCGGCCTCAAAGGCGCTGCTCAAACTTTTCAACGAATGATGGACGCGGTCCTACGCAACCTTCCTTTTGTCTTCGTCTACCTCGACGACATGCTGGTAGCCAGCTCGTCTGAGGAAGAACACGAGCAGCACCTCACTACGGTTTTTCAGAGGCTAGAAGAGCACGGGCTAATAATCAATCCAGCCAAATGCAAATTCGGCGTGTCACAAATTGATTTTTTAGGACACAAAGTCTCTCCGAAGGGGGCAGTTCCACTTCCAGACAAAGTTCATGTGATAGAAAGTTTTCCACGGCCACAAACGGTCAAATCGCTACAGGAATTTTTAGGGATGGTTAATTTTTACAACCGCTTCCTCCCCCACGCAGCTCAGCTCATGCAGCCCCTATATGACGCGCTCAAAAAAAAGAAAGCTTCCAACGCGGTCGAATGGACCCCGGAGCGCGAACGCGCTTTCGCGGAAGTAAAAAGCACCCTAGCTAACGCCACATTGTTAGTTCACCCAGATCCCTTGGCCCGCATCGCACTAACCACAGATGCTTCAGACCTAGCTATAGGAGCAATTGTAGAACAATTTGTCAGCGGGGTCTGGCAACCTTTAGCATTCTTTAGCAAATCGCTAAACCAAACTGAACGCAAATACAGCACTTTTGACAGAGAGCTGCTGGCGCTTCATTTATCCATCCGCCACTTCCAGTTCTGGTTAGAAGGGCGGAGTTTCACGGCTTTTGTAGACCATAAACCGCTCACTTTTGCTATGGCTAAAATTTCAGAACCATGGTCAGGCAGGCAACAAAGACAGCTAGCTGCAATTTCAGAGTTCACCACAGACATTCGACACGTGGCAGGCAAACTTAACATGGTAGCGGACTGTCTCTCTCGCGCTGTGACACCACCAGAGTGCGGGGAGACAGATTATACTGCCTCAGCAGCAGAACTCTTCACTAACGCAGACACATACGCAGCACCTATCCATGCAGGGATAGATTATGCAGCCATGGCGGAGGAACAAAACAGTGACGCGGACGTGCGCGCACTCCTGTCTGGACCAACAGGGTTAAGGCTGGAGAAAAAGGGTTTACGCGACGGCGTGCCCCCCCTAATATGCGATGTTTCAACCGGCCGACCTCGCCCATTAGTACCAGCTACATGGCGCCGCCGTATTTTCAACGCAATTCACTCCCTCGCGCACCCAGGTGTGCGCGCCTCGGTTAAAATGGTCACCAAAAAGTTTGTGTGGCCAGGCCTGCGCAAAAACGTAAAAGAATGGGCAAAAACTTGCATTTCTTGTCAACGCGCCAAAATACACAGACACACAAAAGCCCCTCTGGAGCCTTTTCCAATCCCTGCTAGAAGGTTCGACCACGTTCATGTCGACCTCGTGGGGCCACTACCTTCCTCCCAAGGTTTCACACACCTGTTAACAATGATAGACCGTACCACACGCTGGCCAGAGGCAGTCCCTCTAGCGGCAACCACAGCGGAGGAAGTCGCTCGCGTTTTTTTGACAAACTGGGTGGCACGTTTCGGCGTCCCATCAGACATCACGTCCGATAGGGGGCCTCAATTTGTCTCAGAGCTCTGGTCAGCCATGTCCAGCAGCATAGGGGCAACAATTCACCACACCACCGCTTATCACCCTCAGGCTAATGGGTTATGCGAGCGTTTTCACAGGTCTTTAAAGGCCGCCCTCAGAGCCTCACTAACGGACACAAATTGGGTAAATAAACTTCCCTGGGTTTTATTGGGGTTGCGTGCTGCGCCTAAAGAGGATCTAGACGCCTCTCCCGCAGAATTAGTCTTTGCACAACCTCTCAGGCTCCCAGGTGAATTTTTACCAGAGAACCCAGAGCCAGGGCGCCTTCCAGTCCCAAGGTTTTTAGGCAGCAACGGACCGAACTCTCTCCCCAGTCCAGCTCATCACTCTTTCCCACGGGTTTTTGTCCCTCAGGCTTTAAAAAATGCTGAGTTCGTTTTTGTTAAGCATGAAGCTTTAAAACCTACCTTTCGCCCAGTATACGATGGGCCATACAGAGTGCTGGAACATGGTGAGAAACACTTTGTGCTTGATTTTGGGGATAGAAAAGAAACAGTCAGCATTGACAGACTTAAACCTGCCTTCTTGTTGAAAGACGAGCCTGCACAGTTGGCGAGAGCACCTCGGCGGGGTAGACCCCCCAAGAGAAAAGACTCAGCCCCCCAGCAGGGAACAGTTAACCTCTCTCCTTCCCACACTGCAGATCCCTCTCAAGAAGGTCCCAGCAGGGCGCCTAAACCAACCTACAGCAGTTTTGGGAGAAGATTAAAACCCAGACAGCACAGGGACTGATACAAACCACTCCACAATTTTTCACTAATTGTGCTGCAACAGTTTAGGACTGACTTATGATTTTACTATGCTGTTATAATTACCACTGAACTCTCTTAGGAGCATGGCTGCTAGAAAGTTTCTTCCGTGGCAACAGATGTAACACTTAGTAACCACTGTGAATATTACACTGAAAAGCAATTCAAAAGTCAAGTGCAATTAGATGGTAAACTGTCAATAATACACTTCAATAGCAGAAGTCTTAACAAAAACTTTCCACAGATTCAGGACTATTTAAAACAGCTAGACAGAAAATTCACAGCTATAGCAGTCTCTGAAACCTGGCTTAATGAAGAACAGGCTCCCCTGATGGCAATAGAGGGATATCAGATGTTTTATATTAACAGATCTCAAAAAAAGGGTGGTGGTGTTGCACTGTATATTGATGACCTGTATAGGTGTAAGCTTGTAAATGAAATGTCCTTTGCACTACCAGGGATTTTGGAATGTGTTACTGTTGAGATTGACCTAGACAAAACAAAAAATCTAATCATAAGCTGCATATATAGAACGCCGGGAACTTGCATTGAGACATTCAGAGATAAATTAGTCGAGCTGTACAATATTATTACTAGTAAGAAAATGGTAGCAATTTGTGGAGATTTCAATATTGATTTACTGAATCCACATCAACAAAATGTAGTTACAGAGTTCACGAACTCTATGTACAGCATGAGTCTATATCCCACAATAACACATCCCAGTAGAATCACAGTTCACTCTGCTACACTTATTGACAACCTGTTTGTCAATGTTTTCGATAAGAAAATAGAAAGTGGATTATTGATAAATGATATAAGTGACCACTTGCCAACCTTTGCACTTATCCACGGCCACACGGGGCCCAACGCAGAAAAAATTTCAAAATCGTTCAGACACAAATCACCAAATGCAATCAGTTCTCTTAAAGAGGACTTGCTGAAGCAAGACTGGACAGAAGTCTATGTATCAGATGTAAATGAAGCCTATGACACATTTATAAACATTGTAACCACTCTTTATGAAAAAAACTGCCCATTAGTAAAAAAAAAAGCTTAAACACAAATTTGCTGATAAGCCATGGTTAACCAAAGGACTACAAAAGGCATGTAAAAAGAAAAATTTATTATATAAAGCTTTCCTAAAGAAAAGGACAAAAGAAGCAGAGCAGCGGTATAAAACATACAAAAATAAGTTAACATATATAATAAGATGTAGTAAAAGAGACTATTACAGTAAAGAACTGGTGAAAAACAAAGACAATATTAAAAATACATGGACAATACTCAACAGTATCCTTGGAAATAAAAGCAGAAATACAAGCAACCCAACTAATATTCCAAAAAATAATAAAACAACTCAGAGTGTGAATATAGCTTCACCTGCAGATGAATTTAATAATTTTTTTGTTAACATTGGACCTAAACTGGCCCGAGAAATACCCACTACGGTGCCTACAGGTGATACAATATGCAATAACACTGCTGTAAAAGACTCCATCTTCATAAAGAACACAGACGAAAGAGAGGTCATTGAAATTGTTAAATCGTTCAAAAGTAAAACATCTACTGATTGTGATGGTATTGACATGCTACTAGTCAAAACTGTTATCGAATGCATAGTAAAACCACTGACGTATATCTGTAACCTGTCTCTCCAATCAGGTATATTTCCTAATGCAATGAAAATAGCTAAAGTAATTCCGATATACAAGACGGGCGACAGAGGGGAACTCTCAAACTATAGACCAATTTCACTATTACCGCAATTTTCCAAGATACTTGAAAAAATATTCTATGAGAGAACTGACAACTTCATACTGAAGAATGATTTATTGTGTGAGCAGCAATATGGGTTCAGACACAAGAGGACAACTGCATATGCCCTAATGGAATTTACAGAAAAAATATCAACAGCCATTGAAAATAAAGAGTATTCAGTTGAAGTATTCCTAGATCTTAAAAAAGCATTTGATACAGTAGATCATAATTTATTATTAAAGAAACTACAAAATTGTGGTATTAGAGGGGTAGCACTGTCCTGGTTAAGTAGTTACTTAAAGAATAGATATCAGTATGTATGTGTTAGCAACAAAAACTCAGAGTTGCTGAAGGTCACCTGTGGAGTCCCACAGGGTTCAGTTTTGGGACCATTATTATTCAATATGTATATAAACGATATATGTAAAGTTTCAGAAAAAATGGACTTAATATTGTTTGCCGATGACACTAATCTGCTATGCAGTGGAAACAATTTGGAACAACTTCTGGATACACTCGGAAAGGAATTAGGAAAGCTTAAACTGTGGTTTGATTCAAACAAATTAACGCTCAATTTAAGTAAGACAAAATTTATAGTCTTTAACAACCATCACAACAACCCAGTACCCAAACTCAGTGTAAATGGTGTAGAGATTGAAAGGGTATCTGAAACTAAATTCCTTGGAGTAATAATTGATAACAAACTGTGTTGGAAGTCACATATTAATTATATTAAAGGTAAAGTATCCAAATCAATTGCAATATTACACAGAGTGAAATATTTGCTGAATCAACCCACACTATACACTTTGTATCATTCATTAATACTCCCATACATGACATATTGTAATGAAGTATGGGGAAATACATATAAAACAAACATATATCCACTCTTTATGCTTCAAAAGAGAGCTATTAGAATAATAAACAAAACAGCTTACAGGGAACCAACAAACCCACTTTTTCTTAAACAAAAAACTCTCAAGTTGAAAGATCTGGTTGACTTCAAAACCGCAATAATAATGTTCAAAGTGAAGAATTTATCACTGCCCGCAAATATCCAAAAGTTGTTCCAAACAAGGGAGAAACGATATCACTTCAGAGGAACATGTATATTTCAAAAGCCTACAGTGAGAACAACCACCAAGCAACACTGTATTTCAGTGCAAGGAGTCAGATTATGGAACGATTTTGGACCTGAATTAAAATCATGTACAACGCTTGGACAATTTAAACAAAAACTAAAGGAAGAAATACTCCAAACATATTTACAAGACGACATGTAAACTCACATAAGGATTGACATATCCAGCCTGCGTTGTGTTGTAGCTTAGTTTTTTTTTCCTCTGGGACATTTTGTCTTAGATTTGTTTTTGAATAGTAACCGCTTAACTTAGCCTAGCTTAGTTTTCTTTTCTTTTTTTTTCTCTCAGTCACATTTTGTCTTAGCTTTGTTATAAATTGTAATCGCTCTTGTCTTGTTTTCTCTTTTTTCTCTTTTGAATTCTTGGATGGAATATGGGTGGGCAATATAAGCTGCGGCTTCAGCCATCACCCATTTCGGATAACTTATGTTGAACTGTATAATCAGAGGAGTTATTGTCTAATTTGACCTTGTTGGATTTTCTTTCCCCCTTTGTTATATTATTGAATTGAATTTATTTATTTATTTCGGATAGTACATTACAGGTTAAAAGAAACTGTATAATATAACAACAATGTCAAATTAGACAAAGACTCCTTCTACTATACAATTCCACGTGAGTTATCCGAAATGGGTGATGGCTGAAGCCGCAGCTTATATTGCCCACCCATATTCCATCCAAGAATTCAAAGGAGAAAAAGAGAAAAACAAGACAAGAGCGATTACAATTTAAAACAAGGCTAAGACAAAATGTGACTGAGAGAAAAAAGAAAACTGAGCTAGTCTAAGTTAAGCGGTTACTATTCAATAACAAATCTAAGACATAATGTCACAGAGAAAAAAAGAAAAAAAGAAAAACTAAGCTACAACACAACACAGGCTGGAAATGTCAATCCTTATGTGAGTTTACATGTCGTCTTGTAAATATGTTTGGAGTATTTCTTCCTTTAGTTTTTGTTTAAATTGTCAGTTTAAATTTAAATTATTATTTATTATTATAATAATAATTAATAATAATTAATTAATAATTAATAATAATAATAATTAATAATTAATAATTAATTAATAATAACAATTATTTATTATTATTTAAATTTAAATTATTCAGTTTCTTTTAATCTGTACTTTTAATCTATCCGAAATAAAGATTCATTCATTCAAGCATTGTTGCATATAATTACCAGCACAACTATATGTTTTAGTTTATGAGTTGTTGTTTAAACAGTGTCTGGAATAAAGTGCTTTTTAATAAGAGTGAAGTGTTTTATTTTTTTACATTATTGTAAGTGTACAAACAGCCACTTAACTCTTTTTCAATAAATGTGCTTATGTCCCCTTCTGTCTCGGTCTAATTTCTGGAATAAGTGGCGTTTATGTCTTGAAAACAACATGTCTTCCTTATATGGGCATTTCCTGGATATGCTTGCCGAGAAACCAACCAATGATATCGCGACGTTTCCCTGCTGTCGGTTTGACTTCCTGGTTCGGTTTGTTTTCCTGCTGCATTGATCATGGCCGCAGAAGGTGATTTTCTAGCGAGATATCGAGCGGTGTCCAACAAACTGAAAAAGTAAGCCTTTAAATTGCATTATTTCCCATATTAAGAAGATTAGATACAGGGAAAAGCGCAGTCTACTTTGTTTGAGCGACATAGATTAAAATGGATACTGCTGGCGCTAGTTGAATCAGCTAAATGATGGTTCACAATTTAACCTCTGTGCTAATATTTTCAGATCATGTTCTTGTGTTTGCCTGCAATATTAAATGTAGAGGTCAAGCTGCATTTTAACTGTTTAGGTCCATGATCACTAAACAATATCTGGTGAGTTGCTGGCGACATTTGACAGCTAACGAGGTTAGCCGTTAGTGAGTCCCAGTTAGCGTTTTCAATGCATTTAGATGAAGGAACGCCCAATGACCAGACGCATTAGCAATAGAGTGGTTGCACGTGACGTCAGTGGTCACGTGCCACATTGTTTTTGTGCTATTTTGGACGGCAAATAGCGTGGACCCTGTGTTGAGAATAATAATAATTCCACTTACACGTACTCAGTCCAATTCGCCACGGTGTTGTTCATTTTCCATTATGACTGAATACCACCTCAAGTAAGTGAGATCTTTACAACAAGGCGGCCTGACACTCCCATGACATCATTTGTATGTGACAAGCAAAACACAAGATGGATATCGAGATTTGACACCTATACCAATTCCTTAAGGGGGAGGTGTTATGAATCCCCCTTTATAGGGAATTAGTCCATGGTGCAGTTCCTGACACCTTAAGGTACATCTCCACTACTAGCCTTGTGCTAGTAGAGGAACTCCTCTTTGGCTCAGGGCAAGAGTGGGAGGATTTAGATCACAATGTCATGGGTTCAAATCCCAGCCTGGGATATAGGTGTATGTCTGCCTTGCTGTGTGCGAAAGAGACTGAGGTTGAAACGGACTTGGTGATCCCAGGATGAAATAGGCAACTCTGGCCTTGGCCCGGAAAGTGGATCGTAACAATAAACATGTCTATGGTAATAATAATACTAAAAGGCGGGCAGCATGGTGGTGGAGTGGTTAGCACTGCGGCAGCACAGCAACTCACCCTTGGTCGGGGGATCCTGGGTTCGATCCCAGCCCCCGACCACCAGTGATCTGTGCGGAATTTGCATGTTCTCCCCGTGTCTGCATGGGTTTACTCCGGGATTTCTCTGGTTTCCTCCCACATGCCAAAAACATGCAAGTTAGGTTAATTGACATCTAACTGGAGATTCTAAATTGTCCTTAGGTATGACTGTGAGAGTGAATGGTTGTCTGTCTCTCTGTGTTGGACCTGCGATAGACTGGCGATCTGTCCAGGGTGTACCCTGCCTCTCGCTCACAGATGCTGGGATAGGCTCCAGCCCCCCGCGACCCGAAAAGGATTAAGCAGAAGAAGATGGATGAATGAATCTCCTCACCACCCAGACAGCAGGAAAAACCTCCCTTATTTTGAAATCAGATGTTGACACGTTTAGTTTGTCTGAAGACTGCTGGCAGATTAAAGTCATTGACTTTGTGAATTTCGGTCATCTTAACCTGCCTAGGTACATAATAGGGAACTGTAGCTGACTCTAAAGACATAATTCACTACAACATGTGTTCATGTAGGCAGTTATAGTAGTGGTGCACTCAGGCTTTCTCATCAGGCACCTCTCTCGGCAGCCGCTGAAGGACCTCAGTTTAGAGATAGCGTTTTTAGCTGTTGCTTTTTGTCACTGCCGCTGGAGAATAAAAACGGCACACCTGCTCGTGCGAGAAAAGAGAGAAATTGCCAGTCTCATAACTTAATATTGTAGTGGCTGGTGAAATATATCCTCAGCAATTCATCAGTCCCCCACCTTTCCCTTCATATGAAGCCGGCTGCATTTGAATTCTAACCACATCTCTTAGCTAAGCGAGTCTTCCATTATGGCTCCCGTTTCCAGCGGGTTAAAACCATGATAAACGCCAGTGCTTACATACCTCTTCTGATTTTTTTCCGTGTTTAAAGTACTTTAATAAACTCACGTTTCTGTCGGACAGTCACGCTTAGCGAGACGCTGCCTGCTGACTGACTGGAAAACTCGCGTGGGTGGGGCGCTTCTAAACTCCACGCAGATGACGGCCACGCGTGTTGTTTGTGTGCACGCTTGCAGGAAGTCATTGCTTCATATGTTTTTATGAATAAATTCATATCGCGTTGCGGTGGCGGTAAAATTTCTGGCGAGGCGGGCCACCACGAAGAAATGTTACCAGAGGAAACCCTGGCTGTCACCCCAGCTTCACAAACCGCAGTGGTTGCAGAGCTTCAGAATGTCTGAAGAAACATTTAGCTTTCTGTGCTACTAATTGCTCTGATCTGTGTGAAAATCATGGAGAGGTTGTTGAGACATCGTGGGTTGTACCTGCTCCAGCTGGTGGTGTCGTAGCAAAAAGTAATCAGCTGCCAAAAATTGATCGCCAGGTGCCGTATTATAGTTATGGGGTTATATTAGCCGTAAAATATATAACCAACAATTTTGTCCACGGCTGTGGACAAAATTGTTGGTACCCCTCTGTTAATAAAAGAAAAACCCACAATGGTCACAGAAATAACTTGAATCTGACAAAAGTGGTAATAAATAAAAATTCTATGAAAATTAACCAGTGAAAATCAGACAACGCTTTTGAATTGTGGTTCAACAGAATCACTTTAAAAAACAAACTCATGAAACAGGACTGGACAAAAATGATGGTACCCCTAGAAAAGATTGAAAATAATGTGACCATAGGGACATGTTCAACCAAGATGTGTCCTCTAATTAACATCACAGGTGTCTACAAACTTGTAATCAGTCAGTTGGCCTATTTAAAGGGTGACAAGTAGTCACTGTGCTGTTTGGTGACATGGTGTGGACCACACTAAGCATGGACCAGAGGAAGCAAAGGAGAGAGTTGTCTCAGGAGATTAGAAAGAAAATTATAGACAAGCATGTTAAAGGTAAAGGCTATAAGACCATCTCCAAGTAGCTTGATGTTCCTGTGACTACAGTTGCACATATTATTCAGAAATTTAAGATCCACGGGACTGTAGCCAACCTCCCTGGACGTGGCCGCAGGAGGAGATGGATAATACGAATGGTAACAAAAGAGCCCAGAACAACCTCTAAACACATTCATGGTGATCTCCAAGGTCAAGGTACATCAGTGTCAGATCGCACCATCTGTCGTTTGAGCCAAAGTGGACTTCATGGGAGACGACCAAGGAGGACACCACTGTTGAAAACAAATCATAAAAAAGCCAGACTGGAATTTGCCAAACTGCATGTTGACAAGCCACAAAGCTTTTGGGAGAATGTCCTATGGACAGACGAGACAAAACTGGAACTTTTTGGCAAGGCACATCAGCTCTATGTTCACAGACACAAAAATGAAATATGCCAAGAAAAGAACACTGTCCCTACTGTGAAACATGGAGGAGGTTCTGTTATGTTCTGGGGCTGCTTTGTTGCATCTGGCACAGCGTGTCTTGAATCTGTGCAGGGTACAATGAAATCTCAAGACTATCAAGGTATTCTAGAGAGAAATGTGCTGCCCAGTGTCAGACAGCTTGGTCTCAGTCGTAAGTCATGGGTCTTGCAACAGGATAATGACCCAAAACACACAGCTAAAAACACCCAAGAATTGCTAAGAGCGAAACATTGGACTATTCTAAAGTGGCCTTCTGTGACCCCTGATCTAAATCCTATTGAACATCTGTGGAAGGAGCTGAAACATGCCGTCTGGAGAAGGCACCCTTCAAACCTGAGACAACTGGAGCAGTTTGCTCATGAGGAGTGGGCCAAAATACCTGCTGAGAGATGCAGAAGTCTCATTAACAGTTACAGAAATCGTTTGATCGCAGTGATTGCCTCAAAAGGTTGTGCAACAAAATATTAAGTTAAGGGTACCATCATTTTTGTCCAGGCCTGTTTCATGAGTTTGTTTTTTAAAATAATTCTGTTGAACCACAATTCAAAAGCATTGTCTGATTTTCACTGGTTAATTTTCATAGAATTTTTATTTACCACTTTTGTCAGATTCAAGTTATTTCTGTGACCATTGTGGGTTTTTCTTTCATTAACAGAGGGGTACCAACAATTTTGTCCACGTGTGTGTATATGTAAGATGACAACTAAGCTAACCCGGGGAAGGTTTTGGCTCTGTTTCTGCCTTCAAAAGACTTTTCTTCTCCACCGCTGCTGCTTGTCATCGCTGGCTGCCCCAGATGAAAGTCCACAGAATAGGTATGTGGGACTAGAATGTGGTGAATGAAGCCATAGAAAGCTCTGAATCAGTTTGTAAATCACTGGATTGAAAATGTACATGTACAGATTGGACCCCGGGGTCCACTTGGGGTGCTCACATGACGTGCTCACTTGGTCAGGGGTCCACTTGACCTGTTCCCATTTCATGCTCTTTCCTCACTGATAAGCAACTGGATGTGCTGCTGGTCCCGGTTCAGCAGCTCTTCAGCCTGCGGTGGGACTCTAGAATGAAAATACACACACAAATGCACGCACAGCCCGAAAGTGCAGCATGTAAAAAAACCCCCTGCTTTTTAACCAGGATTAACATTAGCTTATTTCATCAGATGTTGTCAACACAAGCCCAAAATACAAACAGAGCACAGAGTTAGCATTGATGGCTAACTAGCTAGCTCATTGTCTGCATACAGGAGACAAGGATTTTGTTTGTTCAAAGTGAGTTTTCCACCACTGGGATAAATAACGGCAAAGATGCATAATATCACATCACTCCCCATCCTCTGTCGCAGTTTTCAACAATGATGATGCCGTGGTCGGGTCCACACCACTCTGCCTTCCGTCTGCCTCCACCGTGGCCGTGAATTCTTTTCAGGTCGCTCCATCCAGCTCCCTCTGGATTTCTTTAATCAGCTACCAAGCACAGAAAAGTCTGCACCTCATCATTGGACCACAGTGTTAATTTGTGTGTAGCCATTTATCTCATTGATTACACTCACTCACACTTGCTGTTGGTGATTTGACTGTCCGTTGCCATCCAAAATGGTGCAGTAAACAAAAGACACGTGACCCGTGTGATGTCAGTGCAACCCCTCTATATACACAATGGTCGTGCATGTTGATTGGTTAGGGTTACAGTCACAGTTAGATGTTGTGCATATTACAAATAATGTACACAATTAGAAAGAGACCTGTCATTAACATACAGTGCAGTATACACAATGTCGTGTATATCGCCCTTTCTATGATCAGGTGATGCCTAAAGAACAACACCTGGTGATGATGGGAGGAGAAGAAACCTCCAACAGAACCAGGCTCAGGCATGAGTAGCCAATCTACTAAGACCAGTGAGGAAAGGGAAGCGGTAAATCCGAGAATAGAGAGAGTACAGACATAAGGGAACGTTCTGCTGTATTAATGTATGGAGATGCTCAGTGCATCATGGAAGGCCCTCAGCCTGAATCTGTAGCAGCATAGCTGATGGTGCAAGATGATCGGATCCAACTATCTGCCATCATCATCATCACCATGGACAGCCCATCTTTTTCAGTGTAGACAGTGATCCTATAAATTAGACTTTGGCAGGCTTGCCAGATCTGTGTTTGAAAGACATTATCATACAGCTATTAGATTGTATGACTGTCTGACTGGGAGTCGTGTAGTATCTGATCTGTGAAGCAGTGGGTCTTTGCCAGCACCGGTTTTAAAAACCGCAATAGTTGTCCTGTCAATGCTGTGAGTCTTAGTTCACTTAAAAGGAAAATTCTAAGCTTAATATTTAAACTCAAACTGGAAACTAGTTCAAGTGAAAGCTACTTTTCATTGTACTTTGAGAAACTCTAGAAATTACAAATAATCCTACACTCTGAGAGCCTACTTTTCTGTTGTGATAGCTAATCTGACAGTTTTCCCTGTTTCAGACGATTTCTCCGGAAGCCTAATGTTGCGGAGGCAAGCGAACAGTTTGGTGAGTGTTGTCCAGTCCATCTACAGTGGGGCAAAAAAGTATTTAGTCATCCACCAATTGTGCAAGTTCTCCCACTTAAAAGATGAGAGAGGTCTCCAATTTTCATCATAGGTATACCTCAACTATGAGAGACAAAATGAGGGGGGAAAAAAATCCAGAAAATCACATTGTCTGATTTTTAAAGAACTTATTTGCAAATTATGGTGGAAAATAAGTATTTGCTCACCTACAAACAAGCAAGATTTCTGGCTCTCACAGACCTGTAACTTCTTCAAGAGGCTCCTCTGTCCTCTGCTCGTTATCTGTATTAATGGCACCTGTTTGAACTCGTTATCAGTATAAAAGACACCTGTCCACAACCTCAAACAGTCAGACTCCAAACTCCACTATGGCCAAGACCAAAGAGCTGTCAAAGGACACCAGAAACAAAATTGTAGACCTGCACCAGGCTGGGAAGACTGAATCTGCAATAGGTAAGCAGCTTGGTGTGAAGAAATCAACTGTGGGAGCAATTATTAGAAAATGGAAGACATACAAGGCCACTGATAATCTCCCTTGATCTGGGGCTCCACGCAAGATCTCACCCCGTGAGGTCAAAATGATCACGAGAATGGTGAGCAAAAATCCCAGCACCACACGGGGGGACCTAGTGAATGACCTGCAGAGAGCTGGGACCAAAGTAACAAAGGCTACCATCAGTAACGCATTACGCCGCCAGGGACTCAAATCCTGCAGTGCCAGACGTGTCCCCCTGCTTAAGCCAGTACATGTCCAGGCCCGTCTGAAGTTTGCTAGAGAGCATTTGGATGATCCAGAAGAGGACTGGGAGAATGTCATATGGTCAGATGAAACTAAAATAGAACTTTTTGGTAAAAACTCAACTTGTCGTGTTTGGAGGAGAAAGAACACCATATCTACTGTGAAGCATGGGGGTGGAAACATCATGCTTTGGGGCTGTTTTTCTACAAAGGGACCAGGATGACTGATCCGTGTAAAGGAAAGAATGAATGCGGCCATGTATCGTGAGATTTTGAGTGAAAACCTCCTTCCATTAGCAAGGGCATTGAAGATGAAACGTGGCTGGGTCATTCAGCATGACAATGATCCCAAACACAACGCCCGGGCAACGAAGGAGTGGCTTCGTAAGAAGCATTTCAAGGCCCTGGAGTGGCCTAGCCAGTCTCCAGATCTCAACCCCATAGAAAATTTTTGGAGGGAGTTGAAAGTCCGTGTTGCCCAGCAACAGCCCCAAAACATCACTGCTCTAGAGGAGATCTGCATGGAGGAATGGGCCAAAATACCAGCAACAGTGTGTGAAAACCTTGTAAAGACTTACAGAAAACGTTTGACCTCTGTCATTGCCAACAAAGGGTATATAACAAAGTATTGAGATGAACTTTTGTTATTGACCAAATACTTATTTTCCACCATAATTTGCAAATAAATTCTTTAAAAATCAGACAATGTGATTTTCTGGATTTTTTTTTTTCTCATTTTGTCTCTCATAGTTGAGGTATACCTATGATGAAAATTGGAGACCTCTCTCATCTTTTAAGTGGGAGAATGTGCACAATTGGTGGCTGACTAAATACTTTCTTACCCCACTGTAAATGTTAGGAGTGGGGGGGGGGAATTGATCCATCTCAGTATCATGATACTTTGTGGTGATGATACTGTATCGCTTCAGAGTCACTAGTATTGTGATACTTTATCATGAATCATTAATAAATGTTGCAAACACAAACTTACCTATATAGATCCCAGAGTTATAAAAAACAGTTGACTTCTCAGTCCAATAAAAGGTGCTACATACTCACTGTCTGGTTAGGTCAGCACTGAAAAGGAGTGATTCATGAGATCTTGCCAAGAGCTGAACAAGACCGATCAAGAACAAGATCGGATGGGAAATCACAGTATACGATATCGCAATACGCAGTACAGTGTAGCGCAAGATCGTGATAGTATTGCATCACGGCCCAAGTATCGTGATGGTGCTGTGCACCCTCTGGTGATTCCCAAGCTCTACTAAATATTGATGAACATGGACAGATTGTCATAAAGTCCTGACCTAGACACAAACTCCCCATGACACACACCCCCATCACCCAGCTTTAGTGCAAATAGTGGGAATTGTTGCCCATTGATGCTATTAGGCAACTACAAGCTAGCAGTATGACAGTCCAGGTTTGTTTTTTCTTCCATCCATCCATCTTCTACTGCTTTTCTGGAGGTCCGGGTCGCAGTTCAAGCAGAGAAGCCCAGACTTCCCTCTCCCCAGCCACCTGCTCCAGCTCTTCAGAGAGGACACCAAGGCGTTGCCAGACCAGCTGGGTGACATAGTCTCTCCAGTGAGTCCTGGGTTGGCCCTGGGGTCTCCTCCCAGTGGGACGTGCCCAGAACACCTCAAGTGGGAGGCGTCCAGGAGGCATCCTGATCAGATGCCCATTCCACCTCAACTGGCTCCTTTCAGTGTGGGGGAGCAGCGGTTCCACTCTGAGCCTCTCCCAGATGACTGAGATCCTCACCCTAGCTCTAAGGGTGAGTCCATCAATCCTACGAAGGAAGCTCACTTCAGCCGCTTGTATCCGCGATTGCATTCTTTTGGTCATTAGCCAAAGCTCACGACCATAGGTGAGGGTAGGAACGTAGATGGACTGGTAAATCCACAGCTTTGCCTTAGAGCTCAGCTCCCTCTTCACCACAACAGACTGGTACAACATCCACATCACTGCAGATGCTGCTCCGATCCGTCTGTCAATCTCTCGCTCCAGTCTCCCCTCACTCGTGAATAAGACCCCGAGCTACTTAAACTTCTCCACTTGGGGCAGAAGCTTGTCCCCAACCCGGAGAGGACAATCCACCTTTTTCCGGCTGAGGACCATGGACTCGGACTTGGAGGTACTAATTCTCATCCCAGCTGCTTCACACTCAGCGGCAAACCGTCCTAGTAAGACCTGTAGGTCATTGCTGGATGAAGCCAACAGGACAACATCATCTGCAAACAACAGTGATGAGATCCTGTGATCACCGAGCATGAAACCCTCCGTTCCCTGGCTGCACGGATCGGTGACAAAGGGCAGCCCTGGTGGAGTCCAACTCTCACTGGGAATGAATCCGACCGAGTGTTGGCAATATGAACCAAACTCTCACAACAGTCGTATAGAGACCAGATAGCTCGTAATAACAAGCCCGATACCCCATACTCCCGAAGCACCCCCCACAAAAAACCACGAAGAACACGGTCGAATGCCTTCTCCAAGTCCGCAAAGCACATGTAAACTGGTTGGGCAAACTCCCACATACCCTCGAGGATTCTCGAGAAGGCAAAGAGTTGGTCCGATGTGCCACGGCCAGAACGAAAACCACATTGCTCCTGCTGAATCCGAGGTTCGACCAACGGCCAGACTTTCCTCTCCAGTACCTTGGTATAGACCTTCCCAGGGAGGCTGAGGAATGTGATCCCTCTAAAGTTGGAGCACGCCTTCCAGTCCCCCTTTTTAAAGAGGGGAACCACCACCCCGGTTTGCCATGCCAAAGGCACTGTCCCCAGCCTCCATGCAATGTTGCAGAGGCATGTCAACCATGACAGCCCTACAACATCCAGGGCCTTGAGGTACTCAGGGCAAATCTCGTCCACCCCTGGGGTCCGGCTGCCAAAGAGATTTTTAACCACCTTGGCGACCTCAGCCCCTGTGATGGGTGAATCGTCCCCCTCGTCCACAAGCCCTGCTTCCTCTGTTGAAGGCATGTCAGTGGGATTGAGGAGATCCTCGGAAGTATTCCTTCCACTGCTCGACGATATCCCCAGTCGAAGTCAGCAGCGCCCCATCCGCACCATACACAGTGTGGACGGGGAGCTGCTTCCCCCTCCTGAGCCGCCAGACAATTTGCCAGAATCCCTTTGAGGCCGACCGAAAGTCTTGTTCCATGGCCTCACCGAACTCCTCCCACACCAGAGTTTTTGCTTCAGCAACCACCCGAGCTGCACTCTGCTTGGCCTGCCGGTACACCTCAGCTGCTTCGGGAGTCCCACAAGCCAACCAAGCTTGATAGGACTCCTTCTTCAGCTTAATGGCTCTCTCACTTCTGGTGTCCACCACTTGGTTCAGGGGTTGCCACCACGAGATGCACCAACGACCTTGCGGCCGCAGCTCTGGGCAGCCGCGTCAACAATGGAGGTGGAGAACATGGCCCATTCAGACTCCATGTCTCCAGACTCCCTCGGAATGTGGTTGAAGTTCTTCCGGAGGTGGGAGTTGAAAACCTCCCGGACAGGGGCCTCAGCCAGATGTTCCCAGTGGACCCTCACTATACGTTTGGGTCTACCAGGTCTGAATGGTGTCCTCTCCTGCCATTGGATCCAACTCACCACCAGGTGGTGATCAGTTGACAGCTCTGCACCCCTCTTTACCCAAGTGTCCAAGACATACGGTCGCAGATCTGATGACACGATAACAAAATCGATCATCGACCTGCGACCTAGGGTGTCGTGATGCCAGGTGCACATGTGGACACCCTTACTCTTGAACATGGTGTTCGTTATGGACAAACCGTGGTTAGCACAGAAGTCCAATAACTGAACACCACTCGGGGTCAGATTGGGCAGGCCGTTTCTCCCAATCACCACCCTCCAGGTTTCACTGTCATCGACCACGTGCGCATTGAAATCCCCCAGTAGGACAATGGAGTCTCAAAGAGGAGCACCCCAGTCAGAGACTCCAAAAAGGGTGGGTACTCTGAACCATCATTTGGTGCATAGGCACAAATGATGGTCGGACCCGTTTCCTAACCCAGAGGCGCAGGGAAGCAATGCTTTTGTCTACTGGGGAAAACTCCATTATAGTAGAGGGATACAAGAATACCCACCCCTACTCGCCGCCTCTCACCCGGGGCAACTCCAGAGTAGGCCAAGCTCCATCCCCTCTCCAGGAGACTGGTTCCGGAACTGGAGCTGTGTGTTGAGGTGAGGCTGACTATATCTAGCCGGTATCTCTTAACCTCATGCACCAGCTCAGGCTCTTTCCCCACCAGAGAGGTGACATTCCATGTCCCAAAAGCCAGTTTAGGAAGCCTGGGATCAGACCGCCAAGGTCTCCGCTTTCGACCGCCACCTGATCCACATAGCACCGGACCCCCATGGGCCCTCCTGCAGATGGTGAGCCCATTGGAGGGCGGACCCATGTAACTCCTTCGGGCTGAGCCCGGCTGGGTCCCATGGATGGAAACCCAGCCACCAGGCACTAGCCATCAAGCCCCTCCCCCAGGCCTGGCTCCAGTGTGGGGCACCAGTAACCCCATACTGGGCGGGGTACACTGAATCCTTTTTTTTAGCATTCATCATGAGAGTCTGTTAGATCATTCTTAGTCTGGCCCTTCACCCAGGACCAGTTTGTCTTGGGTGACCCTACCAGAGACAAATTGCCCCAGACAACATAGCTCCTGGGATCACTAGGGCATGCAAACCCCCCACCACGATAAGGTGACGATCCATGAGAGGTTGTTTTCTCTTACCATATATAATTTTTTTCATCTTGAAAGAACAAATTCAGGCAATGTTTGACTTAGCCTTCATCATGACATTGTCTGATATAAAAAAAAAAAAAAAACTCCTTACTTTCATATTTAGAAAAAGGTACTGCACATATAAAATACATTTTAAGGTCACGGGCTCTTATGGGTGGGAATTGCGCAGGACCTCGTGATTCTTGGGTCACGATTCAATCCTATCACGATTCAACGATAATCATGATATCGTGATAATCAATTATCACGATCCCATATATTTCAAATTTTTTCACCTTATTCAACCGCAAATCATGTCCCAAAGTCAAACTGTTGACATCTTTCATATAATAAAGTATTCTCGGGGCTTTGTTTTCCACGGAGACTCGTCTCTGCACACAGGGAGGATGGTGGACTGTGCTGTTTGGAATAGACTCCCACTCCAGCTATGTTTATCTGACTCTGTGGACTCTTAAAAAGCAGCTGATTACTTTTTTGTTTAAGAAGGCTTTCCGTCGAGTTTCAACTGCTTTTTAATGGTAAGTCAGATATTTTAAAATTATTTTAATCTTGTGTTTTAACTTGTTTTTGTATTTTTAAAATTATTTTTAATCTATCAACTTCCTTTTATTCCATTTTATTGTGCAGCGCTCTGTGACTATATGTCTGCGAAAAGCGCTTCTTAAATAAACTTTATTTACGTGACGCTCGGAGAAAAGCTCCATGCCAGTATCTCTTTAGCTTTGCCGTTGTTAATACTGCTCCAAGACGTGTGCTGGCCCATCGTTCTGAGTGTTTTTTTATTTTTTCTGTGCAGCGCTTCCTGCGGGTTGTATGTCATGTCAAGGTCTTTCTTCCATCTTTGTTCTAAAATCCAAAAAAGGCCCAACATTTGAGCTTTGAGCTAACTGCTTCCTAACTTTCAAAGCTGGCTGCAAATCAAGACGAGCTGACTGCACTTGACTGGGTGTTTGCTTTGCGCCATCTAGTGGACTGAAAACGCTATTGATTAACTGATAACCCAAAAGTATATGTGTGTGCATTTTTTTTAAAATAAAAGATCGAACAATGCATTTATGGATCAATTCATTGTCACCAGTGCCAAGTATCACGATCCATCACTGAATTGATCTTTTTTCCACCCCTACAGGCTCTCATAGGCCTGAGGGCTTTCTGCATGTCTGTTTTGCTCATATTATCTGTCCATGCTCAAAGTTGCATTTTAATGTTGCCCATAAACTTCCATAACACTGTGCTCAGTTTTAATAGTCAGATTCATGTTTGTTTCTCTTTGTTCACCTGTGTTTTCAGGTCAGTTGGCAAAGGAGCTGAAACAGCAGGATTGTCTTCAGTATGCTGCCTTCTGTAACCTGGCCATGGCTCGGTAAGTAGCACTGTGGACGAGTTTTGTAAACACTACAGTATAGGTGTCTATGTGAGAATGAGATGAAGACTGACTTTGGGCTTACCTGTAATGGTGAAACACCCCCCCCCCCCCCGACCACCACTGCTACACTGTAAATGAATTCAGTTACAGGTTATCTGGATATAGATTCATTTGGATTTTATTTACTGTTTAAGTCATTTTATTAAAGCATCATGTAGAATGGCCTGGTACTGGAAATTGCTGTAATTTTGAATAATTGTGTGATGTGGACTTAATGAATTATCTCAGACAGCAAATCAGATCAGATGCTCCTGAAGAAGAATGCATCATTATCCTAATATTGTTTGCCGTTTCATTTTGTGCTTGCCTTTGATCCAAAACATACAAACATTAAAAGTGTGAAATAAAATAATAATCTAGTTTTATTACCTGTATTTTTGTTAATTTTCCTAAGAGTTTTAGTTTTGTTGTTATTCTGTTTTGTCGGCTGTGGAAAACAGAGAAACCCAAATTATAAACAGTGTTAACTGTAGCTTGTTTACATACTTCACACAGATGAATGTCATCCAGATGCTGATTGGTCTCAGCTCATCTAGACTACTGAAGAGAATGGGAGAGCAAGGACAGGCCTATTGGCAAGCAATAAAATCACTATCTGAAGCTGCCGAGTGAAGCAGCAATTGGTTGTGGATCAAAAGGAAAGGCTCTATTTGGGCTGCAAGATGACCAGAGGGGTAATAGCAGAGGGGGGCACACCTGGGAGGCCAGGTTGTTGCTGTTGAGCCCTCTGGAGGTGTTGTGGACATAAATCAATGAAACACTGAGGATGGAGGGTGCCCACCTGATGACCCCAATGAAGCAATTTACCCCTCTCCCACTCAAGAGACCAGGCAAGAAGCAATGCTGTTATGTTAAGGGATTGTACCATCAAGTCCTGTAAGCTCTAATGAGAAACTGGACAAGAAACTGGACAACAAGTGACTGTTGTGAAAGTGCAGCTGGCAACTAGGGAAAGACCTTGTGAGGGTGTGGAAAGACAGCTGATTGGAAGGAAAGACTTAAGAGGGGCTGCCATGGGCTAGCTACCCATGACAGCAGGCTCCGTTGCTTAGATAAGTGAAAGGGAGCCACCTTTCATTGCTACAGAAAATCCAAAGAGGAAACTACCCCTAGAGTCTGTGAGAGTGGGGGCGGAAGATGACTCATCAGCTGACAACACGGAAACAAACCCAGGCAAGGTATGGACAACGAGAAAAATGATCAGCATGGCAACAGCTGCAGATCAAGACCTCCAAACATATGTATGTGGGTGGAACAAGGTTACATCCAGGTTAGGCCTGAAAATACATCCAGGACGCATGAAGTGCCTGAAGAAGACGAAGCTGGGACTTCACATTGATCATTACTTGACAAGGTCAAATAAGGCAAATGAAGTTCAATGTCAGGATTCATCCCACAGTCCACCAAGCATAGGTATCCTAGTGGCTGAGAGAGACTCAAGCACAGCATGCAAGAATTTGGAACCTAACCAGCCAAAGTATGTGTTTGAGAAGAACATCCAAGGTCACAGACAGCATGTGAAGTGGCCAAAATCCTGTAGCAAGAAAGAGTGGGCAATAATCAATGCAGACCTGACCAACATGCTGGAAAAACTCAGAGGAACATCTGAAAAGAAGCTGGACAAAATGGGTGAGTTGATCTACTCCTTGGAGTAGAAAGGTTTGGAATAAAGCAACCGAGAAAAAAGGAAACACCAATCCCACCCAAGTCCAGAAGACAGTGAGAAATTGAGCACCTCATAAAGGAAAGATGGCTGCTGAGGAAACGGTGGAAAAAATCTTCAGTGGAGGAGAAAGTAACCATTGACCTCCTGCATGGGGAGTTTAAGAGTCGCTTAGCAAGCCTGCGGAGAGCTGAAAACCTCAGAATTCAATGCAAGAGGGAGGAGAAGGCAAGAGCCTCTTTCTACAATGATCCCTTCAGATTTGTCAAAGGGCTTTTCATAAAAGAAAAGAGCGGATCTCTTAAATTGCTAAAGAGGGAACTGGAAGATCATCTGAAAGAAACATATACAGCTACCCAAAGGTATGAACGTAGGGAGTTACCTTCAGCTATACCTCCTATACCTCAGCCTGAGCATTTGATGGATGATAGTCCTCCACGATGGAGTGAGGTTGAGAGGACGCTAAAGAAGGCACGGTCAGCTTCGGCTCCTGGACCTAATGGAATTCCATATCGGCTGTACAAAAATGCTCCTGATGTATTACAGTTTCTCTGGAAGCAAATGAAGGTGATGTGGACAAAGCAAGCAATCCCAAAAGTATGGCGAAGGGCAGGGGGGATCATGATACCCAAGGAAAGAGATGCCTCTAACATCAATCACTTCCAGCAGATCAGTCTCCTTAATGTTGAAGGGAAAATATTCTTTAGCATTATAGCTCAAAGAATAACAACCTACCTGAAATGGAATGGTTTGATTGGCACATCAGTGCAGAAGCCGGGTATACCAGGTCTTCCGGGATACTTGGAACATGCAAGTGTCATATGGCATCAACTACAGTCTGCAAAAAGGGAAGGAAGAAACCAGCAAGTCTTATTTCTGGATTTAGCCAATGCTTTTGGTTCTGTCCCCCATTCTCTCATTTGGACATCAATCGATTTCTTTCTCATGCCAAAGATCATGCACCTGGTCAAAAACTATTTCTAAGATTTGCAGTTTTGTGTAGCAACGTCAGAATATACAACATCATCCAATTGGGCTGCAAGATGATCAGAGGGGTAATAGCAGAGGTGGGCACACCTGGGACGCCAGGTTGTTGCTGTTAAGCCCTCTGGAGGTGTTGTGGGCATAAATCAATGAAACACTGAGGATGGAGGGTGCCCACCTGATGACCCCAATGAAGCAATTTACCGCTCTCCCACTCAAGAGACCAGGCAAGAAGCAATGCTGTTACGTTAAGGGATTGTACCATCAAGTCCTACAAGCTCTAAAAAAGCTGAAAACCACATTGGCATGTCAAAAATTTCATAATAATTCAGTAAGATTATTCTATAAAGGTTCACAGTCCAAAGATTGTTGATCATCTGTGAGTGTAAGAAGTCATATTTGGTCCAGAGAGAGGATGTGTATGCTGACCAGACTTGTTACACATCTCCCTTGTTTTGATTACAGATGTGAGCAGACCCTTTTTAATGCTCCTGGCGAGGCTCTGGCATTAACCGATGCTGCTCGCCTCTTTCTCTCTTCTGAGAAGGAGAACAAAGCCTTACAGGCCCCAGGCTTTGATGAGCACCTTCAGGCTGCCCTCAACTGTTACAGTTTTGCCATTAAGGTATAAGATTATTGTTTTAATGCTTAATATTTAGTGTCTGATCTAACAGTCTCTGGATAGTACTGTTTTTAGTGTGAAATATCTCAAGGGTTAGCGTGTGGAGAAAATATTATTGACCGCGTTCCTGCCGTGTGACTGATCTGACATTGAAATGAATTGCAGGTGTACATTGAGATGAACCAGCCTGTGATGGCAGCCAGCCTGTGTTTGGAACTTGGCAACGCTCTTAAGGTAAAAGGCCGCAAGCTGTCCAATGAGATGAACGACCTTGACTGTAGTTTCTGATTTTCTCTGATCAACAGTCATTTAAACCAAATGACATTTTAATCTCGACACTCGTGTCTATATCAATAGGAGATGAATAGACCGGGAGAGGCTATTGTTCACTACCAGAGGGCTGCAGAGTTACAGACACAGACACCAATCGAAGCTCTGCTGACAATGGGAGAAATGGCCACGTGTAAAATTCTCACCCGTGGGTTTTCACCACTGTTGCCTGCTTTATTTGCAGATATGGTTTGAGTTAATATTCTGTTGTCTGAGTTTACATACAGCTTTTGTTGTTTCTTTGCAGGTGACTATGATGGTGCTTTATCGGTGTTCACAGAGATGCAGCTGATGTGTCAGGAGAGGGGATTGCAGCTACCAGGCACCACCACCCCTGTTGGTGAGGGTTTGATAGAAGACTTATGAAAAAAATGAGCATGCATGAAAGATACTGTATAGACCCACAACATGGATCCTGTTGGATTTTACAAACAAAATAATAGTGTTGGCATTTTTTTTAAACTGGTTTCTTTACTGTGAAGAGTTTGGCTGTGGTGGCTTGCAGTATAAATTTATCCAATCAGCCAACTCCAGTTTAGAGTAAAATTTCCTGATCACCATCTTGTTCTCTGCCTTAATAGTTTGAATTTCCATAGTTTAGACAAACTGTAGTTCAGCCTAGTATAATTGTGCTATTTTTCCCTGTCTTAATTTCTGGTGTAAAAAGGTGCATTTGTGGACATTGTGGCAAAATGTGAAATCTCCAGAGTTCTGCTGCTGATGCTGCTTGAGGTAAGGTTGTTGTTTTCATGTGTTATTTTTTTTAAGCTGCAGTAGAAAGAATAATTTTATTCAAATTTGAAAATGTATTCCTTTTCATCTTATAGCACATGTGAATAATTTTGCAGATCCATGTTCCATCATACTTTTTTATTTGTACAAATCTAAGTCAGATGAATGATCAATGAGTGGATTAATTTAATGATTTAATTATAACCTGTCTGTCCTCTTACTCTCTCGGGATTGGGGGATGGCAGGTTAACAAGGGGGATGCTTTTCGTTCATTTTGTTACCCCCCGCCAGTCGAAGATCAAAGGGGTCAAAGATGAAGGCGGATTATATTATGGGGCGCACTGTCCGTCCGTCTGTCCCACTTTTGGGAAATTAACTCCTACAGTTTTGTTCTGTTTGTTTTGAAACTTGGTCCCAGTGTTTGATATAAACTGATAATGTGCATATTGCACTTTGGATCTAATCGGGTGATTTTTGCAGGAGTTATACTTGACTTACTTAACTTAGTCCTCTTCTTTCCGTCCGGAACATAGGGCCTTCACTGCAAACCGCCATTGTTCCCTGTTTTGGGCTGTGCATTTTACTTCTCCCCAGGATAGTCCAGTGGTCTTCAGTTGTATCTGCAGGGTTCTTTTCCAGGTCAGGGTTGGTCTTCCTGTCCTCCGTTTTCCTTGGGTATTCCAGTCAAAGGCGTGACGGAGGATGCTGGTCTGTTCTCTTCACAGTGTGTGTCCATTCCATCTCCACTTTCTTCTCTGAATGGTGTTGACAATGGGCTCTTGTCTTGTCTGTCGCCAAAGTTCCTTGTTTGAGGGCCACCTGATGTGCAATATCTGGCGGAGGCAGGTGTTAGTGAAGACTTGTAGTTTATGGTCAAGGTTCTTGTTGCGTCTCCCAAGTTTCTGATCCATATAGCAACACAGATTTCACTTTTGTGTTGAACAGTCTTAGCTTGGTGTATCGGCTGATGTTCTCCTTGCTCCACAAAGGTTTCAGAATGACAGAAGCATGGCGAGCTTTGCTGATCCTAGCTTTTACATCTTTATCTGTCCCTCCTAATCTGCTAATAACACTGTCGAGGTAAGTGAAATGTTCAATGGCCTCTATTGCTTGTCCACTTATGGTGATGGGAGCTTTCTGTAGGGTGTTCACTCGTAAGCTCTTTGCCTTCTCAATGTTGATCTCTAGCCCTGTCATTTTGGCAACAGTGTTTAGATTATCTGTCTTTGCTTGCATGTGTCCATGGTAGACTAATGCCATCTGCGAAGTCCAAATCCTTCCGTTTTTGGGTAAGGGTCCACAGGATACCCCTTGACTGGTTCATTACAGTTTTCATCACCCAGTCGATCACTAGTGTGAAGATCATGGGAGACAAGAGGCATCCTTGCCTGACACCTGTGTTGACAGTAAATGGAGGCGAGAGGTCAGTGTTGTGTATGATTCTGCAGTTGTTCTTCCTGTACAAGCTCTGAGTAATGCGGACAGTCTTCTGGGGGATACCATAGTGTCTCAGGATTCTCCAGATGGTTGTTCTGTCCACCATGTCAAAAGCTTTTTTAAAATGAGGAAATTGACATATAGTGGAGACTGCCATTCCAGGGACTGTTCAGTGATGATCTGGAGAGTTGCTATCTGGTCAGTGCATGATCTTCCTGTTCGGAATCCTGCTTGTTCTTTTCTCAGCATGCTGCCTACGGCTGTCCTTATCCCCTCCAGAATCACGCTTGTGAGGACCTTACCTGGACGTGATGAGAGCTGTATGCCTCTCCAGTTTTGGCAAAGACTGAGGTCTCCTCTCCTCGGTAGCTTCACTATGTAGTCAGTTCTCCATGCTTCAGTGATTTCTTCTTGGCTCCAAACCTCCTGAAGCAGCTCATTCAGGATGTTCGATGTGGTGCCAGGGTCTGATTTCAGGGCTTCTGGAGATATGGCGTCAGGTCCTGGTGCTTTTCCACCCTTTATCTTGTTGATGGCCTTCACTACCGCTTCCTTGCTAATAGGGCCCAGGTTGACGTTGAGGTCTTCCCCCTCTTCTAATATAGGTGGGCTCTGTATAGCTGTGCCGTTCAACAGGCAGCTTAACTGTTCTTTCCATCTATCCAGTTGGTCTGTAGTCTTGCTGAGGAGGTCTCCATCGTTCCCCTTGACTGGTCAGCTGGTGTTGATCTTTCTTCTTGAGAGCTGTTGAGTCGTGGTGTAATAGCGTTCTCGGGTCATTTTTCCCTGCAGCTCCTTCAGCCTCTGTAGCCAGTCTGTCAGTGTCATTTTATCCTTCCTTGCACTCTTCAACTCCTTGTTCTTCCTGCTATACTCCTGTTGTTTATGCTGTTTCTGTACTCTTGTTCTAGCATTTCCAAGTCTCTGCTTTATGGTTTTTCTTTCCTCGATCAGGTTGACTGTGTCTTCTGAAAGTCAGCTCTTGAATTCTCTCTTTCTAAAGCCCAGGATTTTCTCTGAGTTTTCAGAGGAGGCATGTAAGATAAGATAAGATGAGCCTTTATTAGTCCCACAGCGGGGAAATTCCAGGATTGCAACAGCACAGGGATAGCAACACTCAGAGCAACAATCAGAAGGCAAGAAAAAAAAAAACAAGCAAGCAAGAGCAGCTAATATACATATGTACATATTACTATAAAATATATATATACACACACACAGACACACAGTGCAGAGCATTGTAGCTGGATGGAATAAATATATGAATATATAAACACACAGTGCGGAGCATTGTAGCTAGATGGAATAAATATGTAAATATATAAACACCCACAGTACGGAGCATTGCAGCTAGGTGGAATAAATATGTAAATATATAAACACACACAGTGCGGCGCAATGTAGCTAGATGGAATAATATGTAGATATATAAACACACAGTGCGGAGCATTGTAGCTAGATGAAATAAATATATAGATATATAAATATAAACACACCCATGTATGACTCATTCCCACTTCTTTTCTATAGAGCCATCTTCCAAATCTGCTAGAGCTTGAAATCTGTTCTTGAGGGAAGTGGAAAACTCTCTCTGTTGAGTCTCGGTCTGGAGCTTGGCTATGTTGAATCTTGGTTGTCTCCGTGAGCCAGTCATCTTGACAGCTTGGATCTTCACTCTCAACTTTCCTATCACCAGATGGTGGTCTGATCTTACATCAGCCCCTCTGTATGCTCTAACATCTATCAGGGTCCTTCTCCACCTTCGAGATATTGTCAAGTGGTCGATCTGGTTTTCTGTTGCCAAATCAGGAGATATCCAAGTCATCTTGTGAATCCTCTTGTTGGGGAAAATAGTCCTGCCAATTACCAAGTTGTTCTGTTGCCAGAAGTCTGTAAGTAATTCTCCATTCTCATTCATGCTACCAAGGCCTTGTACCCCCATGATAAGCTCTCTCCCTGTGTTGTCAGAATCAGAATCAGAAAAAGATTTATTGCCAAGTACATTAACAGATCACTGATAACATACGAGAGAATTTGACTTGACACAGAAAATGAACCTGCATTTCCAGTGACACGGCTGCATCGGGGACGCGCCTGCCAACAGGATAGAGGGTACAGGTAGCATAAGAATAAGAATAATACAAGGAACAATAGGAAGGAGCAAAAAAATCATTGATTCAGAATACTGGTTGCATAATCAATCAATATTATGATTACAAGGAAAAAAAAAAAAAGCTCTCGATGCACATTCGCAAGACAAGATTCACAGGACACAAGAGAGCAGTGTGTGTATCTTTATTCAGTTCATGGATCAATATGTGTGCACTGTTGAAGCAAGTGTTGATGATAATAAGAGAACAACAAGGGCACTTGGCAGGAGATGTTTTGTCTGGCTGCCGCCAATCGTCCTTGCGATTATCTGGGCAGGTGCTGTCCAAGGCCTTGTGCTCGATGATTTTGAAAACACAGACTGCAGACAGCCAGGAGGAATTTTCATGGGGAAATTGAGCCAAATAGGACTGATCACAGAGAAGGCTTTTTATTTCTTCTGTAGATTCAGTACTTAATCCTTCATTGCGGGGCTTTAAGTCCGTCGTGGAAAGACCCAAGCGAGACCATGATGTAATCCACCTTCCGAGACAGTTCTCCAGTTGTCGCTATCAGGGTCTTCTCCAATTTTTCAATTTGATAGATGCACCTCGCCTGGCCAGCATTTTGATAGGTTGTATCCATCTTCAGCAATTTGCAGTACACCAGGACAATCCCAGTTCCAATCAGAAAGATCCCGATCACCATTATTACGAAGACATACAAATCTTCAATATCTTTGATAGAGAGATTAGTGAGACACAAGATCCTCCAATTACTTGTGTCACGTAAATAGCCCGCTGGAGCCGTTCCTGCGGGGCAGACAGCTTCCCCCGGAGCACTTTTCCTTGTTGAAAAAATAGTGTCAATTGTGTTCAAAGCCCAGCTTATTAACTCCATAATTTCTTTCGACGGTCGCAGTTAGACGCAGACAGACAGCAGCAAGCTGGGATCCAGTAGTTGGGGGGGGAGGAAAAAAAGTCCGAGCAAGAGAGAGGAAAAAGCGTCTGCTCTCTTGGGAGGGCGGAAGTGAAGCCAATGCTAAAGTGTCAATGCCCACTTTAGCATTGAAGTCACCTAACACAATAGTGATATCTCTTTTTGGTGTTCTATCACATTTAGTAGTAGTTCCTAGAACTTATCCTTTACCACTTGTTCAGTAATGTTTGTTGGTTCATAGCACTGGGTGATTGTCACTTTCTGGAATTTGGAATAAAATCGTGTTGTCAGGATTCTCTTGTTGACTGACTCCCACTCAATCAGGCTTCAGCTGGCTCTTTTTGTCATCATGAGTCCAACTCCATTCCTGTGTTTGTCACCCTCATTTGGTGGTCCCGAATACAACATTATGGGGCAGCTTTACTAACGTGCTGCGCCATCACAAAACCCTGTTTTGATGTTAAAAAACTACTGTCGAGATTTACTAAAGGTTGCAGGGCAAAATTAGCAGTGGAAAGGCGTGGACTATGTTGATTTTGGGCCTGGCCTCATTGCATATGTATTTGTAGGAGTTGTCATGTCAAAGCGCAACTTTGAGGGAGGGGAGTATTTAAATGACTGGCGCAAGGTGATTTATTAAGGTTTGCGGTTGTCAATCTCCTGCTAAATGCACCAGGATTTAACGCCCAAAAAAAGCTTGTCTTAATTCATCTGCACCTGACATGATAGCGATCGTTGCTGCCAGGAGACACCGGTGAATACTGAGGGTGTGTGGAAGAGGCTAGTTGTGAACTGGGAGACCTGTAGATTTTGTTAAAACAAAGTTATTCACATAATAAAACCCCAGAGTCTCCATCAGACCATCATGATGGTTCTAGTGTTAATAAAATAAACACATTGGTCAAAAAATCAAATTTATTCATGAGTAGTCCTTTTTTAAATTAGATACTTCATTTATACATATTAAACAAGAGTCTGCCATATTAAATGAAAATCTAAATTTTGAAATATAATGAACAAAAATAAACTATTTTAGTGGAGTTTGTGGTTAAAAGCTTTTAAAAAAAAATTTATATATTATGGTCTTCCGAACTGGCTGTGTCTGTGTTGATGACCCGTTTCCTCATCAGCTATGCTTGTGCACAATTTTGCGGCGCTCTTGGCGGATGGGTGGGCATTATTGAAATAAAATGTTTGTGTTCATAATTTTGCATGTTGTTAGTAGATCACTGACAAAAATTGACCACTCCCTTAGGCGTTCTGTCTAAATTGCGCACTTGCTAATTTGTGCTGCCTTAGTAAATCTGCCCCTAAATGTCCAGATGCTAAGGTGATTGTCTGTAGGTTGTCCTCCGCCCCGCACTGAGTCCTAAAATGTCCAGTTTGTACTTCTTCATTTCCGTGGCCACCTGCGCCGCCTTTCCTGTCTTGTATAGTATTCTCACATTCTATGTTCCTATCTGTTGGATGGTCTTGTGGTAGAAAAGATTGGTCTGCAGATCAGCTCTACGATGGGTTTGGCTGGTCATCTTCATACACTCTTTCCCAGGTAGTTTCTCTTGGTTCGATAATGTTGGTTTTGTAATATCGGTTTCTGTAGCTTAGCTTTTTTTGTGGGGTGGGGGTGCTAACCCCATGCCCAGCCCTTCTTTTTGAATCGTGCTTGGGACCGGCTTTGGCAGAGTTGCAGGAGTTATAGCCCCTGATTTATGATCTCCTATTTCACGGTTAATAGACACGAACTGTCTTGTGAAATCAACTCTTCCTACAGTCTTGTTATCCCCTGCCAGTCGAAGCCCAAAGGGGTCAACCTTTGGGGAAGACCGAAGGGGGATTATGTTATGGGTCAGTCCATCTGTCCTTCCGTCCATCTGTCTCACTTTTGTGAAATCAACTCCTCCTGCAGTTTTGGTCCGATTGTTTTGAAACTTGGTACCATGGTTTGATATACACTGAGAATGCACATATTGCAATTTGGTTCTGATCGGATGATTTTTGCGTGAATTGTAGCCCCTGAACTATGACGACCTGTTTCACTTCACTTCATAGACAGTAACTGTCTTGTGAAATCAACTCCCCCTACAGTTTTGGTCCAATTGTTTTGAAACCTGGTACCATGGTTTGATTATACAGCTGTGCTCAAAAATTTACATACCCTGGCAGAATTTGTGATTTATTTTTTTTTGGGCCATTTTTCAGAGAATATGAATGATAATAGAAAAACTTTTCTTTCACTCATAGTTAGTGATTGGTTGAAGCCATTTATTATCAAACAATTGTGTTTGCTCTTTTTAAATCATAATGACAACAGAAACTACCCAAATGACCCTGATCAAGAGTTTACATACCCTTAATGCCATGTCTTGGAGTTATTTTTGATCAGGATTTGTCCTTCAATTCACATATTAAATTTGTTTCTAAGACTGCCTTCTATCATTTGCGTAATATTGCCAAGATTAGGAGCATCTTGTCTCAGAGTGATGCTGAGAAACTGATCCACGCTTTTGTTAGCTCGAGATTAGATTATTGTAATTCTTTATTATCAGGCTATCCTAAAACATCTTTAAAAAGTCTTCAGCTGATCCAAAATGCTGCAGCAAGAGTTTTAACAGGTACTAGAAAGAGAGATCATATCTCTCCGGTTCTGGCCTCCCTTCATTGGCTTCTCATAGAGTTTAGAATTAAGTTTAAAATCCTTCTTCTTACTTACAAAGCTCTAAACAATCAGGCTCCTTTTTATTTAAAAGATCTGATACTACCGTATTATCCTAACAGAGCACTACGCTCCCAAAATGCAGGATTACTTGTAATACCTAGAATCTCCAAAAGTACAATGGGAGGCAGAGCCTTCAGTTATCAAGCTCCTCTCCTGTGGAATCGGCTGCCAATCTGGATTCGGGAGTCAGACTCGATCTCTGTTTTTAAGAATAGGGCTAAAACCTACCTTTTTGATATAGCCTACAATTAGGGAGGGATCATGTGTTTCTGAACCCTCCCTTAGTTATGCTGCTAATAGGTTTAGTCAGCCGGGGGACCTCCAGTAATGCACTGGGCCTCACTCCTTTCCTCACTCTCTATGAAATATTTTTTTTTTTTTTGCTGGTCATTAACATCTGTTTGTTCTCTCCCATAGATTGAGTCCCCATCGTGCTGTTTGCTCTCTACATGTCTGTTCTTTTCTTCTTCTCTATCCCCTCACCCCCCAGCCAGTCGCAGCAGATGACTGCCCCTCCCTGAGCCTGGTTCTGCTGGAGGTTTCTTCCTGTTAAAAGGGAGTTTTTCCTCTCCACCATCGCCAAGTGCTTGCTCACAGGGGATCGCCTGATTGCTGGGGTCTTTCTGCAACTGTGGGGGTTCCCCCCTACAGTTGATAGTGCTATGAGATGACTGTTGTTGTGAAATGGCGCTATATAAATAAAGTTGAATTGAATTGAATTGAATTGAATTGAATTGAATTGAATTGAATTGAATTGAATGTCTTGCCACCTTTAACATCAATGACAGCTTGAAGTCTGTTGTGGTAGTTGTGGATGAGGCACTTTATTTTCTCAGATGGTAAAACTGCCCATTCTTCTTGGCAAAACGCCTCCAGTTCCTGTAAATTCTTGGGCTGTCTTTCATGAACTGCACGTTTGAGATCTCCTCAAAATGGCTCAATGATATTGAGGTCAGATAACTGAGATGGCCACTCCAGAACCTTCACTTTTTTCTGCTGTAGCAAACGGCAGCTTGACTTGGCCTTGTGTTTTGGATCATTGTCATGTTGGAATGTCCAAGTGCGTCCCATGTGCAGCTTCTGAGTTGATGAGTGCAAATTTTCTTCCAATACTTTCTGATAACATGCTGCATTCATCTTGTCATCAATTTTGACAAAGTTCCCTGTGCCTTTGTAACTCACACATCCCCCAAACATCAGCAATCCACCTTCTTGTTTCACAGTAGGGATGGTGTACTTTTCATCAGAGGTCTTGTTGGCTCCTCTTCAAATGTAACGTTTATGGTTGTGGCCAAAAAGTTCAATTTTGGTCTCATCACTCCAAATAACTTTGTTCCAGAAGTTTTGAGGCTTGTCTCTGTGCTGATTGGCGTATTGTAAGTGGACTGCTTTGTGGCCTTGGCGTGGTAATGGCTTTCTTCTGGTGACTCAACCATGTAGTCCATTTTTCTTGAAGTGCCTCCTTATTGTGCAGCTTGAATCAGCCACACCACTTTTTTTCAGAATCTCCTATATGTCAGCTAAAGTTATTTGAGGATTTTTCTTTGCAACCCGAACAATTTTCCTGGCAGTTTTGGCTGAATTTTTTGTTGGTCTACCTGACCGTGGCTTGGTTTCAACAGAATCCCTCATTTTTCACTTCTTAATTAGAGTTTGAACACTGCTGATTGGCATTCTCAGTTCCTTGGATGCCTTTTTACAGTGGTGTGAAAAAGTGTTTGCCCCCTTCCTGATTTCTAATTTTTTTTTGTCTGCTTGTCACACTTAAAATGTTTCAGATCATCCAACAAAATTTAAATATTAGACAAAGATAACACAAGTAAACACAAAATGCAGTTTTTAAATGAAGATGTTTATTATTAAGGGTAAAAAAATTGAAACCTACATGACCTTGTGTGGAAAAAGTGATCCCCCCCCCCCCCGTTAAAACATAAATTAACTGTGGTTTATCACATCTTTGGAAAGCTGAGTTCAGTTTCTCTAGCCACACCCAGGCCTGATTACTGCCACACCTGTTCTCAATCAAGAGATCACTTAAATATGACCTGCCTGACAAAATGAAGTAGACCAAAAGATCCTCAAAAGCTAGACATCATGCTTTGATCCAAATAAATTCAGGAACAAATGAGAACCAAAGTAAGTGAGATCTATCAGTTTGGAAATGGTTATAAAGCCATCTCTAAAGTTTTAGAACTCCAGCGAGTCAGAGTGAGAGCCGTTATCCACAAATGGTGAAAAGATGGAACAGTGGTGAACCTTCCCAGAAGTGGCCGGCCGACCAAAATTACCCCAAGAGCGCAGCGACGACTCATCCAAGAGGTCACAAAAGACCCCACAACAACATCCAAAGAACTGGAGGCTTCACTTGCCTCAGTTAAGGTCAGTGTTCATGACACCACCATCAGAAAGAGACTGGGCAAAAATGGCCTGCATGGCAGAGTTCCAAGGCGAAAACCACTGCTGAGCAAAAAGAACATAAAGGCTTGTCAAAGTTTTGCCAGAAAACATCTTGATGATCCCCAAGACTTTTGGGAAAATACACTGTGGACTGACGAGACAAAAGTGTGTCCCATTACATCTGCCGTAAAAGTAACATAGCATTTCAGAAAAGGAACATGATACCAACAGTAAAATATGGTGGTGGTAGTGTGATGGTCTGGGGCTGTTTTGCTGCTTCAGAACCTGGAGGACTTGCTGTGGTAAATGGAACTATGAATTCTGCTGTCAACCAAAAAATCCTAAAGGAGAATGTCCGGCCATCTGTTTGTGACCTCAGGCTGAAGTGCGCTTGGGTTCTGCATGAATGATCCAAAACACACCAGCAAGTCCACCTCTGAATGGCTTAAGAAAAATAAATGAAGACTTTGGAGTGGCCTAGTCAAAATCCTGACCTGAATCCGATTGAGATGCTCTGGCATGACCTTAAAAAGGCAGTTCATGCTCGAAAACCCTCCAGTGTGGCTGAATTACAACAATTCTGCAAAGATTAGTAGGCCAAAATTCCTCCACAGTGCTGTAAAAGGCTTATTGCCAGTTATCAAAAACGCTTGATTGCAGTTGTTGCTGCTAAGGGTGGCCCAACCAGTTATTAGGTTTAGGGGGCAGTCACTTTTTCACACAGAGACATGTAGGTTTGGAATTTTTTTTTTACCCTTAATAATAAACACCATTTAAAAACTGCATTTTGTGTTTGTGTTATCTTTGTCTAATATTTAAATTTGTTTGATCATCTGAAACATTTAAGTGTGACAAACATGCAAAAACAAAGAGAAATCAGGAGGGGGCTCAACACTTTTTCACACCACTGTATACCCTTTTCCCATTTTATAAAGTTCAACTATCTTCTCCTGCAGGTCCTTTGATAATTATTTTGCTTTCCCCATGGCTCGGAATCCAGTAACGTCAGTGCAACGTTGGATGAAACATTCAGGGGTCTGTCAGGAGCCCAGAAACTCACTGACTTTCTACACACACACACACACACACACACACACACACTAATTACAAGTAAACAGATCACAGGCGAGGATGGTTACCTTTAGTAGCCATTTAAACCCATGTGTGTCAACTTGTATGTTATCAGGCCAAAACTTACAGGGTATGTAAACTTTTGATCAGGGTCATTTTAGTAGTTTCTGTTGTCATTATGATTTAAAAAGAGCAAATACAATTGATAATAAATGGCTTCACCCAACCACCAACTATGAGTGAAAGAAAAGTTTTTGTATTATTCATTCTCTGAAAAATAGCAAAAAAAAAAAATCAAAAATTCCACCAGGGCATGTAAACTTATGAGCACAACTGTACTCTGATGATGCACATATTGTAATTTCACTCTCATCAGATGACCTTGAGGTCAAAGGTCAGGTCAGATTTTTTTTTTTTCCCTAAAGCTTCTAAACACAGTATCTTCTGAAAGAAATTATGTAGGCATTTCAAATTGATACAGTAGTTGTATCTAATACACATCTTGGACAGCTTACACCCTCACCCAACTATGGGTTTTGGGGGAAAAGGTCAAGATTGTCATTTCTTATGCCTTATTACTGTACAACGAGTAAAGCTAGGGCCGCCAAACTTGGTACAAAGGTTCACCTTGGAATCCTGACCTCTGACTACGGGTTTGGGGTCAAAAGGTCAAAGGTCAAGGCTAACATTCCCTGTGCCCTATTAATGTATAACAAGTAAAGTTAGGGTCACCAAACTTGGTTCACAGGTTCACCCTGTGACCCTGAAATGTGACTATGGTTTTGGCATCGCAAGGTCAAAGGTCAGCATCAAAAAGGCTTATAAACTACATCTCAACAACAAAGAAAGCTGGGGTCAGCAAACTTGCTACACAGGTTCACCTTGGGATCCCCACCTCTGACTACGGATTTGGGGTCAAAAGGTCAAAGATCAAGGGTAGCATTCCTTATGCCTTATTACTGTATGAGTAAAGCTAGGGCCACCAAACCTGATGCACAAGTTGACCTTGGGATCCTGACCTCAGACTATGGGTTTGGAGTCAAAAGGTCAAAGGTCAAGATTAACATTCCTTATGTCTTATTACTGTACAAGGAGTAAAGTTAGGGTCACTAATAGGGGTGGGCAATATGGCCTAAAAATGATATCACGATATCTCTGTGAATTTTCACGATAATGATATTCTTTGCAATACGAAGGAATACAGTTTTTTCTTTTAAATTTATAAAGGACAGTTTCACAGGCCAGTGTTAATTATGTTCAACATATTCAGTAAAAACAAAACAAAAACTCTTAATTCTCCAGTTTATAAAGAGCAATTTAGAATGTGTTTCACACTTTTTTAAATTCTGTGTCAAATATTACCAGAAAATACTATAAACCACCACATCTTAAGTGCACTGAGGGGTGGACTGGGACAAAAATTCAGACCTGGAATTTGACTTGATCCCAGCCACCCTGTTGTTGGAAACCAGAAACCACCACAGCTTTAGTAGGCCAACATTTTTAAATAGCGGGTACCAAACTAGTTATAAATGTAATTATAACCTTCAGCTGGGAGGAAAATTATGTATTTGGATTGTAATAGTCAACTAACTGATCTATTGACTATTAAAACAACTGATTGACTATCCATTCATCCATCCATCTTCTACCGCTTTTCCGGAGGTCCGGGTCACGGAGGCAGCAGTTCAAGCAGAGAAGCCCAGACTTCCCTCTCCCCAGCCACCTGCTCCAGTTCTTCAGAGAGGAAAACAAGGCATTCCCAGACCAGCTGGGAGACATAGTCTCTCCACCGAGTCCTGGGTCTGTCCCGGGGTCTCCTCCCAAAGGGACGTGTCCGAAACACCTCAAGTAGGAGGCGTCCAGGAGGCATCCTGATTAGATGCCCATACCATCTCAACTGGCTCCTTTCAGTGTGGGGGAGCAGCGGTTCTACTCTGAGCCTCTCACAGATGACTGAGATCCTCACCCTATCTCTGAGGGTCAGTCCGGCGATCCTACGGAGAAAGCTCATTTCAGCTGCTTGTATCCACGATCTCATTCTTTCAGTCATTACCCAAAGCTCTTGATCATAGGTGAGGGTAGGAATGTACATTGACTGGTAAATTGACAGCTTTGCCTTAGAACTCAGCTCCCTCTTCACCACAACAGACCGGTACAATGTCCGCATCACTGCAGATGCTGCTCTGATCTGTCTGTCAGTCTCTCGCTCCATTCTCCCCTCACTCTTGAATAAGACCCCAAGATACTTAAACTCCTCCACTTGGGGCAGGAGCCTGTCCCCAACCCGGAACCCGGAGAAGACAATCCACCTTTTTCCGGCTGAGGACCATGGACTCGGACTTGGAGGTGCTGATTCTCATCCCAGCCACTTCACACTCAGCGGCAAACCGTCCCAGTAAGACCTGTAGGTCATTGCTGGATGAAGCCAGCAGGACAACAACATCTGCAAACAACAGATTTGATACTGATTAATACAAATTTGGTACTGATTGACTAATCTTCATTTAAATCTGGTGCTGCTTCTGATTTCTTCACATTTTCAGAATAAAAATACAAGGTAAGAGATTTTAGGTAAAAAGTTACAATTCTGCATGAAAAGGGTCACAAATTTGTCACCAGAAACATTCAAAATAAAAAAAAAATGTACGTTTATGAAAAGATGTTTAAATAATGAGGAAAAAAATTTAGGAGAGAACAGTAACAAGCAGATGACAGTAAAGTTGGTGCTGCAGGCTACATATAGCCTGTAGTTTTGAAAATTCGGCAGATTTTTTTTAAAAACATCTGAATAGTCCTGAAAACATTGCCTTATGAATGTAAGAGCAGCTTAGCTCTGATTAATGCAATCTATTTATTACATTAAAAAACTTAAACCCCAAACTATAAGCAGCTACAGCAGTGTAATATAACCACAGATATGATTCACCACATTGCTTCTGTCTTCATCTCATTTCTATGCTCTGGGGCATGAGGGGTTTTGGTCTTTTTAACATATTAAATTAATGTAGTCTAGTCTGTTATTTCACCGGGTCAGGAAGAGTCTAAATAAAACGGGGAGGGCGTGGGCTTATTTAAAACTATTATCATTTCAGCATTTTTATCATATTGAATATATGCTGCGTTCCTGTCTGCAGTTTCCCCCAAACAAGACACTTCTGCAGGTAAATGAGCGCTGAGTCACACCTCCAATCGCTCTCTCTTTCTCTCAGTTTACCCACGTTAGAAATCTCCGTTGCACAGACGAGTCCTGGGGCTGTTAATGGGGGTTTTTTTTCTTTCGATTGGTTAAATAAATCACGCTGGAGCAGCCACAACGGAATGAAAATAAAACTCTGGACGCTTCGGACGTCAACAGCACCGCTTCAGGGCGAAGTAAAACTTTTCCCCAAAGCGGCGTTGTTGACATGCAGAAAAAAATGCGGGCAGATTATCCACATCGCTGCACCATTTTTTTTTTTAAAGATGGCAGCAGTCTGAAATGTCCCTAAAACTAAATTACTTCCTCACGTCCGGTTATGGCAGCCACGTAGGAAGACGTGTTTCACACTGCTCTGCTCCTAAAAATAAAAAGTTGGCTAAAACTCTCTTAATTGGAACAAAAACCCATCCTAGCGTTTAGGCGCGGATATGGTAAAGACCAAGGCTGGGAAATCAGGCAGACGAAAAAGTAATTCGACAAAACAATCCAAACTAACAGACTTCCACGCTCGTGACGAAACAGAAAAATCTCCAGAGACTATGGCGGAGGATGTAGCCAGCGGCGGAGCGGGAACTGCTGAGGAGGGGACGAGTGCGGTGCTCGCTGCCATCAGCTCCATGAGAGCAGACTTTTCGTCTGAATTTGATGGGATTATAGCAGCGATAGAAGGAATGAGAAAGGAACTAAGCGACTGTATGGAACGAGTATCGCAGGCGGAGCTCCGAATTTCAAGCGCTGAAGATGAAGTCACCAGCCTACAATCAAAGTTGCAAACACTGGAATTAAAATGGAAACGTCTGGAAGATAACGTTTTGGACTTAGAATCCCGCTCGCGACGGAATAATTTGAGGCTGGTGGGTCTCCCGGAGGGAGCGAAGGGACGGGACCCATGTTCCTTTTTGGAAAAGTGGATTCCAGAAGCGCTGAACAACGCGGACCTGCAGTCATCGGCCGTTTTAGAGAGAGCTCACCGAATCGGCCCACCGAGAGATAATAAGACACCACCGAGGACGCTGATTATGAAGTTCCTCAACTTCAGGGACAAGATGACGGTCACCAACTTGGCGCAAGCTAAAGGGGAAATTAAATACCAGGATCAACAGGTGCGCTTCTACCCAGATTTGGCCACAGGAATTCAACAATTAAGGAGGCAGTTAGTAGTAGATTAGTTTATTTGACAGGGACAGTGCAATAAACATAGACAATTAATCAAAGACAATCAATCTGATGTGTTGCACATAGAGTGTATAGCTATTAGCTAATTTGCAACTCTTGTCCCTGGATGGGCTTTAGAAAAAAGAATCAAGATAAAAAATATACACAATAACCACATACATCAATGCAGAAAAATTATAAATACACAATTATAAATATTATAAATATTATAAATACACAAATATAACAGCCTGACTCACATTTAACATAAATATTATAAATATTATAAATACACAAATATAACAGCCTGACTCACATTTAACACATATAACATAACTCACATTTGCCTATTTCAGGCCTTCCTCCCTCCGTCACTCACTATAAACAAACACATTTATTCCTTCCCTTCATTCACTCTCACTTTGCAGACAATTAATTCATACATGAGTACATTCTTGTTTATTTTTCAGCCAGTTTTTAACATTTTTAGTGAATGTTTTAAAGTCCGTTATTATTTTAATTTCATTTGGCATTGTGTTCCAGATGTGACTGCCCTTTATAGAGAAAGCTGTTTGTCCAAATGTGGTTCTGCGGTGGAATATTTTACAGTTATTGTTAACAGAACTCCTGGTGGCTCTGCTGCTGTCCTGTCTTTGGACAAAACCAGCAAGTGGCTCGGGTGCTGATTTATGAAAACATTTGAACGTTAATTTCAGAAGACAGAGGTCAATGAAGCTCTCAAAACTCAATAGGTTGTATTTTTTTAAAACATTACAGTGATGCCACCTAATGGGCTTTTTGTCCAAGATTTTTAGGGTTTGATTATATAATGAACCTATATGTCTTATTGTGGAAGGGGCTGCTTGAGCCCAGACTGTCAAACAGTATGATATATGAGAAAAAACCATAGAATGCATATACAGTGCAGCTGCTTCGTAAGGTATGTAATATCTAATTAATTTAAAGCAGTTCAGATTTTTTTTTACTGTTTTTGAAATTTTCTTTATATGAAGATTAAATTTGAGTTGAGGATCTAGTACAATGCCAAGGTATTTGAATTCTGTAACTAAACTGATGTCATGATCATGTATATTAACTTTAAAATGTTGCAGGTTACATTTTTTGATTGAAAAGCACATTGAGACTGTTTTCTGAAGGTTCAGCAATAGATGGTTCTTGAGGAGCCACTCTTGGACATCAACCATACTTGTAGACAGTACATCTGCAGCCTGTGCTGGAGTCTTGGCAGCTGTGTAAATAACTGCATCATCTGCATAAAGTTGGCATGTTGCAGCTGAGCAGTGTAACGGCAGGTCATTAATAAAAATGCTGAAAAGTAAAGGACCAAGAATGGACCCTTGTGGGATACCCATGCGGTTGTTTAAAAATGAGGATTTATCCTGGTGAACTTTTACACACTGTTCTCTATTCTGGAGATAAGATGCAAACCATTCTAATGTATTTGGGGAGAAGTTAAAAGATACCATTTTGGATAAAAGCAAACTGTGGTTTACAGTATCGAAAGCCTTTTTGAGATCTAGAAAAACAGCTCCTACCACATTACCCCTGTCCAAGGACTGTTTGACGTTTTCAATAAGGCAACAATTTGCTGTTTCTGTTGAGTATCCTGGTCTAAAACCAAATTGATGTGGATGAAGAAGTAGATTGTCTTGTAAGTAGTCTATCAGCTGTGTAGCTACAACTTTTTCAAGAACCTTAGATAGGACTGGTAAGATAGAGATTGGGCGGTAATTGCATATATCGTCTTTACTGCCTGATTTATGAACTGTTCGACCCCGCCCGCAAAGAGCTGCGCAACCTCGGGATTCGTCACAGAGTGATTCATCCGGCAAGACTGCTAGTCACATATAAGGATAGAACCCATATCTTCAAGACCCCTCAAGAGGCGCAGGAGCTCATTAAGCAGATCCAAGAGGAGACTGGTGGGAGCTAAGCATGAACATGATAAAGGTAGAACATTTAAGCATTTGTACAGGCATCTGATTGATCTGAAACATATAACATGTCTACAAAATACAGACTGTACTATTAAAAAAAAAAAAAAAAAGCTATGATGTACAAAGTTGCTATAAAACTTTGAAGTTATGTTGAAAAAACTACAGAAGACAGTTAATTTCATTAAAAATAGTAGTAGAGTCAGGGTGATTGAGAGGAGAAAGAGAGAGTGGTTTGACTGATCCTCGCAGGTGTAGAACAGTCACTAGCTATAACGGGAGATGGAATTTTTTTGATTTTGGGGGGATTACCACGAATGTGGGGAAGGGGAATTTGTTTTTGTGTAGTTTGTAGGATGAATGTTCAACCATCCATGTTTTTGCTTCTCTGTATGAGCATGTTCATAAACAAGTTATGAATAAAATAAAAAGACATAGATTCAAAAATTGTATTTCTACAAGAAACTCATCTAATAGAGGAGGATGTAAAAAGAATTAGGAGAAGATGGCAAGGAAATGTGTTCACCTCATCATTTTCATCCCGAGCCAGGGGAGTTATGACTCTCATACACAAAACAGTCCCATTTCAAGTGAAAAATGTAATTGGAGACAAATTTGGAAGATATCTAATCATCCAAGGATCTTTGTTATTAGAAAATATAAATCTGGTGAACTTATACGGCCCCAATAGTGATGATCAAAACTTCTTTGTCAATTTATTTCTTACTTTATCATCACTTACATGGCAACATATAATAGCAGGGGATTTTAATTGTACATTGAATCCCAGTATAGATAGGTCAACAGGACTGGACTGTAGGCACAATGGATGCAGGATGACCATTAATCATTTTATGAAAGAATTGAGATTGCTAGATATATGGAGAGAAATGAAACCACAAGTCAAAGCCTATTCTTGTTATTCTAATACCTATAAGACATTCTCACGTATTGACTACTTTTTGATCTCTACAGAATTAAGGTCCAAGATTCAAAACTGTTTCTTTGATAACATTGTGATCTCTGATCATGCACCCTGCTGTCTAATATACACTACCGTTCAAAAGTTTGGGGTCACTTAGAAATTTCCTTATTTTTGAAAGAAAAGCACTTTTTTTCAATGAAGATAACTTTAAACTAATCAGAAATACACTCTATACATTGCTAATGTGGTAAATGACCATTCTAGCTGCAAATGTCTGGTTTTTGGTGCAATATCTAGATAGGTGTATAGAGGCCCATTTCCAGCAACTATCACTCCAGTGTTCTAATGGTACAATGTGGTTGCTCATTGCGTCAGAAGGCTAATGGATGATTAGAAAACCCTTGTGCAGTCATGTTAGGTCTGCAATGCTGTAATTGCTGCAAATGGAGGATTCTTTGACGAAAGCAAAGTTTGAAGGAAAAAATTATTATTTCAAATACAAATCATTATTTCTAACCTTGTCAATGTCTTGACTATATTTTCTATTCATTTTACAACTCATGGTGGTAAATAAGTGTGACTTTTCATGGAAAACACAAAATAATTGTCTGGGTGACCCCAAACTTTTGAACGGTAGTGTATGTAGATAAGAAATTGACAAAGGATCCAGGTAGGTGGCATTTTCAGCATAAATGGCTTCAGGATGAGGAATTTGTTAAGTACACAGAAAAACAGATAGATGAGTTCTTTGATATTAATACTACACAAACAACGGCATGTATAAGGTGGGAGGCTTTCAAAGCTTTTATTAGGGGGCATATTATTAGTTATACAGGTTCAAAATCTAAGAAGACTCGAGAGGAGAGAGTCCAATTGGAACGTAAAATAAAAATTCTTCAAGAAAAGGTGTATGCAGGAAGTAACCCACAGCTAGAGAACGAATTACTGATTCTGAGAGCTGAATATGACAAAAAATCAGCGAATAGAGCTGCCTCGAGTCTTCTAAGATTGAAGCAAACTTTTTATGAACAAGGTGAAAAATCAGGAAAATTATTGGCATGGCAGAATTAGAACAATTAGAATTTAAAACACCAATTACCAGTATTATAAGTAACGGACAGGTAGTTATAGATCCTTTAGAAATTAATAGTGCCTTTAGATATTATTATGAAAAACTATATGATACAAAAAATGAAACTGACTTAACAAAACTAAATGGGTTTTTGGGTGGATTATCTATACCTTTTATTCCAAATGAAAACAGGGAGATACTGGAGTCTAAAATTAGTCAAGAAGAAGTTGGGCTAGCCATTGATAATATGAAATCAGGAAAAAGTGCAGGACCAGATGGTCTTCCAGTTGACCTCTATAAAAAAATTTAAGAATAAATTAATAAAACCACTTTTGGAAGTGGTTTTAGAAGCATATCAAAATGGTAATTTACCACCATACATGAATAATGCCTTAATTATACTGTTGCCAAAACCAGGTAAACCCCCTAATAAATGTGAAAACATGAGACCAATAAGCCTATTAAATGCTGATCTTAAGATAATCTGTAAAATTTTAGCAAGACGACTACAAGAAATATTACCAAATATTATTAACCGAGATCAGAATGGCTTTATAATGGAAAGATGAGGCTTCCATAATGTAAGAAGACTATTTAATATTATTTATTCTAATAAAGAAGCACCAGATGACTTCCGGTTATGGCTGCCACGTAGGACGGACGTGTCTCGCTCTGCTCTGCTCCTGGAGAAAAAAATCGGCAAATAACTCTCTCATTTGGGACAGAACGTATCCCAGCATTTGGGCAAGGATATGTCGGCGAAGCCTAAGGCTGGAAAACCAGGAAAAGGAAAAAGCGAGCCGCCGAAACAGTCCAAATTAACGGACTTTCAGGTCTGTGACGCAGCAAACAAAACTCCATATATGGCGGAGGAGGCTGGCAACGGTGCGATTTCTGCGGGGAATGGCGCAGATGCGCTGATGGCTGCCATGAGTTCAATGAGAGCGGACTTTTCCTCTAGATTTGATGGGATTATGACAGCGCTGGAAGGAATAAGAAAGGAATTGGGTGACTGTGTAGAACGAACGGCGCAGATGGAGCTCCGTCTCGCTAGTGCTGAAGATGACGTCACCCGTCTTCAATTAAAGGTGCGCACTTTGGAAAAAAAAAATAAATCTCTGGAAGATAATATTTTGGATTTGGAATCTCGGTCGAGACAGAATAATTTGAGGCTGGTGGGTCTTCCAGAGGAATCAGAAGGTCGGGACGTATGTTCCTTTCTGGAAAAGTGGATTCCGGAGGTGCTGGGCAGCGAGGAGTTGCAATCAGCAGTGGTTCTGGAAAAAGCACATCGTATTGGCCCACGGAGAGATAAGGGACCGCCGAGGACCTTAATTATGAAGTTTCTTAGCAACAGAGACAGGATGAAGATCTTCAACGCTGCACGTGCTAAAGGAGAGATTAAACACCAGGACCAGCAGGTGCGGTTCTACCCAGATTTGGCCACAGGAATCCAGCAATTGAGGAAGCAGTTTGATCCCGTACGTAAGGAGCTGCGCAACCTTGGGATTCGTCATGGTGTAATCTATCCTGCGAGACTGCTGACCACGTATGAGGGCAGAACCCACATCTTCAAGACCCCAGAGGAGGCGCAGGAGTTCATCAAGAAGATCAAAGAAGAAGAAGAGACTGGTGGGAGCTAAGCATGAACAAAATATAAGGTAGAATAATTAAGCATTTGCACAGGCATCTGACTGACTTGAAGTAAATAGTAAGTTTACAAAATATAGATTGTATTATATATTAAAAAAACAAAACAAAAACAAAACAAACAAACAAAAAAAAAAAAACTATGATGTACAAAGTTGTTAAAAATTTTGGAGTTAAGTTGGAAAACTACAGAGGAGAGTTAATGTTACGTCATTAAAAGCAGTAGAGTTAGGGTGATTGGGAGGATGAAGAAGGAGTGGCTTAGGCTGTTCCCCGTGGGTGTGGAACGGTCGATGGCTATATCGGGAGACGGAATTTTTCTTTTGATTTTGGGGGGTTTGCCACAAGTGTGGGAAGGGGAAATTTGTTTGTGTGTAGTTTGTAGGATGAATGTTCAACCACTCATGTTTTTGCTTCTCTGTATGAGCATGTTTACACTGCAAGGTAATCCCAAACTCTCTATTGATCATGGACCAAAGTGTTAATCTTAATTTAACTTCATGGAATTGCAGAGGTCTACAAAATTTAAAAAAACTTAAACAAGTTATGAATAAAATAAAGGACATGGGTTCAAGAATTGTGTTTTTACAAGAAACTCATCTGATAGAGGAGGATGTTAAAAGAATTAGGAGTAGATGGCAGGGAAGTGTATTCACCTCTTCATTTTCATCCCGAGCCAGGGGAGTTATGACTCTCATACATAAATCAGTTCCTTTTCAAGTGAAAAATGTAATTGGAGACAAATTTGGAAGATATGTAATCATTCAAGGTTCTTTGCTATTAGAAAATATAAATCTTGTGAACTTATACGGTCCCAATATAGATGATCAGAAGTTCTTTGCTAATTTATTTCTCATCTTATCATCACTTACAGGGCAACATATAATAGCAGGGGATTTTAATTGTACATTGAATCCAGGTGTGGATAGATCAACAGGACTGGATTTTACGCACATTGGATGTAGGATGACTATTAATCATTTTATGAAAGAATTGAGATTGTTAGATATATGGAGAGAAATGAAACCACAAGTTAAAGCCTATTCTTGTTATTCCAGTACCTACAAGACATTCTCACGTATTGATTATTTTTTGATTTCCACAGAATTAAGGTCCAAGATTCAAAACTGCTTTTATGATAACATCGTGATCTCTGATCATGCACCCTGTTGTCTAATATATGTAGATAAAAAATTGACAAAGGAATCAGGTAGATGGCAATTTCAGCATAAATGGCTTCAGGATGAGGAATTTGTCAAGTATATAGAAAAACAGATAGACGAGTTCTTTGACATCAATACTACACAAACATCAGCATGTGTAAAGTGGGAGGCTTTAAAAGCTTTTATTAGGGGACATATTATTAGTTATACAGGATCAAAATCTAAGAAGACTCGAGAGGAGAGAGCTAAATTGGAACATAAAATAAAAAATCTTCAGGAAAAAGTGTATGCAGGAAGTGACCCAAGGTTGGAGAATGAATTACTGATTTTGAGAGCTGAATACGACAAAAAATCAGCGAATAGAGCTGCCTCGAGTCTTCTAAGATTGAAACAATCTTTTTATGAACAAGGTGAAAAATCAGGAAAATTATTAGCATGGCAGATTAAACAATTGGAAATTAAAACACCAATTACCAGTATTATAAGTAAAGGACAGGTAGTTATAGATCCTTTAGAAATTAATAGAGCCTTTAGAGATTACTATGAAAAATTATATGATACCAAAAATGAACCTGATTTAACAAAACTAAATGGGTTTTTGAACGAACTATCTATACCGTGTATTCCAAATGAAAACAGGGAGATATTGGAGTCTAAAATTAGTCAAGAAGAAGTTGGGCTAGCCATTGATAATATGAAATCAGGAAAAAGTGCAGGACCAGATGGTCTTCCAGTTGACCTTTATAAAAAATTTAAGAATAAATTAATAAAACCTTTTTTGGAAATGGTTTTAGAAGCATTTCAAAATAATAATTTACCATCATACATAAATAATGCCTTAATTATACTGCTGCCAAAACCAGGTAAGCCCTCTAATAAATGTGAAAATATGAGACCAATAAGCCTATTAAACGCCGACCTTAAGATAATCTGTAAAATTTTAGCAAGACGAATACAAGAAATTTTACCAAATATTATTAATCGAGATCAGAATGGCTTTATAAAGGGTAGACAAGGCTTCCATAATGTAAGAAGACTATTTAATATTATTTATTTTAATAAAGAAGCACCGGATACAGCTCTCCTATCATTGGACGCCGAAAAGGCCTTTGATAGAGTTGAATGGCCCTTTCTTTTTGAAGTCCTACAAAGGTTTGGACTTGGAAATAATTTCATAAAATGGGTTCAAATAATATACAATAATGCTACAGCAGAAATCCTAACAAATAACAATATTTCAAAACCAATAAAAATCAATAGAGGATGTCGACAAGGCTGTCCACTTTCACCTTTACTGTTTACTATGGCAATTGAACCTTTAGCGATAGCGATACGTTTACATTCACAAATATATGGAATTAAAGTTGGACCAACAGAACATAAAATCTCCCTGTACGCCGATGACATAATTTTGTTTATGTCGAATCTAAAAAAATCAATTCCAACCTTGTTGAATTTAATAAAGAATTTTGGGGAAATATCAGGATATAAAATAAATAAAACTAAATCTTCAATATTAATGCTAAATGAGACCCAGAGAAATTACCCAGCCCCTGAGGTAAATCAATTCAATGTTGTAAATCAGTTTAAATATTTAGGAATCCAAATTATGCCTAAGCTAGAATCAGTCGCCAGTGTCAACTATGAAGCCTTAATGTCAGATATCAATGAGTTAACTCAGAGATGGATGTCACTACCAATGTCGATGATCGGGAGAATCAATATACTTAAAAGTAATATTTTACCTAAAATACTTTATTTATTTCAATACATTCCCTTATCACCACCTTTAGATCTATTCTCAAGAATAAAAAAAAAGTTAGTGGAATTTATATGGAACAACAGGAGGGCTAGATTACGTTTGTCTTTATTATATTTACCATTTGATCGTGGAGGTCTGAAATGTCCAAATTTTATGTTGTATTATTGGTCGGCACAACTGAGGTCTATGACATATTATTTTTCATCAAATGATCTCCCTCACTGGACTGAAATGGAATCATACAATTTACCTTTACCTCTTCCCATATTCATATACTCAGATTCGGCAAAAAAATTACAAAAACAAGTTAAAAATCCATTTGTAAAGCATATGATCAAAATATGGTGTGAAGCTAAAAACTATTTAAAAGAACCACAGTTATTGTCACAATTTAGTCCAATATGGGGTAATCAATATTTTAAACCAGGGAGAGCGGACGCTGTATTTAAAGTATGGAATTTAAAAGGGATACAAAAGATTCAGGATTTATATTTGCCATGTGCAGACAACATAATGTCTTTTGAAGAGCTGAGGATCAAATTTAATCTCAATAGAACACATTTTTTTAAATATCTTCAACTTAGAAACTTTATTCGATCAAATCAAAATAAAGCTCTCACTCGACCTATTTATTCATCCTTGGAAAAAATGATGATGAAAGATAGTAAAAGAAAGGGTATTATTTCAGAGTTTTATAACTCATTGACACTATCTTCAAGTGAAAATTCACTGAAAAGATTAAACTACTGGAAAGAAGATCTGCAAATTGAAATTTCAGAGGAACAATGGGAATTGGCTTGTACAGAAGCTCAAACCAAATCAATAAATGCACGCCTTAAATTGATACATTTCAAATGGTTAATGCGGATGTATGTTACACCGGAGGAGTTAAATAGATATAACAAAAATATACCAGATACATGCACAAAATGCATGGAAAGTAAAGGAACCCTATTTCATTGTTTATGGGAATGTAGATTAATAAGAATGTTTTGGGAAGAGGTGAGGGTAACAATTGAAAAAATAATCTCAAAACAAATCATATTGAATCCTAAACTGTTTTTGTTGGGTCTGTACCCAGAAAAGCATAATTTTAATAAAAGTGAAAGAACATTCATAGACCTCAGTTTGCTTAATGCCAAAAAATGTATTGCACTATTATGGAAAAAGACTCATAGACCAGATGTGACTCAGTGGTTAAGACAGATGTTAACAAACCTTCCATTAGAAAGAATAACATATATACTAAAATCAAAGGAAATTGTGTTTGAGAATATATGGAGACCTTTTATTGATTATGTAAAAAATTTAAACATAACTCTTGAAGAAGAAGGTGAATGATGTGTGTGGACCTTGTAAATTCCAAACTGGTGAACATAATATGTATACTTATGTATTGGATTGTCTAGACTAAACAGAGGAGCATTGTTGAAGACTTGATTTTGTTGGTGGTTGTTGGTGTTTTTAGTGCATTTTTTTTTTGTAGTACTTTAGTGTTAGTGTTTGATTGTTTGTATCATGTTTGTTAAAAAAAAAAAAAAAAGGTTCAATAAAGATATTGTGGAAAAAAAAAAAAAAGAAGCACCAGATACAGCTCTCCTATCATTGGATGCCGAAAAGGCCTTTGATAGGGTCGAATGGCCCTATCTTTTTGAAGTCCTACAAAGGTTTGGACTTGGAAATAATTTCATAAAATGGGTCCAGATAATATACAGTAATGCTACAGCAGAAATCCTAACAAACAGCAATATCTCAAAATCAATAGAGGATGTCAACAAGGCTGTCCACTTTCACCCTTATTGTTTACTATGGCAATTGAACCTTTAGCGATGGCAGTACGTTTACATCCACAAATATATGGAATTAAAGTAGGACCAACAGAACATAAAATCTCCCTGTATGCCGATGACATAATTTTGTTTATGTCGAATTTTAAAAAATCAATTCCGACCTTGTTAAATTTAATAAAGAACTTTGGGGAAATATCAGGATATAAAATAAATAAAACAAAATCTTCAATATTAATGCTAAATGAGACCCAGAGAAATCACCCAGCTCCTGAGGTAAATCAATTCAATGTTGTAAATCAGTTTAAATATTTAGGAATTCAAATTTTGCCTAAGCTAGAATCAGTTGCCAGTGCCAACTATGAAGCCTTAATGACAGATATTAATGAGTTACTTCAGAGATGGATGTCACTACCAATGTCGATGATCGGGAGAATTAATATACTTAAAAGTAATATCTTACCAAAAATACTTTATTTATTTCAATATATTCCTTTACCACCACCTTCAGATCTATTCTCAAGAATTAAAAAAAAGTTAGTGGAATTTATATGGAACAATAGGAAGGCTAGATTACGTTTGTCCTTACTATATTTACCATTTGATCATGGAGGTCTGAAATGTCCAAACTTTATGTTGTATTACTGGTCAGCACAACTGAGGTCTATGACATATTATTTATCATCAAATGATCCTCCTCACTGGACTAAAATGGAATCATACAACTTACCTTTACCTCTTCCCATATTCATATACTCGGACTCGGCTGAAAAATTACAGAAACAAGTTAAAAATCCAATTGTAAAGCACATGATCAAAATATGGTGTGAAACCAAAAAATATTTAAAAGAACCACACTTACTGTCACAATTTAGCCCAATATGGGGTAATCAATATTTTTCACCAGGGAGAGCGGATGCTGTATTTAAAGTATGGAATTTAAAAGGGATTCAAAAGATTCAAGACTTATATTTGTCAGGTTCAGATAACATAATGTCTTTTGAAGAACTGAGGATTAAATTCAATCTTAATGGAACACATTTTTTTAAATATCTTCAGCTTAGAAATTTTATTCAATCAAATCAAAATAATGCTCTCACCCGACCTACTTATTCATCCTTGGAAAAAATTTAGACGAAAGATAGTAAGAGAAAGGGTATTATTTCAGAGTTTTATAACTCATTGACACTATTCTCAAGTGAAAACTCACAGAAAAGACTGAATTATTGGAAAGAAGACCTGCAAATTGGAATTTCAGAGGAACAATGGGAAATGGCTTGTGCAGAAGCTCAAACCAAATCAATAAATGTACGTCTTAAACTGATACATTTTAAATGGTTAATGCGAATGTATGTTACACCAGTGGAGTTAAATAGATATAACAAAAACATACCAGATACATGCACAAAATGTATGGAAAGTAAAGGAACCCTATTTCACTGTTTATGGGACTGTAGAAAAATCAGAATGTTTTGGGAAGAGGTGAGGGTAACAATTGAAAAAATAATTTTGAAACAATTCACATTGAACCCTAAACTGTTTTTGTTGGGTCTGTATCCAGAAAAACATAACTTTAATAAGAGTGAAAGAGCATTCATAGACCTCGGTTTGCTTAATGCCAAAAAATGTATTACACTACTGTGGAAAAAGACTCATAGACCAGATGTGACTCAGTGGTTAAGACAGATGTTAACAAACCTTCCACTAGAAAGAATAACACACATACTGAAATCAAAGGAAAATGTGTTTGAGAATATATTGAGACCTTTCATTGATTATGTAAAGAAATTAAACATAACTTCTGAAGAAGAAGGTGAATGATATGTGTGGACCTTGCAAATTCCAAATTGGTGAATGTATAATATGTATTCTTATGTAATAGATTACCTAGACTAAACAGAGGAGCATTGTTGTTGACTTGCCTTTGTTAATGGTTGTTGGTGTTTTTGGTACTTTTTTTTTTTTTGTAGTTAGTGTTTTTTTGGTTTTTTTTTTAAATTACTTTAGTGTTGGTGTTTGATTGTTTGTGCCATGTTTGTGAAAAAAAAAAAAAAAAAAAGGTTCAATAAAAAATATTGTGAAAAAAAAAAATTACTTCCTCACAGCCAGATGAAGACATTCCAAGCATGGAGCACCGCTTTCCGTGCCATGTTTGTTTTCCCGTTTCTATAGTAACACGTAACTTCTGTTGGCAGTGTAACGGACCCCAAATATCGCGATATTCATTTTTAGACCGGCATCAAAATTTATACCGGTATTATCATGAACAATATGATATGGCACACCCCTAGTCACCAAACTTGGTACACAGGTTCACCCTGTGACTGTGAAGTGTGACGATGGTTTTGGGGTCACAACGCCAAAAGTCAACATCAAACTCACTTATAAACTATATCTCAACAACAAAGAAAGCTAGGGTCACCAAACCTGGTACACAGGCTTACTCTGAGACCATGACCTCTGATTACAGGTTTGGGGTCAAAGGTCAAGGTTGACACTCCCTATGATCTCATACTATAGAACGTGTAAAGCTGTCTAGGGTCACCAAACCTGCCACACAGGTTCACCTTGGGGTCCTGACCTACAGCTATAGGTTGTACACTTTGTTGTATATTTGTGGATGATGGATGCTGGGATAGGTTCCAGCCCCCCCCCCCCACGACCTGAAAAGGATTAAGCAGAAGAAGATGGATGGATGGATGGATGGGCTTATCATAATTTGGTTCTGCCACAGTAATTATATTGAAAAGCTGAAAACTGCTCTCTGTCAGCAAGTATTGGGATTGCCAAAGAAAATGGAGGCAGGGGATATTGCACTCTCCTCAGAGTGCTCTTGTTGTATATTCGTGGATGATAGGCTTATTCTAATTTAGTTTTGCCCCAATAATTGTATGGAAAAGTTGAAAACTGCTCTCCTTCAGTGACATATTGGGATGTTCAAAGAAAACAGAGGCCCGAGGTGTTTCACTCATCGTAGTGCTCTTGTTTTGTATAAAATCATTATTTGCTGTATGGAAAGGGGGTAGCCTTGTGGAGGAACATTTTAAAAACATTTTTCCCATGGACTTTGGACCACAGTAATGTGTATGAATGGATTAAATGGAGTTGCAGTTCTTTTGGCAGTCAAAAGCTGTCACTAAAACATAAAATTCAAACAGTTAACTATACACAGTAACTTCCTGTTTCTGTATCTGAGGGGAAAACTAATAAAGTACACATCACAATTGTTCAGCTTATTTAAAAACGAGATTTATCAGGGTTTTATGGGTAGTTGGGCTGTACCATCGGCTGGTTTTCATTATGTTAGTTTATGTTCGCTCTTGGCCTTCCTGCTCTCATGGCATATAAAGTGTTTCCTTTCCACTATCAAATGCACTTTGAGAAGACAAGCAGGTCTTCCCTTTAATCCCTCTTTTATTGCCTCCTTGGGAGGAATCAGTATGCCAGGAGTGGCACATTAACATAGTGAAAATAACAAATGTGCGTCAATATATAAACACCGGCAAACATTTGTGTCAGAACAGCCCAAATGAGAAAGATGAATTTCAAGTTTTTAAGCACAAAAAATTGATAACATTTTAGCATAATAACAGCATTGTCATATTTTTTCCTGTGCAGCCTCCGCCTCAGAAGTTGTTACCAGAACACGCCCAAACCCTTGAGAGATATGCATGGGAGTCCTTTGACCCTCACAGCCAAGGTTAATGCACCTCAATACTCTGATATGAATTATATATTATGTTGTGTCATCCCTGTGAATTCACTTCGTGCACTCAAAGTAATGTAAACATGAATCTTGTCCTCTCCTTCAGTGACCTTCCTGTCCGAGAATGTTTTCCTGCTCCTGCAGTCCGTAGTGGTGAGTTTCATCATCGTCATACTTGTTCTTTTCACAGGATTTCCTCCTTAACCTTCCTGACTCATACAGGAGAAATAATGGTCTTCATCGCCTTCCCCATGACAGCAGCGTGCTCAGTTTGTCTTCCTTTCACACTCAAATGATTGCTTCCCATTTGCAGTCTCTTGCCGTTTACTTGTGGTGTTAAACTTTTTTCTGCATCTTCATTGTAGCACAATCGATGCTTTTGACTTAAATGGGCTTTATTAAGTTAAAGATCATGCAGAAAACCTCCATGTGAAGAAACAGATTTGAGAATGAATAAACCACAGTCTGAAACCTGGCCAAGGTCATCTGAATCTGCAGTTATGTTTTTATTAGTGCAGAGTACAACTGCTGATGTGTTTTGCAGATGGCGTGTCAGGAGAAAGACACAGAGTCCCTCAAGTCTCTTCAGACTGAGCTATGGTAAGGATTCAAAAATGCTGATGTCCATCATGTGAGGAATGTCTGTTACTGCTGCTTCTTATTTTTCCATATCGACCAGTTATTTTTGTGCTCCCTCCTCCCTATTTCAGGCCATTTCTGACTGCAGAGCAGAACCATCTCCTCCACCTGGTGGTTCAGGAGCGCATCGCACCATCTGGTCAAGGCATTTAGTGCTGTCCCGTTTTTACTCACTTCCTCTGGGAACCATGCTTTATATAATGGAACATTCCTGATTCTGACTGGGTCTGTTGTAAGGCCTGAAGGAGCGTTGTTTTCAAAATTTACAGTACATCCGGAAAGTATTCACAACGCTTCACTTTTTCCACATTTTATGTTACAGCCTTATTCCAAAAGGGATTAAATTCATTTTTTTCCTCAAAATTCTACACACAATACCCCATAACGACAATGTGAAAAACATTTTTTTTATTTTATTTTTTGCAAATGTATTAAAGATAAAAAACTAAGAAATCACATGTACATAAGTATTCACGGCCTTTGCTCAATACTTTGTTGATGCACCTTTGGCAGCAATTACAGCCTCAAGTTTTTTGGAATATGATGCCACAAGCTTGGCACACCTATCTTTGGGCAGTTTTGCCCATTCCTCTTTGCAGCACTTCTCAAGCTCCATCGGGTTGGATGGGAAGTGTCGGTGCACAGCCATTTTCAGATCTCTCCAGAGATGTTCAATTGGGTTCAAGTCTGGGCTCTGGCTGGGCCACTCAAGGACATTCACATAGTTGTCCTGAAGTCACTCCTTTGATATCCTGGCTGTGTGCTTAGGGTCGTTGTCCTGCTGAAAGATGAACTGTCACTCCAGTCTGAGGTCAAGAGCACTCTGGAGCAGATTTTCATCCAGGATGTCTCTGTACATTATTGCATTAATCTTTCCGTCTATCCTGACTAGTCTCCCAGTTCCTGCCCCTGAAAAACATCCCCACAGCATGATGCTGCCACCACCATTGGCGTGGTTATGAGCGGTGCTTGGTTTCCTCCAAACATGACGCCTGGCATTCATGCCAGACAGTTCAATCTTTGTCTCATCAGACCAGAGAATTTTGTTCCTCATGGTCTTGAGTCCTTCAGGTGCCTTTTGGCAAACTCCAGGTGGGCTGCCACATGCCTTTTGCTAAGGAGTGGCTTTCATCTGGCCACTTTACCATACAGGCCTGATTGGTGGATTGCTGCAGAGATGGTTATCCTTCTGGAAGGTTCTCATCTCTCCACAGAGGAACGCTGGAGCTCTGACAGGTTGACCATCGGGTTCTTGGTCACCTCCCTAAGGCTCTTCTCCCCCGATCGCTCCGTTTAGATGGCCGGCCAGCTATAGGAAGAGTCCTGGTGGTTCCGAACTTCTTCCATTTACAGATGATAGAAGCCACTGTGCTCACTGGGACCTTCAAAGCAGCAGAAATTTTTTCTGTACCCTTCCCCAGATTTGTGCCTCGACACAATCCTGTCTCAGAGGTCTACAGACAATTCATTTGTCTCCGTGCTTGGTTTGTGCTCTGACATGCACTGTCAACTGTTGGACCTTATATAGACAGGTGTGTGTCTTTTCAAATCATGTCCAATCAACTGAATTTACCACAGGTGGACTCCACTTAAGCTGTAGAAACATTTCAAGGATGATCAGTGGAACCAGGATGCACCTGAGCTCAATTCTGAGCTTCATGACAAAGGCTGTGAATACTTATGTACATGTGATTTCTTAGTTTTTTTATTTTTAATAGTTTTGCAAAAATCTCAAAAAAAACGTATTTCTCGTTGTCGTTATGGGGTATTGTGTGTAGAATTTTGAAGAAAAAAATGAATCCCTTTTGGAATAAGGCTGTAACATAACAAAATGTGGAGAAAGTGAAGCGCTGTGAATACTTTCCGGATGTACTGTATGTTGTAACTTGGAGTCATGCAGACTTGGTAAGATGTACAAAATTGTTAAGATTACAGTAATTGTTCTATTTTTTTTTTTTTAAATGAAGGCTTTAAAACTGGACCACTTCATAGATGTTATGTAAAATGGCTGTTTTAGATAAGGTAGAACTTATTGTTTGCACCTGTTTCAAAGATAAACTTCAAAAGATTTTATTTTGTTTTTATTAATAAATGACATGGCTTAAATTACAAACACTTCTATTGCATAGTTCTGTATTATGGAAAAATGAAACACCATTGTCCTCCATCCCTGGTTCACTTAATGTTCACTTGTACAAATGCATGTACTTTTCTTTTTTAATAGCAGCCCACTACAGACAAATAAACATGGTTAACAATAAAAACACTCAATACAAAATGCAACTAAAAAAATTTATATAATGGTTACAATGTAACATATTAAAGCATAATGAATTACTTTGGTATTGATGATACAAGAATAAAACCACTGATGGTGTAACTCAAAGCTTGTTTTTCCTGATTGTTCAAGCACTACAACAGGAATGTTTTACCTACATGCATCACCTTAGATACAGTATATATTTTTATTATTCCACCTCACATCAGGTGACAAGGTCTCCCATCTTGAAATATTTTTAAACACGTCTCACCAGCACAGCTTTCTTAGATTCTTAAAACGCAAACATGTTGGGAATTTTCAATTTCCTCTTGAGTTGTAAATTATGGCTCAACAAAAACACAAACAAAAAAAGCTTTAGATTAACTCAAGGAGCTAATGCAATGACTTAGCATCTGTCCATCTGTATTTCACAGGAATCACTACTCCTGGGCAACTGCCTCAAAGCTCACCAAACTCCCTCACAATGATCCTCAGGTGGCTCTACATCCAAGTTGCGGTCAAGGTCAAACAGGAGATCTGGGCACGAAAAATCAATACTCCTCCTAGGCAATTGCCCTAATTCTCAACAAATTCAAGCACATCACGTGGGTCTGCATCAAGGTTGTGCTCAAGGTCAGGAGATCTCAGCGCATATATGATTTTATAGTTGTTACTCCTAGGCATTTGATCTAATTCTCAAACTCCCACACAAATACCCTCAGGTTTGTCTGCAGACAGGTTGTGTTCAAAGTCAAAGGTCAGAAAATCTGGGTATTTTATGATTTCATGAAAAATGATGTTCCTCCTAGGCCATTGTCCATGACCTTGAGCACATCCTAGATGGGTCTGCACCTAGGATGTGTTTATAAAGTCAGTGGTCAGCAGATTTGAGCACTCTTGGGGAGATTTTGCCAGGCTGGAATGAGCTGCTCTGTCCTTGACATTCTGGTTTTACAGGTTGAAGTAAAAGTCAAAAGTCCTATTTATTTCTATTGAATTTGGATACAGATTTCAAATCTAGCAGGAAATGCTTCTCCTTTAATAACAAATACATCAAGATGCTGAATAAACAGCAGCATTGTTACATGGGTGAGTCTTGGGCTGGTCAATAAAATGTGGAGTTTTATGTTGGCACAAGACATTTATTGACTAGTCAGTTGTGGACTATACAGTATATGGCTACATATCTGGTTGGCAGCAACATGCAATATCTGACACCGCTAGATAAGATATTAGAATTGCCTTTTATTTCAACCAGTCTCATCTGTCAGCTGCAGATGTGTCAACTGAAAATTGTCCATTGACAATTTTTTTCAGCAGTGACAGAAAAATCTGAAAGCTGTTTGTCATTTAGGCAGATTACACTGAGGGTGATCTCTAATTAAGATCAATAAAAATGACAGGTATAGATTATAACAGTTTTTTTCACAACCTTGTCTGTCAAAATGATATAACAAAAAATGTGGTGCAACCTCTGGTCAGATGGATAAATGATCTTGGCAAAGGAGTTCTCATGAATGCAGACATCAAAAATGTGCTCAAAACTTAACAGAAATGTTTTGGGGTTTTTTTTGCATGCACAGAAAGAACTCTTCACCATTTACAAAATGAGGGCAGAAATGAAAATGTTTTATAGATTGATGGCACTCGTGTCTCTGTAGCAAATATAATTAGACAGTCAGCCACTAGTTTCCACAGTGTAAAGACTGACAATGAGAAAATGCTTTCTGGCATTGCCCAAAAACATCCATATAACCAGCACCTGTGAAGCTGCTCTCAGGCCAGGAAATGTCCAACAGCTCTCAGCAGCTTCCTCTTTTTCATTCTAAAGGTTGTGCTTTTTATTAGGGATTAATTTTAACTTTTGACATTGTGAAGGACAAATATGTAGTTTTAACTACCAAAAACAATTTGTGTTGTTTTAGAGTTCATCAAACAAGCTGTATATAAAGATGTCTGAAATAGTCCATTTTCATCTTGTATTTCAAAATTAACACCCCCCCCCCCCCCAATCTGACTAAATAAAGGCTCTCTAAATGGGCCAATCACAACTAACCAGACAGAAATCATTTGTTGCTAACTGAGGGAACTGAAGGTGGGGCTTGTTGGTTTGTAACTTAAGTAAAACCCAGGAAGTGAAACCTGATCATTTCCATAAGAGCATAAATACACAATGCGTACATAAAGGCAGTGTGTGTGTTGATATTTTAATGATATACAGTGGAGATCAAAATTAGAGAACAATGTATTATTACTTTATTTACTCTAACATGTTATTCTTCATTGTTCAGAATTTGACAGAATATCAGCTGTGGCTATACCACTGCTGTACGAGCAGTTTTTTTTAAAATAACCAAGGCACTTCAACACAAACATTTCGTCAAAAAAAAAAACCTGAGCAAAAAGTTTCTCACACTGCTCTGGTTTGATCTTGGTCCATTCTTCTTGCAGTCTCTTCCACAGTTCAGTAACTGTAGTGGATTTCTTAGCCACCACTTTGTCACCAAGGATTTTCCAGAGTCTTAATGGGGTTCAGATCTGGACTCTCGGCTGGCCATTTCATTGTTTCAGTATTGTTAGATTCAAAGAACTGTTTAACCCGTTTTGCAGCGTGACAGGGGGCACTGTCTTGCATGAAAATTGTGGGCTGATTGGGAGACAATTGCAGTGAAGGAACTGCATGTTGCTGAAGGAGGTTCACATAAACATTTGCATTCACCCTCCCATGTAGCGGTGCAAGAGGCCCAACTCCTGCTGCAGAAAACATCCCCAAACTATGACACTTCTTCCTCCAAATTTAACTGACTTCTTTACACACTTTGGGTTCAGTCTTTCCCCAGTTTGACAGCAAACATATCATTTCCCATCAGACCCAAATGAACTGAACTTACTCTCATCAATGAAGTGCACTCTGGACCAGTTCTCTTCTGTCCACACAACATGCTCCTCAGCAAAGGCAAGACTAACATTTTTATTCTTTCTGCTGATGAGAGGTTTGGTCACTGCAGAGTGAACTTTGAGTCCAGATTGTCTTTAAAAGAAAGGCACTGTGTGCCGAGATAGATCCTTGCCCTGTTCAGCAGTGAACCAGCAAGCTATTCCAGCTGCAGTGCTGAACCAATTTCCCATTGAATCTTCACATAATCCTGTCCCCCAAACCAGAGCAGTATGAGAAACTAGTGATGTCCTGTGGGAGCAGATGTGCTGAAGTCATTCAAAAGAAGGGCCTTACACTTCCTATTAATTTTTGAATCCTATAGCACTAAAAAAAAAATGTTTAAATCTTATCTTCTGACACAGTGGTCACTGTTCTTTAATTTTGCTTTTTTTAACAAAATAAATGTTTGTGTTGAAGTGCCTTGGTTATTAAAAAAAACATGCTAGTACAACAGTGGTATAGCCACAGCTGATATTCTGTCAAATTCTGAACAATGAAGAATAACATACAGTGTTGTGAAAAAGTGTTTGCCCCGTCCTGATTTCTCATTTTTTTGTATGTTTGTCACACTTAATGTTTCAGATCATCAAACAAATTTAAATATTAGACAAAGATAACACAAGTAAACAAAAAAATCCAGCTTTTAAATAAAGCTGTTTATTATTAAGGGGAAAAAAATCCAAACCTACAAGGCCCTGTGTGTATAAGTGGTTGCCCCCTAAACCTAATAACTGGCTGGGCCACCCTTACCAGCAACAACTGTAATCAAGTGTTTGCAATAACTGACAATGAGTCTTTTACAGTGCTGTGGAAGAATTTTGGCCCACTCATCTTTGCAGAATTGTTGTAATTCAGCCACATTGGCCAGTTTTTGAGCATGAACTGCCTTTTTAAGGTCATACTACAGCATCTCAATTGGATTCAGGTCAGGACTTTGACGAGGCCACTCCAAAGTCTTCATTTTGTTTTTCTTAAGCCATTCAGAGGTGGACTTGCTAGTGTGTTTTGGCTCATTGTCCTGCTGCAGAACCCAAGTGTGCTTCAGCTTGAGGTCACAAACAGATGGCCGGACATTCTCCTTGAGGATTTTTTGGTAGACAGCAGAATTCATGCTTCCATTTACCACAGCAAGTCTTCCAGGTCCTAAAGCAGCAAAACAGCCCCAGACCATCACACTACCACCACCACATTTTACTGTTGGTATGATGACTGGAGTGATGGCTCAGTTGGTAGAGCATCCGCCCCACACCCGGGAGGCAGGGGTTCAAATCCCGGCCAGGTCATGCCGAAGACCATATAAAAGTGAAACTTCCTGCTGTCCAGCTTGGTGCTCAGCAATAATGGAATGGAGGAGGGAAATCTGTGGCGGCGCCTTGCATGGCAGCAGCCCTCTGATTCTACACTTGGTGTGTGTGATTAACACTGTAGATAATTTAATGTTCCTTTTCTGAAATGCTGTGTTACTTTTACGCCAGATGTAATGGGACACACACCTTCCAGAAAGTTCATCTTTTGTCTTGTCAGTCCACAGAGTATTTTTCCAAAAGTCTTGGGGATCATCAAGTTTTCTGGCAAAACTGAGACGAGCCTTTATGGTTTTTTTTGCTCAGCAGTGGTTTTCGCCTTGGAACTCTGCTATGCAGGCCATTTTTGCCCAGTCTCTTTCTTATGGTGGAGTCATGAACACTGACCTTAACTGAGGCAAGTGAGGCCTGCAGTTCTTTGGTGGTGTTGTGGGGTATTTTGTGACCTCTTGGATGAGTCGTTGCTGTGCTCTTGGGGTAATTTTGGTTGGCCAGTCATTCCTGGGAAGGTTCACCACTGTTCCATGTTTTTGCCATTTGTGGATACTGGCTCTCACTGTGGTTCGCTGGAGTCCCAAAGCTTTAGAAATGGCTTTATAACCTTTTCCAGACTGATAGATCTCAGTTACTTTGTTTCTTATTTGTTCTTGAATTTCTTTGGATTGCAGCATGATGTCTAGCTTTTGAAGATCTTTTGGTCTACTTCACTTTGTCAGGCAGGTCCTATTTAAGTGATTTCTTGATTGAGAACAGGTGTGGCAGTAATCAGGCCTGGGTGTGGCTAGAGAAACTGAACTCAGCTTTCCAAAGATGTGATAAACCACAGTTAATTTATGTTTTTAACTAACTAACTAACTAACCTGCACTTATATAGCGCTTTTCTAGTCACAAAGACCACTCAAAGCGCTTTCATTAATACTAACCCTCTATTCTAAGGGCCTATAGGAAACAGATATCTAGGGACAATTTAGAACAGCCAATTAACCTAACATGCATGTTTTTGGCATGTGGGAGGAAACCGGAGAAATCCCGGAGTAAACCCACGCAACACGGGGAGAACATGCAAACTCCACACAGATCACTGTTGGTCGGGGGCTGGGATCGAACCCACGATCCCCACAATCCCCCGGCCAAGGGTAAACTGTGCTGCCGCAGTGCTAACCACTGCGCCACCGTGCAGCCCCCCCTGTGGGGGGGATCACTTTTTCACACAGGGCCATGTAGATTTGGATATTTTTTACCCTTAATAATAAACACCTTCATTTAGAAACTGCATTTTGTGTTTACTTGTATTATCTTTGTCTAACACTTAAATCTGTTTGATGATCTTAAACATTTAAGTGTGACAAACATACAAAAAAATAAGAAATCAGGAAGGGGGCAAACACTTTCACACCACTGTATGTTAGAATAAATCAAGTATTAATACACTGTTCTCTGATTTTAATCTTCACAGTACATGTGAACCACTGCCACGATAACACCATTTTGCACAAGATGGGCTATTAGTACTTGATCTACTGGCTTTGTTAATTATCAAGTAAATTGTAGTAGAAACATCAGCGTGGCATTATAAAAATAATTAAAAAAAGTATAAAAATATCTCAGAAGCCAATCATTTTCCCTTAAAGTACACACGGATGTACACAGCTAAACTATATCTAACTACCACTCTAAAGACAACTGTCATAAATGATTTATTAGTCATTTTATGATTATAATCATATAAAGTAAGTACAGGTACATCTCAAAAAATTAGAATATCATGAAAAAGTTCAACCTTTTTTGTCACTCATTTCAGAAAGTGAAAACCCTTATAGATTCATTACACAGAGTGAAATATTTTAAGCCTTTATTTCTTGGACTTTTGATGATTATGGCTTACAGATAATGAAAACCCAAAATTCAGTGTCTCAGAAAACTAGAATATTACATAGGATCAATAAAAAAAAAGGATATTTTAAACAAATGTCAGGCTTCTGAAAAGTATGTTCATTTCTATACACTCAATACTTGATTGGACCTCCTTTTGCATGAATTACTGCATCAATGCGGCATGGCATGGAGGCGATCAGCCTGTGACACTGCTCAGGTGTAAAGGAAGCCCAGGTTGCTTTGATAGCGGCCTTCAGGTCATCTGCATTGTTGGGTCTGGTGTCTCTCATCTTCCTCTTGACAGTACCCCATAGATTCTCTATGGGGTTCGGGTCAGGCGAGTTTGCTGGCCAATCAAGCACAGTAACACCATGGTCACCGAACCAGCTTTTGGTACCTTTAGCAGTGTGGGCAGGTGCCAAGTCCTGCTGGAAAATGAAATCAGCATCTCCATAAAGTTTGTCAGCAGAAGGAAGCATGAAGTGCTCTAAAATTTCTTGGTAGATGTCTGCGTTGACTGTGGACTTCAGAAAACACAGTGGACCAACTTCACACTGGACTTCAAGCAATGGGGATTCCGTGCCTCTCCACTCTTCCTCCAGACTCTGGGACCTTGATTTCCAAATGACATACAAAATTTACTTTCATCTGAAAAGAGGACTTTGGACCACTGAGCAACAGTCCAGTTCTTTTTCTCCACAGCCCAGGTAAGACACTTCTGACGTCTCTGGTTCAGGAGTGGCTTGACATGAGGAATGTGACATTTGTAGCCCATGTCTAGGATTTGTCTGTGCATAGTGACTCTTGATGCACTGACTCCAACCTCAGTCCACTCCTTGTGAAGTTCCCCCAAATTCTTGAATGGATTTTGCTTGACAATCCTCTCAAGGCTGCGGTTATCCCTTTTGCTGGTGCACCTTTTCCTACCACAGTTTTTCCTTCCACTCAACTTTCTACAAATATGCTTGGATACAGCACTCTGAACAACCAGCTTCTTTAGCAATGACCTTTTGTGGCTTACCCTCCTTGTGGAGGGTGTATCTGTCAAGTCAGTAGTCTTCCCCATGATTGTGTAGCCTACTGACCCAGACTGAGAGACCATCTAAAGGTTCAGGAAACATTTGCAGGTGTTTTGAGTTAATTAGCTGATTAGGGTGTGACACTGACTTTCCAATATTGAACTTTTTCACAAAATTCTAATTTTCTGAGACACTGAATTTTGGGTTTTCGTTATCTGTAAGCCATAATCATCAAAATTTCAGGAAATAAATGCTTGAAATATATCACTATGAGTAATGAATCTATATAATATATGGGTTTCACTTTCTGAAATGAGTGACAAAAAATATTGAACTTTTTCATGATATTCTAATTTTTTTAGATGGACCTGTTTTTATAGAGGGCACACACTCCTTTTCAAAACAACTGAACTCCACACTAAAAAAACAGAAAGAAAAAAATGATCAGCAAATGATGTTTAAGTGACATGAGTATTTTTGGTTCATGTCAATTACTATTCAAAATACTGCATAAAAATGGCTTAAGATTGAACATGCCATGCTCTGATCTTCAGATAGTATTCAACATTAAGTTTTTATTCTAAGTTTTGAAAGGGAAACATGAGCCCTGCCCTCATTCTTTTCACTCGCTCTTCTTCCGCAGGATGAGGTAGGTGATCGCTAAGAGGAAGGTGAAGACAAAAGAGATCCATGCCAGGACATAGCAGTGTCCATAACGTCCCTGCGTGTCGTTGGCGTGTAGCTGGGCCGTGTAGATTGAGGCTGCTATCATTATACACAGGCCTGCGGGAGAGAGGCACAATGTTATTACAAATGCTGAGACAAGGCAATCATAAAGTAATTATTTTTCCTGTTGCAAGATAAGGATCATGAACAAAGACTCTGAAACAGACCACAAAATTAACAGTTCCACCTAGTTAATTACACACTCCTGTAAACCTGTGATAATGGAGGTCAAAACCCTTCTCTTGTGCTTTCTGATGACTCTTAATGAACTCACAGGACCGCTAAATGACATCTTGTGTCCACAGATTTTGAATATTGTAAAATATTATGACCTAAAGACACACATAATGCTTTTTGGTGATTACAACAGCAAAGCAGCCGAGGAAATAATGTACGATAAATGACAATGTCCCTAGTTTGCATAAGACTGAGGGCATATCTGTCTATTCATCTGAGATTTCTTCATTAGCTTTGGCCACATTTTCTTTAGTGCAGGGGGCTGCAATCTGTGGTCCCAGAGCCACGTGGAGCTCTTTTATCCCCAACCAGTGGTTTCAGAAAAAAGTCGCAAATTTACAAGAAAAAAAAAATCTCAAATTTAGAAGCAACAACCTTGAATTTTAGAGAAAAATCTCACAAATTTAAAAGAAGACAGAAGCAAATGTATGAGAATTAAAGCACTAGCTCTGCCTTCCAATTTTCATGACACTTTGTTATACATGACAGTCTCTGAAAATGTTTGTGGTTTTTTGGGGGATAGAGACATGTAATGAACCCATTATTCACTTCAACTTCATTTATATAGCATCTAATTCCATGCAACAAAGAAAATTAATTTGTTCCTCTTACTGGTGTCAAAGTTAACACCCTACTTAATGCCAACAATTTAAAAAATTGCGGTTAATCGCGGCAGAACAAATAAAGTGGGGCGGAACTTTCAAAGGGCAGATACTGTTTTCAGTCGGACAGTCTGTGATGTGACTCAAAATAGAGACATTAAGCCCAGTTCATAGCAGAAACTCCTCATTTTATTTAATTCTGGATGTTCAAATCAGTTTGCTGGAGTATCACTGTCATTCTATGTGGACATATGGACCGTATCAATGCACAATCTCGACCTGAACGCTGGAGAGAAGAGGATAACGTGGCTAACTGCTAAGCTAAAGGCTAACAAGTAAACTAAATGACGTAATAATTCTAAGCTGAAGTACATGCAGCATTTCTGCAGTACTTATAAGTTGTTGGGTTTTTTGAGAATATTCTGGATAGTTTTTGTCATTTTTGACACACTGAAACCTACGGCTACCTACGGCTGTCAGACTTTATAACCTAAGCAGGGCTACTTGCAGAGATAGCAAAAAAATGTGACGACCTAATAGTAGGAAACCAGGCACCGCTCATAACCACGCCAATGGGGGTGGCAGCATCATGCTGTAGGGATGTTTTTCAGGGGCAGGAACTGGGAGACTAGTCAGGATAGACGGAAAGATGAATGCAATAATGTACAGAGACATCCTGGATCAAAACCTGCTCCAGAGCGCTCTTGACCTCAGACTGGAGCGACGGTTCATCTTTCAGCAGGACAACGACCCTAAGCACACAGCCAAGATATCAAAGGAGGGGCTTTAGGACAACTCTGTGAATGTCCTTGAGTGGCCCAGCCAGAGTCCAGACTTGAAACCAATTGAACATCTCTAGAGAGATCTGAAAATGGCTGTGCACCGACGCTTCCCATCCAACCTGATGGAGCTTGAGAGGTGCTGCAAAGAGGAATGGGCAAAACTGCCCAAAGATAGGTGTGCCAAGCTTGTGGCATCATATTCAAAAAGACGAGGCTGTAACTGCTGCCAAAGGTGCATCAACAAAATATTGAGCAAAAGCTGTGAATACTTATGTACATGTGATTTCTTAGTTTTTTATTTTTAATAAATTTGCAAAAATCTCAAAAAAAACTTTTTTCATGTCTTCATTATGGGATGTTGTGTGTAGTATTTTGAGGAAAAAAAATGAATTTATTCCATTTTGGAATAAGGCTGTAACATAACAAAATGTGGGGGGAAAAATGAAGCACTGTGAATACTTTCCAGATGCACTGTACAAATGCCCTGGCTTGGCAAACAAACAGTACAAAACCAAAAAATTATTTAACTTATAATGCAAAAACAAGAAAAGTGGCAAATGTTCATGTTTTATGGTACATGTCCACCGCTCCATTTGTTGTCGAAAGACATCGCATAGGGATTGCGGTGCGGTGCGGTGCGGTGCGGGGATAGGCGTAACCAGGTGGAGTTATAGAAAAATATGTGATATTATTAAAAAAAAAAAAAAAATAGTCAAAGAACTCATCTGTCCTGCTGTTGAGAACAGACAGGCTGCACCTGAGTGGTCACCGGATCTGGCCGTGGGCAGTCTTCCTTGAACTGAACTGAAGGTGAACTCCGAGTCTCATATCTTAGAAATAAACCAGCAAAAAGCATTTCTAATAACACTTTGTGCGAGAAATAGTAGGTGCAGTTAATGAATCTGTCATTATTTGACATAAAAAACTGCTGGTTTAAACGTTCAGCACCACATTGCTGCAGCCAGCTACCCAGACCTCATTTGCATAACCTTAAAACAATTTCAACTTTATGCAAATGAGCAGTAGGGAGAAGCACAGGCGACTTGACACACCGCAACTGGAATGTCGCCGTACCAGAGCCAAATACTTTCTGTTGCATTTCACATACACAATGAATGGGAAGCAAAAAATGGCAGATCCAGTGGACACATATCATTGGAGCCAGATACAATTAGATTTTCTAGAATTTTTACTGGAAATGGGCACACAAGTGATTAGTCAACTATCAAATTAGTTGTTGATTAGTCGAATAATTCTTACAACCCTCATCTGTACTCAGTATTATCAGGTCAAACAATCTACAGCTACATGCAAGCTAACTTCATTGATGTCCTCAGTCTTTCAGGATTTAGCACATAAAATATGAATAAGGGAAAATCAAAAGAAGCAGACATCAATAGTTCTTAAAATGTGCACGCCAATCGTTCACCTCCAGGTTACTTACAGGCGATCATCTGTAAAATGCCAGTGAAGGTGAACCGCTGGCCTTTGGGCAGGGTGAATAACTGACCCACGAACACAAACAAGGCAAGAATGGTGAAAACACAGGCGAGCACTGTAGTAGCCTGAACTGCCTGGAGGTAATCTGCAGATGAAGGACAACGGATCAGGTACACAGTGAGTAAAGCTTCAACATATAAGTGGTAAATTTTATTGACTTTCTATAGTTTTAAAATAAGTATACAGTGGTCTGAGAAAGTGTTTGCCCCCTTCCTGATTTCTCATTTTTCTGTATGTTTGTCACACTAAAATGTTTCAGATCATCAAACAAATTTAAATATTAGACAAAGATAACACAAGTAAACACAAAATGCAGTTTCTAAATGAAGGTGTTTATTGTTAAGGGGGGAAAACAATCCAAACCTACATGGCCATGTGAAAAAGTGATTGCCCCCTAAACCTAGTAGCTGGTTGGGCCACCCTTAGCAGCAACAATTGCAATCAAGCATTTGCGATAACTGGCAATGAGTCTTTTACAGCGCTGTGGAGGAATTTTGGCCCACTCATCTTTGCAGAATTGTTGTAATTCAGCCACATTGGAGGGTTTTCGAGCAAGAACTGCCTTTTTAAGGTCATGCCACAGCATCTCAATCGGATTCAGGTCAGGACTTCGACTAGGCCACTCCAAAGTCTTCCTTTTGTTTTTCTTAAGTCATTTAGAGGTGGACTTGCTGGTGTGTTTTCAATCATTGTCCTTCTGCAGAACCCAAGCGCGCTACTGCTTGAGGTCACGAACAGATGGTCGGACATTCTCCTTCAGGATTTTTTGGTAGACAGAAGAATTCATGGTTCCATTTACCACAGCAAGTCTTCCAGGTCCTGAAGCAGCAAAACAGCCCCAGACCATCACACTACCACCACCATATTTTACTGTTGGTATGATGTTCCTTTTCTGAAATGCTGTTTTACTTTTCAGTCCCTCCAGGATTTCGCGATGTTGTGATCGCACCAATTCATGTGAAATCAGCCAATCAGCGCAACTATTGTGCGACCTTGCAACTTTGTCCAATCACCGCAACTTTCCCGCAATTTTGACCAGTCCTCGTCAACTTCCGCCAATTTCACCAATCAAATTTATCTCCAACACACTGAAACGCTCAGTCTAACCAATCAAATGCATTGCTGCACCGCGTTCACTTCCGTGTTTACAATGAGTAGTGAGTTTATAGTTTACAGTGAGTAACGGAACACATTTGCAAACAGAGTGTGTGATTTAAAAAAAAAACAAAAAAAAAAACCACTCACCCGTGAGGTTTTCAACACCGTGCCTTCTACCATGTCCCCCAGCCTGCCCCTGGACGCCTCGCTACAACTCCATCCTGACCGTGTGTACGAAGCGCTGGGTTTGTGTTGAAAAACATGCGCCTGCTCAAAAGCACCCCATCGCGAGAGTGCGCGGGAGCAGAGGACACTACACTACAGCAAGTGTTTGAACATTTATACATCTTTAGAGTTAAAATCATTACTACATCTGGTCAACGAGCTTTAAAACTGTTAATCTCCAGTGTGGACACCCCCCCCCCCCCCGCCTTACCGCTGTAAATGAAAGCTGTGTGTGTGTGTGTGTGTGTGTGTGTGTGTGTGTGAGTGAGAGAGAGAGAGAGAGAGAGAGAGAGAGAGAGAGAAGACCAACATTCAGCAGACAGACAGACCCAAAGGTCTTAGGGATCATCAAGACGTTTTCTGGCAAAACTGAGACGAGCCTTTATGTTCTTTTTGCTCAGCAGTGATTTTCATCTTGGAACTGTGCCATGCAGGCCATTTTTGCCCAGTCTCTCTTATGGTGGAGTCATGAACACTGATTTTAACTGAGGCAAGTGAGGCCTGCAGTTCTTTGGATGTCGTTGTGGGGTCTTTTGTGACCTCTTGGATGAGTTGTCGCTGCGCTCTTGGGGTAATTTTGGTCAGCCGGCCACTCCTGGGAAGGTTCACCACTGTTCCATGTTTTCACCATTTGTGGATAATGGCTCTAACTGTGGTTCGCTGGAGTCCCAAAGCTTTAGAAATGGCTTTATAACCTTTTCCAGACTGATAGATCTCAATTACTTTGTTTCTCATTTGTCCCTGAATTTCTTGAGATCACAACTTGATGTCTAGCTTTTGGTCTACTTCACTTTGTCAGGCAGGTCCTATTTAAGTGATTTCTTGATTGAGAACAGGTGTGGCAGTAATCAGGTGTGGGTGTGGCTAGAGAAATTGAACTCAGCTTTCCAAAGATCTGATAAACCACAGTTACTTTATGGTTTTTTTTGTTTGCTTTTTGTTTGGTTTTTTTGGGGGGGGGCAATCACTTTTTCACACAGGGCCATGTAGGTTTGGGATTTTTTTTACCTTTAAAGGCCAAATGTCACGTAATTTTTTTTTCTAAATGACAACGAATTTAGATAAAATACACATAGCTTAAACCAAATATTCATACCGGAGACCATATCACCCACCTGTATTTACATAATTGCACAAAATACACCAGGTGAAGGCCCCACCTTGCTTGCTGGCTTGTGACAGCCAGTCCAGACCACGCCCATGTTTTTGACATCACCAGTTGTACCCTGGCTGCCCTGCCTATCCACATTCACACTTATCAACATTGGACAATCATGACGGAAAGTGACAGCGATTGTGAACAAATTAGTTTAGTTTTGTCTTTTTTTTTTTTGGTCTTTTTTTTTGTCAGTGGTTCAGACAGTGACAGAGGCATAGAACCTTACAGGTTCGAGCCGTCCGAGACGGAATCAGATGCTTTGTCTGATGACAACAGTTCCACCGATGACCAGAGAGCAGAACCAGTGGAAAATGTCATTGAACTGGACATTAATCGCCTCCAGAATTGCGAAGCCGAAGGGGGTCTGTCCAGGGCGCCCCATAAATATTGATTTTTCGGAAGCCATTATTATTACAGTGGAGGAGAGCCGCTGCTGTCAAGAAATTGACCAGATCAATATGAAAATGGAGGCGCATACCTGTCAAGGGAGACGTTTTCGCCGTATTTTGGTGGGCGGAGTGGTGGTGGACACTTTTCTGGGAAATGTTTTAAATGTAGTTCGTGTTGTTATTGTCAAATATTTTTTTTTCCACAATATCTTTATTGAACCTTTTTTTAACAAACATGATACAAACAATCAAACACTAACACTAAAGTACTACAAAAAAAAAATGCACTAAAAAACACCAACAACCACCAACAAAATCAAATCTTCAACAATGCTCCTCTGTTTAGTCTAGACAATCCAATACATAAGTATACATATTATGTTCACCAGTTTGGAATTTACAAGGTACACACACATCATTTACCTTCTTCTTCAAGAGTTATGTTTAAATTTTTTACATAATCAATAAAAGGTCTCCATATATTCTCAAACACAATTTCCTTTGATTTCAGTATATATGTTATTCTTTCTAATGGAAGGTTTGTTAACATCTGTCTTAACCACTGAGTCACATCTGGTCTATGAGTCTTTTTCCATAATAGTGCAATACATTTTTTGGCATTAAGCAAACTGAGGTCTATGAATGTTCTTTCACTTTTATTAAAATTATGCTTTTCTGGGTACAGACCCAACAAAAACAGTTTAGGATTCAATATGATTTGTTTTGAGATTATTTTTTCCAATTATTACCCTCACCTCTTCCCAAAACATTCTTATTAATCTACATTCCCATACACAATGAAATAGGGTTCCTTTACTTTCCATGCATTTTGTGCATGTATCTGGTATATTTTTGTTATATCTATTTAACTCCTCCAGTGTAACATACATCCGCATTAACCATTTGAAATGTATCAATTTAAGGCGTACATTTATTGATTTGGTTTGAGCTTCTGTACAAGCCAATTCCCATTGTTCCTCTGAAATTTCAGTTTGCAGATCTTCTTTCCAGTAGTTTAATCTTTTCAGTGAATTTTCACTTGAAGATAGTGTCAATGAGTTATAAAACTCTGAAATAATACCCTTTCTTTTACTATCTTTCATCAACATTTTTTCCAAGGATGAATAGATAGGTCGAGTGAGAGCTTTATTTTATTGTCAAATATTTTAAGGAAAATACGGGGAAAATGCAATTTTAGCAAAAACGGGCGTATTGCCATTTCTGTACGCCCAAAAGGAAAAATATACTGGAAAAAAAAATTGAGTGTTTTGCGGAGCACTCCTGTGTGTGATCAGCCACAGCTGGTGCTGGCAGATCGCTCAGCGTCAGCTATTCGCACTACCATGAGAAGTGTGGAGTCACTCATTAGTTTAATTGTCTGGGCGGGCTGATCGCTCAGCGTGAGCTATTCACACTACCATGAGAAGTGTGGAGTCACTCATTAGTTTAATTGTCTGGGCGGGCTGATCGCTCAGCTTGAGCTGTTCTCACTACAATGAGAAGTCATTAGGACAATGGTTTAACACATTGAGCTGTGCAGCGGTTGCGGAACAGACAGAGATCCCAGAGAGGTGTCCCTTGTTGCTCCGCCGTTCCTTATAGCCGCTTTTTACGGTGTTGAAGTACGGCGAAAACGTCTCACTTGACAGGTATGAAAACATTTCCCAGAGAAGTGTCCCTTATTACCCAGCTGTCCCTGATAGTCCCGTTTTAAGGTATGGGTGAAATATCCAATTTTTTCTTTCTTGTTGCTCACTTCAACCTTCCAGTCTCCATATAAACAATCAATTGAAATACCCCAAGCATCAAACTAGGGTACAATCGATTTTGTCACTTCCGCCTTCTTCCCCAGGCGATTCCAGGGGCCGTGTCAGGCCAAGCGCGGCAGTTTTAAATTAACGAATATTCCGTTGTTACTGAAGCATATGCACCAAGACCCGAACGGATCGGTTCCCTTTTATATCTAGTTTCAAGATATTTAAAGTACCCTGTTACGTGACATTTGGCCTTTAATAATAAACACCTTCATTTAAAAACTGCATTCTGTGTTTACTTGTGTTATCTTTGTCTAGTATTTAAATTTGTTTGATGATCTGAAACATTTAAGTATGACAAACATACAAAAAAATGAGCAATCAGGAAGGAGGCAAACACTTTTTCACACCACTGTATATGCAATAACAACACAATGAAAACAGTCTCAGGCTGTCCTGATTCCCAGGTTTTGGGAATCTGAATATTCAGGAATGATACAGAATGAACATCTAAATATTGTGTATGTCACGGTGGATGCTCCTCCAGAGTGCAGGATACAGAACCCAAACGTGAGACTTAAAGTTTGCAACAGTTCATTCAGAAAACAGAAAATAAACCTCAGCTCATGGACTGAAAATAAAGGCAAACACTGGGCAGGAAAATCACAGGCTAGGTCAGAACAGAAGCATGTTGTTCACGTGGATATGAAATTTAGGATGCTCCCCCGAGCTATGGGGCATTGTCCCTTAAATAAAGCAAAGGAAATTAACAAAATCAAAAACAGCAGTGGATAATCAAGAACGTAACATGACATGAAACAAGCTAGGTGAAAACGGAAGTAAACAAAAGGTGCTGTCAAAATAAAAGCCCAAACCAAAACCACAGCTGATGACAGAAATAATACATAACCATAATCACAACCAAGAACCCAGAACAGGACAGGAATAAATACAAGACAGAGATTATAACCCAAATGGATGTAAACACAGATAAATACACCATAATAAACTAAGAACTCAAGTAAGGATGATAAAAACACAAGAACAGAACCATAACTCTAATAATAATAATAATTAATACAGAAAATCCCCAAAAGAAACGCAAAGCAAGGACGTGAGCTGGCACCCATGTCCTGGTGAAAAGAAATACAAACTATAAATCAAGGTGAGGACATGGTGCCCAGCCCACGTCCTGACAGTACTCCCCTCTTAAGGGGTGGAAACCAGATGCCCCAAAAACCAAAAACAGAAAATGACCTACTCAAGGTGTGTGGTAGGGGCACAAGGCCAGGTGGGCCGAAACAACCCCCCCCCCCCCCACACACACACACACATGCACACAAAGTTAAATATATATACACTACCGTTCAAAAGTTTGGGGTCACCTCAGACAATTTTGTGTTTTCCATGAAAAGTCACACTTTTATTTACCACCATGAGCTGTAAAATGAATAGAAAATATAGTCAAGACATTGACAAGGTTAGAAATAATGATTTGTATTTGAAATATTTTTTTCCTTCAAACTTTGCTTTCGTCAAAGAATCCTCCATTTGCAGCAATTACAGCATTGCAGACCTAACATGATAGCACAAGGGTTTTCTAATCATCCATTAGCCTTCTGACACAATGAGCAAACACATTGTACCATTAGAACACTGGAGTGATAGTTGCTGGAAATGGGCCTCTATACACCTATGTAGATATTGCACCAAAAACCAGACATTTGCAGCTAGAATAGTCATTTACCACATTAGCAATGTATAGAGTGTATTTCTGATTAGTTTAAAGTTATCTTCATTGAAAAAAGTGTTTTTCCTTTCAAAAATAAGGAAATTTTTAAGTGACCCCAAACTTTTGAACGGTAGTGTGTGTGTGTGTGTGTGTATATATATATATATATATATATATATACTGTATATATACAGTATATATATATATATATATATTGCTCCAGCTGAAGAGGAGCTCCCTATCTCCGATGAGCCGGGAGCAGGTGGCCCGTCCACCTCTGGCATGGAGAACTCCTCAGAGAGCAAAAATTCTCTGAGGAAGGAGGAAAGGTCCTCCCACAGGTGGGGTTTGGATGCTGTGATCAGGCAAGCACTTCTCCACACCAAGGCCTGCCACTCATCCCCCCAATGACAGAGTCTGTAGCACTCGGTCAGCTGGCTGGTGACCAGGCACAGCTCCCAGCGACTGTCCGAATCCTTTGTCGTGGTGCTCGGGAGAGAGGAGAAGGAGGTGAGAGCCGGGGAGTGGAAGCGGCAGCAGATGTTATAGCTGAGACAGGTGGCGAAGACTCAGCAGTGGTGGGTGGCTGCTGCCTAGCCCCACCACCGGGAACAAGGCAAGACCTTTCATTCATAGGTGTTAAAAATTAAAAGGTACTTGCCTTGTGTCCTGCTCTGCTGCCGCTGAAGAGCCAGCTGCGGAGCTCATATGGCAATAAGCTATGGGGAGTGGTGCTGAAACTGAGATGAAGTGCCGAGAGGAGTGGTGCCGACGCTCTCGTCGCCTATCTTCCTCAGTCCCAGGCGGAGAGGCGGACCGCTGAGCACAGTAGATGGGTAGCTCCCATACCCATGGAAACACCCCCAGACCTGGGGTGCGCTCCAACTCCCAGGTTGCTGCTGTCCAAAACTGGCATTCCTCTGGATCGCTGCAGCTGCAGACCGTGGTCACCAGGCTCCGCAGCCTCTCCATGGCCCACAACTGCTGATCGGTGAGCAGCATGTAACCCACCACAGCTTTGAGCAAACCAAGTCCTCTGGGTCCTCACTGGCGTCATTGTATTGTCACGGTGGGCGCTCCTCCAGAATGCAGGATATGGAACCCAAACGTGACAATTAAAGTTTGCAACAATTTATCCATGAAACAGAAAGTAAACCTCAGCTCTTGGGCTGAAAATAAAGGCAAACGCTGAGCAGGAAAATCACAGGCTAGGTCAGAACAGAAGCGTGTTGTTCACACCAATATGAAATTTAGGACATCGCCCTGAGCTATGGGGCCTCATCCCTTAAGTAAAATGGTAAATGGTAAATGGCATTCACTTATATAACGCTTTTATTCTCATCTCTTGATGACCAAAGCGCTTTACAGATCCTGCTATCCACCCATTCACACACACATTCACACACTGAGTGAGAAGTAAGGCAAAAGAAATTAACAAAATCATAAACAGCTGTGGATAATCAAGAACTTGACATGAAACAAGCTAGGTGAAAACGGAAGTAAACAAAAGGCGCTGTCAAAATAAACGCCCAAACCAAAACCACAGATAATGACAGGAATAATACATAACCATAATCACAACCGAGAACTCAGAACAGGACAAGGATAAATACAAGACAAGAGATCATAATCCAAATGGACGTAAACACAGAGAAACACACCATAATAAACTAAGAACTCCGGTAGGGATAATAAAAACACAACAGAATCATAGCTCTAATAATAATAATTAATACAGAAAATCCCCAAAAGTGAGGACGTGGGCTGGAGCCCATGTCCTGGTGACAAGAAATACAAACTATAGATCAAGGTGAGGACATGGGGCTAAGGACACATCCTGATAGTGTTTAGATTTTGTCTCACTCTGAGCGGACTGCGTCACTATCAATATTTTTCAGAAACATGACCTTTCTTAAAAATTTGGAGCTTTTCATTTAAACTTGCAATTTTGCTTGTAATTTACTACATTCTCATATAAATATTCAATTACTGACCTTATAAATTATTTTTTTCCTAAACTTGCAGCTTTTTTTTTGTCAATTTGCCATTTTTTCTTCATAATTTTTCAATTCTTAGATGTAAATGTGAGTCTTTCTTTTAAATTCTAACTGAAATTTTAGAACTATTTAATGTAAATGTTTGAGTTTTGCTGGTAAATTTGTGAATTTATCATCAAGTTGCTACTTTTTTTCTTGTCAGTCTGTGAAACTTCTCTTCTAAATTTGCAGGGCTTTCTTTTGGTAAATTTGGAAAAGGTAAATGGGTAATTTATTACCAGACATTCAAGGATGGAGTAGCTCATCCTGGCCTGATGAAATCACACCGAGTGCGCTCAGACCTCCTGACTGCTGACCTTGACCTTAAGCACATCCTAGACACAGACCCACCTGAGGATCATTGGGCATGAGTTTGCTGAACATTGAGGCAGTTGCCTAGGAGGAATAACAATTTTCATGAAATCATAAATGCCCAGATCTCCTGTGACAATGACCTTGAGCTAAACCTGGATGCAGACAAACCCGAGGATGACTGCATGTTAGTTTGTTGAGAATTAGGGCAATTACCTAGGAGTAATAATGTTCAAATTCCCGTAGAATCATATAAGCACTGAGATCTCCTGACCTTTGACCCTGACCTTGAGCTCAACCTTGATGCAGACTCACCTGACAAGTATGAATTTGGTGAAAATTAGGGCAACTGCCTAGGAGGAGTATTTATTTTTCTGAAATCATTTAAGTGCTCAGATCACCTGACGTTTGACCTTGATCACAACCTTGATGCAGACCCACCTGAGGATCATTGTGAGCGAGTTTGGTGAGCGTCTGGGCAGATGCCTAGGAAGAGGAGCAATTCCCGTGAAATGTGGAAAGACAACAGATGCTGCATCATTGCATTAGCGCCTTTAGTCTTTGGTGGAATGAGCTAAAGAAAAACAAGCAGTTAGGAGGGGAAGCGAATAGCTGAATATAAAATTTCAAAATTCAATGTATTATTGTAAGAAATTAATATCTGGATAATTGATCTCATTCACTTTGATCAGGCACGTGGCCTGAGAGATGGTGAGGATGCCCCCCTTCACTGAGCACTGTCTCCTCTGCCACACCTTCCTCAGCCCATCGCTCTTCTTCAGCAGACAGCCCTTCTTCTCGCTCCCAAACTCCTTGTTTCCCTGCAGCTGGTGCATGCTGTAGCCACCCTGCTTACTCTGGGAGTCCTCCTTCTCGTCCAACTGCAGGTAGGACTTGATCAGGTCTCTCAGCTGTTTCTTCTCTTCATCCTGTGTTTGTCTCATATTGTAGAGGTCGGCTGCCAGCTTCTCTATGTACTGCTTCAGCTGCTGTGGTGCAGGTGTAGTGTGGCCAACTACCGATTGGAGGGTCAGGGGTTTGATTCCCACTCTGTCTGCAGTCTGCATGTCGAAGTGTCCTTGAGCAAGACACTGAACCCTCCAGTTGCTCCTGGTGGCCAGGCTAGCACCTGTGTGTGCATGGCAGCTCTGCCGCCATCAGTGTGTGAATGTGTGCATGAATGGGTGGATAGCAGCAGGATCCGTAAAGTGCTTTGGTCATACAGAGATGAGAAAAAGCGCTGTATAATATACCATTTATCCGCCGTCTTCAAGTCATCCTGGAAGAAATTGTACTGTGCGTGGTAATACTTCATCAGGTTCTGGAGAAGGTCCACTCCTTTCTTGGTCTGGGGACCAATTACCCCTCTGTGAATCGTCACCTTATCATGGTGGAGGGGTTTCAGTGTCTGAATGATCCCAGGAGCAATGTTGTCAGGGGCAACTTGCCCCTGGTACGGTCTCCCAGGGCCAACAGGTCCTGGGTGAAGGGCCAGACTAAGGGTGCGTCCCAATTCACCCTTCCACCCTACCCCTTTATTTTACCAATTCACTGTGAATGTGCAAAACGGAGGGGTAGAGTGAAGGGGTGAATTGGGACGCACCCTAAGAGCGGTCCAGTGGATCCCATGAAGAAGGTTGCATCAAGGACCCATTGTACCCAAAGGAGGCACATGGGTCCACCCTCCAGTGGGTTCACCACCTGCAGGATGGACCATGGAGATTATGGTGCTATGTAAACTGGGCGAAAATCTGGGCTACTCTGCCTGGACCGATGTCCCCGCGACCCAGATCCCTGGATAGGCGGTAGAAGATGGATGGATGGATAATTGATTATTGGACACGGCCTTAATACAGTAAAGATTATAAATATTTTATCATACTTTTCATTGTTTTTCTTATTTTACAATTGTATATATAATAGGGAAAGTAATTTTCTTTTTTCTCTTTGATCCTAGTAGTCCAAGGATATCCTTATATGGTCATCTCAGACATGCAGCAGCTCAGCTTCAGACCTGTTTATGAATGGCACCCAATTACAAAATAGTTTAATTTCAGGCAGTTTTTAAGATTTATAAGGATTCTTTAGAAAAATAAAAGCATGCAAAGCAGCTCTAGTAAATTTCAAAAATAAAAGATGGAATCAGGCAACGATTCACTTTAATTGTGACAAAACAAAACAACAATAAAAGATATCCAGGGAGTTTACCTTCTGGGTAGTTCTGCAGATTGGTGTAGTGCCAGTTTGACCCCGTCAGCTCCCACCTGCCCCACAAGTCGGTTGTTAGTTTGTCACTGATCCACCAGGCCTGAGGACGCAACGCAGAAGAAGGGTTGCTGCAATGCAAACTTGTTTTCCGACACCCGCCTTCATCTCTGATGTGTATTTTCATGCGTCACTGTTGACAGATCTATTCAGAGTCACACAAACGTGAAATATTCTCTGTGCACCGCTGTTTATCTGCAGATCTGCAGCACTGTGGGCGGTGAAACATATTCTGACATTTAACCCTGGAGAGTTTCAAGTTTTCAGACATGCCAGAATGAACATCACAAAAGCCCTCACTGCTACACCTATGCACACCACCCTTCCTCCTTCCATATAAGTAAACAGATTTAAAAAAAAAACACATCTTCTTACATTATCAATGGTGGCCACCAGAAGCAGGATGATGGTAGTCACGTGGAGAACAACGATTGCAGCCAGCATCAACATCTTGGCCTCCTGGAAACTGGTAAGACAGGGACAGGCGGAAGGAGGGTCACCATTATTTAGTTTCCAAGCACAGATGTGTGTAACACGAGGGAATACCAGTTCACACGCACAGGCCAAATACTGTCTCAAACATAAAGAAGATATACCGACTGGGGTGAGGGGAGCTATTGCATGCGAGCCCAAACTCGCCCCAGAAGTCTTGCAGACAGACACGTTTTTTGAATAAAACACATCTGGCGTGAGACACATCACAAATCCCAGCCCAGACAGTGATTCTACCCTCTCAAAGTTTTACTGCACTACCTAGGAGCTACTAGCAGACACTCTGAGCGGATTAACAGCCCTTTTAGCGCCCTCAGCCTCCAGCCGTTTAATTATAGACTCGCTCTTTACTGCTTTCGACCGTTTCCGCCGACATAAAGGCGCATTTGTTTGGACGGCATTCCCAAACGGAGCCGCTCCGTCACGCAGGCCCCGACACTGGAGTCAACTACTTTAAAAAAAAAAAAAAAAAAAGCAAGAGTACGGGGCGCCAGAAAACGACAATAAGCACACTTCTAACCAAAATATCCTCCCATAAGCATCGACTACAAAGAAACAGTAAAGCAATAAACGAATTCTGCAGCCGCGCGTCTGTTTACAAGTTTTTGCGCTCACGCGCAGTCATCTCCCAAAGCGCGTGAAGCTCGCTTTAACTGCCTCTATACAAACACGACAGACAAGCCAGTCCCTGTAGCTGCACGAGACAGTAGCGTGTGAAAACTGCTGAAAATAAACTGCAAACAATACGAAGGAACGTTACCTTAAAGCGCTTTAACGCACAGCGCGAGAATTATTTGGGAATGTGAGAGGGTAGACCCACCCAAGTTTGAATTCAGAGCGCGCACACGCACACACACCACTCTGTTCTCCCTCTTCATCCCCCCCCCCCCACCAAGCCCCACCCATAAAGTTTCTTTTTTTTAAAACTTAAATGTCCAAATGAGAACGGCTGCCGACGGCCCCCCGAGACTCCAGTTAATGCCTAAAAAGCGCCAAACTTCTTTGAAATACACAGTAATCATATGACTACTTAACGTCTCTGTTCCAGAAGTATTTGTGTTTTTGTTTCACCAAACACTACTACTAAGTCCGTTCTGTCTTTTTACTTTTTAACGGACAGCTCACCTGGGTGGCCATTTATTGGGGATCCATTTATTCTGCAACATGTATGCAAGAAGTTACTTTACAAAATTTTATAATAGTGATTTATTTAAACATATATTATGTGAGTACAATTGTGAAGAAAAACTGTACTATTACTAGAGGCAGGTGGAAAGTTGCATCTGTTCAAGTACATGTAGTTTTTTTTTAACCAAATCGTATTTTACTGAGTAGTTTTATTGTGCAATGCTTTTTACTTTTACTTCACTATAAAGTATTTATTTAAAAATGCAATTTTGTCAGACTAAGTTTTGATTTTTGCTGATTTGAAAACTGGTTTGAATTTATACTGCCATAACTTGTTCCAGTCATTTATAGTGAGTTTGTTATTTCATTTCAGTAAAAACAGAGGTGAAATCATTATTCTTCTATTGTGATTATAGAAATAATTAATTTATTACTGCCTACCAGGGCTGTGTGGAGTGGCCAGAAATTGTACTCAAATCTTTCTTTGTCTTTCGGCTTCCCCCCTGTTAGGAATCGCCACAGCAGACCATCTGCCTCCATTTCACAGTATGGAAGTCCCATTCATGATGATCCACATATTTGATTTGGCAAAGATTTTACACTGATGCCCTTCCTGATGCAACCCTTCCAATTTGGCCAGGCTTGGGAGTGGCACAAGGCATACACCGGCTTTGTGCTTCCCCCGTGGCTGAGTAACCAGCTTTCCTTTCCCTATTCTGTTATCCTGAACACCAAGCTAGAAGGTGGAAACCACTTTTATATGGTTGTTGGTATGACCCTGCTGTGGTGTGAGAGACCATTCTTCACCCGAAACATTCGCAGTAGAGAACCCAAGACTGTAAAATAGGTTACAACCCATAACGTTAACACCGGATGCAGAAATGTTAATGCGAACACTGAGTGCCACACTGTTCTTATACCGGGCCTCCATCTCAGCATAGCCCAAAATAGCCAACCTGTTCCACCCATAGCCATAAAACTCTTCCTGTTGCCTTCTTATCCATCGGTGGGGAAACAGTCTCTCCATGGTTTCCAGATGCAGGACGGAAATCACCGCTCCCGTGTCCACTGGGAGCGGGATCTCGATGCCATCTAGTGTGACGGTGCAGCCGATCCTCCCTGTCATCTCTGGGAGATGGTATGGACAACTGTTGGAGTCTTCTGCGCAGCACATGGTTCTCTCCCACGGCTCCTGCGTACGAAGTTTTCGCACACCCTGGCAAAATTATTTAAAATCCCACATTTGCCACAATGCTTTCCTTTCGCCGGGCACACTCTGGACTTATAGCGGTGCTCAGTGGACCCACATCCATAACATTTTGGCGTACCAGGGTCAGACCTTATCCTGATGACGGAGGCAAAATCATCCTCTCCGCATTCACCATCACAAGGGTCCAGGCTCAGTGCCTTAGCGCAAGACTCATTCTTCTCCAGAGAGGCCCCTTCAGTAAGGCCCCTCACGATGGTCTCTGCTGCCTCGAACTGTTGGGCAAGCTCAACAGCCTCAGCTAACATCATCTCCCCTGGGTGTGTCAACAACCTGGACCAGGCTGCCAGGCAGTAGATGTGCTCTGCAGGGCCCCAAACCTGCATTCTCTTGCCAGCTCACAGAGGTCCACCATGAATCTTCACACTGGCTCTCCCAACCACCGGCGGTGCTGTCAAAACCGAATGCGCCTCACGGTGACGTTCTCTGGCGCCTAAAATGCCGCGCCATTAGCTGCACCACCTCGTCAAAGCTGTCAGCACCTCCAAGGTTCTCTAAAATCCTCTGCCCTTCCATTCCCAGATTATGCACCAGCACAGCTCACGCTTGGAGCTTCTCCATCTCACCCAGGTTTAAGACAACGAGATAGTTGGTGAAGACAGCGAACCAACGAGGCCACGGCACGAGGGGCTCGCCCAGGGCCTTGAGAAATGGCCGAAAGCTAGCAATGTTTCATTACCGCTTTTACCTCGTCGTCAAATGTTGTGTCCATAATGCTGGGAATGACAAGTGAGACTTGACTTGGTTAACAGGGTTTATTCAGGATAACTTCCAACTATATACAAAGGCTTACGGCACACTCCTGCTAGCCAGGTGGCTTCACGATAAAAGAGGCAGAGCCTCTTCTGCCCAATCTTTTATACCTCGGGCGGCGTCACCACCGGAAGCCGGTAGTAGCCACCCCGGTCTGTCACATAACCAACCCGGCCGCCATCTTACTAATACCAGCCCCAAACACAGACATAACACATAGTCAGCCTTTAACACAAAGAGCAGAAAGTTCACGACCTTATTGAGTTTCACTGAAGCTTCAGAGCAAGCATTCAAAACCAACACAGTATCTTGCAAGATTATGGTAAGGATTTGTGGTTCAATGACCTGGCGTTTCGGTTTAGCAGTGTTGACAGAGTTAACAGTGGGTATGTTAAGGCAAACAAGAGGCCCTAACGATGAGGCTGTTATTGAGAATCCACCTAAGGAATGTTGACCTTTTGTCTTGGCTTTGTCCAGTTCTGACTGGGTAACAGTAGGTGTGATTGCTAGGTTGAGGGCTAAACTGAAAAACAGGAGGGCCATCATCCTGGCAAACAAATAGGAGTGAATGATTTTAAATTCCAACCTTCTTGTTGTTTTTTTTTTCTTTTAGATACCTGATTGGAAGATGAAAATTATTCTCAGAGGTGGAACAATTTCTTTTAGAAATTGAACTCTAAACCTTAGTTTATCACCTTTAGTGGGAATTTTGATGTTGTTAGCTCAAGCTAATGGTATTGGATGTTTTGTGTACTATTTGGTAATAGTAATGTTGATTAAAATTGATTAGAATTTTACAGAGGCCTTTAAGATTAGTTTAAGGGATAATTTGGTTTTAATTTATCCTTTTTCTTTTGGAAGTTTTGATGCAGTTAACTGATTGTTTGGAGAAAGTTTGACTGAGTGTACCTGAGGCTAGTAGTTAGCTAACAGTTATTTCTCGGACGTAGGCCTGATTTTAATCTTTATTTATGGACTTACTTTGACAGTGTTGTACCCGACAAATCTCATGGGGTTTTGGTAAAGTTTACTCTGATTTTGATGAGCCCATTTGAAAATGGGGTCCTGGATTTGGCACTTGAGTGGCCAAAGTTTGTTGTTTACAATATGTGGATTCATCTACTCGGGCAGGAATTTAGGAGTGATTTTCCCAGCCTGTAGATTGATTTGTTGTGTTTGTGGTACAGATGCATGTTGGAAGCCCTTGTCCCCCCTTTGAGGTTTGTCATGGGAGACTTTTTTGTTTGTCATTGTACACTTTGTGTCGTTTGTCGGATCGGTCCAAATGTTTTTGAAATGTGGCCTTGGGAGCATTGTACGTTGTTTTGACGCTTCTGTGTTCTGCAGCTGGAATATTATGGGCGCTGGCAGTCATCACCCCCCTCTGGTTTCGAGGAACTACGAGCGGTGGCGATGATTGTTCGTCGGAAGCAGGAATTCAATTCAATTCAACTTTATTTATATAGCGCCATTTCACAACAACAGTCATCTCATAGCACTATCAACTGTAGGGGGGAACCCCCACAGTTGCAGAAAGACCCCAGCAATCAGGCGAATACGAGTTCCATTACGTAGCTGCAGAGAGGGTCGCGTCACTGGAAGTGTTTTCGATTTTGGTATGTTAAAGGAATTTGACGCGGGGAGCATGTGTACAGTCGGGTCTGACCGGTGTTTGATGGTTTTATGAACCACGGAGTCACGAGCTTGAGTAGATGCGCGCCTAGTGTTCGCAAAAGTTGGGTCCACCAATGCATAACCCTTAGGTTGCAAAGGGTCCAGGGAGCCAGTTGATTTGGCTCCTGTGACCCCGCAGGCCACAGGGGTGGGTGGGTGAGATTCAGAAGGTGACACCAATGTGCAGTCAAAGGTACCAAGGGGGCCATGTGGAGCTTTCTGCTTGGCCATTGTGTTCCCAAGGTCATTCGATTCCTTGTCTTGACCTTGTGTTTGAAAGTGACCTTTGACTTCTTGATGACAGTGTTCACCTTGGTTTTTGTGGTTGCTTTCAATCGGTTTCAGTTTTTCCAACAGTGCTAGTTGTGTGAGACTCGGAGTGTCTGAAGTGTCAGGAACAAAGCACTGTGATTCAGTTGTCCGTGGTAGGTCGAATGGGTGAGGGTGTTGAGTTTGAGCCCATAGTTTGAGATTCTTGAAGTCAATCAATGGCTCAAAGCGATTCAGTAGGTCTTTGCCAACGAGCAATGGAATGGAGTCAAGTTTGGACACATAGGCCGGATGAGTCAAGGTCATGGGACCAATGGAGATTTTGACTAGTGACACACCCAACAGGGTCATTTTAGTGAGCGCATATGGTTGAACGGCTAATGAACAAGGTTCCAGTTTTAAGTTTTTGTGAGCGCGTTTGGCAGTTACACGTAGTTGGTCAAAAAGCTTGTGTGACATAAGAGTGATGTCAGCAGCGGTGTCTAAAACAGCGTCCTGACACGTCACGTCTTCAAAGGTCAGTGGAAGATAGAATTTTCGCACCCCCCCCCCCCCCCGTTTAAATCGCACAAAAATTGTGGAACCGATGGTTTGACACAGATTTACGAAATGTTGTTTTTAGAGGAATGGTCTTTGACTTGTGATTGGGCTGTCATAACAGCACTGGACTGCATTGGGTCCTTTGATTCTTCTTCATTTGTAGGAGTGGTTCTCTTTTTGCCTTTCCCTCATTGCCTCAAGCGTTTCTCCTGAGTTGGCGTAGCTGCGGTAGCTAGGATGTCAGGTTTTTCATCTTCTCTGTTGTTTTGAATCTTCACTAGGAGATGTTTGAGAGCTTCTATAGCTTCTCTACTGAGAGTAGGAGTTTCTTCCTTCTTCCAAGGCTCCTGATTGACCTCTGCTTCTGAGCTTCTGTGATGAGGTGGAGGACACTATTTGCCGTGGTTACACGTGTGTTTGTATCGTATCTGTAATCTTGAGAGTCCATACCATATTCTCGCGACCTATCTGGTGGATTTGGCCTACGACGGTAGTTAGGCTTTCCCGCAGTTGGTCCTGAGTGAGATCCAAAGGACCTATTTTGGTTTTGACCTTGATGAGGTTGGTTGGGGAAACGTCTCGGATTTTCATGTGATCATGGTGTAGGAGATGGAGTAGGGCGAGGGGCTCCTTCCAACTCCAAGGTGTTAGAAGCAGCACTGATAGCTAGCATAATTGCAGAATCAACGTGCTTCTTGCGACTTTGTTGCTGTTTTTGGAATATATAATGTGCGAACTCTCTCAGCTGACTTATTGAGCTTGGCCTTAGGTTAGCTGTAACTCCAAGGTGGTAACTCACCGTGGAATGGAGGTTCTGGATGAAGAGGGTCTTAAAATTGTGGTCTTCTTCCATCCCTGGTGTATTCTGAGATCTGAAATATGCAAAGAGAAGTTGCTGGTAGTAGGCCTGTGGAGGCTCGGCGTGACCTTGCTTCATGGCCAGGGCTGCCGATAGCCCTGATTGTAGGCAGTCGTCAGAGAATTCCTTTTTGATGGCTTCGCATGTAGTCCGTCCTGATGCCTGTCAGTTGTCTGTCAATGAATCTTGATACCAACCTGTTAGATGTTAGTTTAATCAAATAGATGTGATCGTCGACCGTAGCATCAGGGTACTTACGCAGGTAGTAGTCAATGTCTGGTAAATAGGCTCTAGTATCAGGTGAACCGGTAGGACCTGGATCAAATTTCATGAGATATCACGCGATCTTGTCAAGGTCGCAGTCTGAAGGGGCGCACACACACACTGTCCAAGCGATCGTCCATACTCAAAACAAGAATCGGGCGATGGAGCGCAGTGGAAGTCCCGGTCTGGTGGGATGCATTCTCCTTTCGGCCTACCCAACCTGTTTGCGGTTTGTGGCCTTGGTTGGGGAGAAGCCGGTGTTCCTGGAGGTCGTGGAAGCGAATGTGGTCTTGCTTCCTTTTGTTGTCAGTATTCCTCCCCTTCTTTTAAATCCTTTAGATTTTGATGTGCTTCCTGTAGGAGCATTTGACATTTTTCGTAGTCAGACTTCATGTGTTCAAGTTGACCTTCAACTCTTCTGAGTTCCTTCTTCAAGTCCTGAAGGGCATCTTCAAGTTCACTGTTCTCTTTGCAAGGGAAGTCATCATGAGTCAGCTGTTGCTTTTCTGGTTTTGCCTGGTTTAAATCTCGTAATGTATTATCAGGTTGAGCTTGAGTATCATTGTTTTCATCTTGAGATTATTCTAGTTTCTTCCTTAATGTTTTGTTCTCTTCCTGGAGAGAGCGGTTTGTTGATTGTTGATTCCTTAGCTCATTCTCGGCACATAACACTTTAGCTTCCGCTATTTTAATCTCGCAACTAATGCTATCATGAACTCTCCCAGTACGCTGGGGAGATTCTTACCTTTTGGTGGATTTTCTGCATAATCGTCCAAAAGTTCTTCAATGAGTTGCTTCAGATCTTCGGGCTGTGTTTTCTTGACCCGTGTTGTGAAGCTCGACATAAAATCAGAAGTCCATTCTTCCAATGTTACTTGAAGGTCATCCAGTTCGGTAAACCAGTCAGTTGTTCGTAGAGCTGATATGTTTTACTGTTTGCTGTTAGTTAGCTTAAAAATCAACTTGTTGATTGTAGCTAAATGTGTTAGTCAAGCATTAACCTTGATTGTTATTTTATATTGGTGGTAGCTCTCAGTTCTTTTTAGAGTTTGTTCCAACTCACAGGCTTGTAAGAAGGGAGGTAGAATTTTGGAGTTATTTAGAAATGTGAAGATGTTGTAGATGATGTAGAAATGTGGAGATGTAATAAACTAGATTTGGAAGTTTGTTGAATGTTACTTTAAAGTGATTATTTTATTTACAAAAAGGAACAACAACAAAAAAACAGAAAAGGTTAAATGCTTTAGAGAGTTAAGGTTATAAGCTTTTCTTTCTTTTAAAGTTAAGGCTTTAAAAAAAAAACTTTGTCTTTGTTGTTAAAGCCTGTTCTCATTTAAAGATTTTAAATGTTTTAATATTTACAGATTAGGAAATACAAGTGAAGTGTTTTGTGTATTTTGCTACCAGGGATTTCTTAGGATTAAAGTTAATGGTGATTTACTTTGATCGTTATCTATAAAATTTCTTATTTAAGATAAGATAAGATAAGATAAGATAAGCCTTTATTAGTCCCACAATGGGGAAATTCCAGGATTGCAACAGCACAGGGATAGCAACACTCAGAGCAACAATCAGAAGGCAAGAAAAAACAAGAACAGCTAGTAAACATATGTACATATTACTATAAATATATATATATATATACGTATATATAGACACACAGTGCGGAGCATTATGGTTGGTGAATGTGCAGCAGAAAGTCTAAGCTCTCTCTCCGCGGATGCGGCGGGCCAGCTGGAAGTCTTTGGGCATGATGGTGACCCTCTTAGCAAAGAAGAGACCCACCAGGTAGGCCTCGCTGGCCTTCTGCAGAGCCATGACGGCGAAGCTCAGGAAGCGCAGGTCGGTCTTGAAGTCCTGAGCGATCTCCCTCACCAGGCGCTGGATGGGCAGCTTACGGATGAGCAGCTCCGTGGATTTCTGGTAGCGACGGATCTCTCTCAGAGCCACGGGCCTGTGACGGTGAGGCTTCTTCACTCCGCCGGTGGCCGGAGCGCTTTTCCGAGCAGCCTTGGTGGCTAGCTGCTTCCTGGGGGGCTTTTTCCTCCAGTAGATTTTACGGGCGGTCTGCTTGGTTCTTGCCATCGCTCTTTATTATTCTGTCTTATATTTCTTGCACGCCGCCTAAACTCCAGCCTGGCACCCGCGTCGTTTTTGCTACAGTTCCCGGTATGTCAAGTTTCACCATTAGCACCGGGTGGCGGTTGAGTGCTAGCTAGCACTAGCTCTTCCTGCTGTAACGCCTCCTGCTGTAAACAGTGGCTCCGTCCGCTGACTCGGGAGACCTTTGGGGCAATCTGTGTGTCCGTGATATATATATAGAGTGAAAGGTGTAGAAAGAAGAAGGAAGGTAAAAAAAAAAAGGCTGTTGCAATGGGCAGCCAACTCGTGTGGCGCCACCGGTCCAGCGGAACCGGAACCGGGGAAAAAAAAAATTTACAGACTAATCAAGGTTTCCACATTTGGACTTTTCTCTAATTTAAATCCTGATGAAAGGTAGTAAATTGGTTACTGTTTTTCTTTTCCTGTGGAGAAAAACATGAACATGAAATAGCACAATGAGTTTAAATAACACCTAGGGCTTTTAAGTGTTAATTGAATAACGTGGTTTCCTAATTACAAAAACCAATTTTTGCTAAATATTGGGTGAATCACTAAATCTTTTACCAATATGCACAGGTTAGCATTACTTTAAGATCACTCTTGAATAAAGCATTTTTATTAGAATCCTTAAGTTGAATGGCTTCCTGTGGAAGAGATCAACTAATGCAGTCTTAAAAAAAAAATAAAACACACACAAATATAACTTTAAAAAGTTTGCAATTGTTGCTTAAAATGTTGAGTAAATATATGTGCTTTTAACTTAAAAGATTAAAATAGTGTGGTTACATACATTTTTTTTTTTTTTTTTTTTTTTTTTTTTTGTTACTCATTTGTACCCGTAGGTAGATTTGGTTTGCAGTCTGGTGACAAGCCACCGGCTGCTGGTCGCTGCGTGCGCGAGCGCCCTAAACCTACATGTTTTTGGTATGCGGGAGGAAACCGGAGAAATCCCGGAGTAAACCCACGCAACACGGGGAGAACATGCAAACTCCACACAGCTCACTGTTGGTCGGGGGCTGGAATCGAACCCACGATCTCATGATCCCCACGATCCCCCGGCCAAGGGTAAAACTGTGCTGCCACAGTGCTAAACCACTGCGCCACCGTGCAGCCCAGTTCCTCTGAACTGGGCTGCACGGTGGTCTTCACCTTCTTCGCTGCAGGCTTCTTGGGCTTGACAGCCTTAGTCTTCTTGGGAGCAGCAGCCTTCTTAGCGGACTTCTTTGCGACCTTCTTTGGGCTCTTTTTCACCGCTGGCTTCTTGGCTGCAGCCTTCTTCTTGGGGGTGCTCTTCTTCGCTGGCGCAGCCTTCTTGGGAGTGGTGGCCTTCTTCTTGGGGGCGGCGGCCTTCTTCTTGGGTGTTGCAGGTTTCTTGGCCTTGGCGGGCGTTTTCTTGCCGGCCTTCTTCTTGGCTGGTTTCGCCGCGCCCTCCTTCGCCAGCTTAAAGGAGCCGGCGGCCCCTACCCCTTTAGTCTGGGTCAGAACGCCTTTGCCAACCAGCTTCTTGACGGCGGAGTTGATGATTCTCTTCTTCTTCTCCACATCCACTCCCTTCGAAACCAGAACTTTCTTGATGGCTGCTGCGGAGGACCCCTTCTTGTCCTTGGACTCCGCGACAGCTGCCAGAATCAGCTTGGGGATGCTGGGTCCACCTTTGCCCGCCCCCGCCGCCTTCTTCTTCCTGGGGGCTTTAGCCGGGGCTTTTGCGGGCGCCGCTGCGGGAGCTTCCTCTGCCATGGTCGCTTCGTTTCTTCTGCGAGTTTGTTGTTCCAGTTCCTCTGAACAGTTCCTCTGAACGTCATGGTTACATACATGATTGTATGTAACCATGTATGTGTATGTATGTATGTATGTGTATGTATGTATGTAACTATGTATGTGGCTGCACGGTGGCGCAGTGGTTTAGCACTGTGGCAGCACAGTTTTACCCTCGGCCGGGGGATCGCGGGGATCATGAGATCGTGGGTTCGATCCCAGCCCCCGACCAACAGTGAGCTGTGTGGAGTTTGCATGTTCTCCCCGTGTTGCGCGGGTTTACTCCGGGATTTCTCCGGTTTCCTCCCGCACACCAAAAACATGTAGGTTTAGGGCGCTCGCGCACGCAGCGACCAGCAACCGGTGGCTTGTCACCAGACTGCAAACCAAGTCTACCTACGGGTACAAATAAGTAACAAAAAAAAAAAAAAAAATTAAAAAAAAAATGATTAACTACAAAGTGTAGGCTTCATGCATTTCTGGCATTCATTTTCTTTTCATTTCTTCAGGAAGAAGATGGAGGACAAGCTGCAACAGAGCGACATCAGCGGGGTCTGGAGAAACCTCAAAACCATCTCTGGGCTCCAGAATACCTCCCCCCAGGCCACGGGGGGCAGGGAGTGGGCGAACAACCTGAATCTGTTTTTCAATAGGTTTGACCAACCGCCCTCCCCCCTGTCTGCACAACAACCACTGCTGCCTCTAAAGAAATCAAGTCCTGCTGCCCACTCCCCACTCCACCAACACCCCCCCCACTCCCAACACACAGCCCCCCATCCTGACCCTGACCAGGACCCAGGTGAGGACGGAGCTGAGGAAGATCAAGGCGAGGAAGGCGCCGGGACCGGACGGCATCAGCGCAAAGCTCCTCAAGTCCTGTGCAGACCAGCTGTGTGGGATTGTGACGTATATCTTCAACATGAGCCTGAAACTGGGGAGGGTACCACAGCTGTGGAAAACATCTTGTGTGGTACCTGTACCAAAAACTTCCCACCCCAAAGACCTGAACAGCTACAGACCGGTGGCCTTGACGTCCCACTTGATGAAGACCCTGGAGAGACTGCTCCTTGCTCACCTCCGCCCCCTGGTGGAACCAGCGATGGATCCACTCCAGTTCGCCTACCAGCATGGCATTGGGGTGGAGGATGCGGTGATCTTCCTCCTTCACCGTTCTCTGTCCCACCTGGAGAAGCCCAGGAATATGGTGAGGATCATGTTCTTTGACTTCTCCAGTGCTTTCAACACCATCCAACCGATGATCCTGAAGGACAAGCTGCTGCGCGCAGGGGTGGACCAGCACCTGTCATCATGGATCCTGGACTACCTCACGAACCGGCCTCAGTTTGTGAGAACCCGGGACTGTGTGTCCGACACGATCATCAGTAGCATGGGGGCCCCCCAGGGAATGGTGCTGGCTCCCTTCCTGTTCACTCTTTATACTGCGGACTTCTCACACAACACAACACACTGCCATCTACAGAAGTTCTCTGATGACTCTGCGATCGTTGGCCTCATCTCCAATGGAGATGAAGCTGAGTACAGAGGGCTTATCCAGGACTTCGTGGACTGGTGCCATCGGAACTGCCTCCAGATCAACGCGAGGAAAACTAAGGAGCTGGTGGTGGACTGCCGCAGGCATGGGCAGCCCCTCACAGCACCAGTAAATATACAGGGAACAGACATCGAGATGGTGACATCCTATAAGTACCTGGGTGTTCATCTGAACAATAAACTAGACTGGTCACACAATACTGACGCACTCTACAAGAAGGGACGGCGCAGGCTGTTCCTGCTGAGGAGACTCAGGTCTTTTGGTGTACAAGGGGCGCTGCTGAAGACATTCTATGACACGGTGGTGGCATCAGTCATCACTTTTGGAGTGGCCTGCTGGGGCAGTGGCATTACTGCAGCCGATAGGAAGAGACTGAACAAACTGATTAAGAAAGCTAGCTCTGTCCTGGGGCAGCGCCTTGATCCGGTGGAGGAGATAGGAGAGAGAAGGACGGTGGCTAAACTGTCATCTCTGCTGGAGTCTGAGTTCCACCCTATGCAGGACATACTGAATGCACTGAGGAGCTCATTTAGCAGCAGACTACATCATCCCAGGTGCACAACCGAGAGGTTTCGTAGGTCCTTCCTACCAACGGCTGTCAGACTGTACAACCTAAGCAGGGCTGCTCGCAGAGATAGCAAAAAGACATAACAAACTAATAGTTTTTTGAATGCAAAAGATGCAATAGACTTACACAATGGTCCCCCCCGGCATACAACTAGGAAAATACCGGTCACTATGGAGGGTGAGAATATGTATGGGCACATAATCATACCATGTAGGATAACTAAGTAGACGGTTATGCTGTTTCATCCCATCTAGCAACAATGCTCTGCAATGTGTGTGTTTATATATTTACATATTTATTCCATCTAGCTACAATGCTCAGCACTGGGTGTGTTATATTTATATATCTATATATTTATTCCATCTAGCTACATTGCTCCGCACTGTGTGTGTTTATATACTTGCATATTTATTCCACCTAGCTGCAATGCTCCGTACTGTGGGTGTTTATATATTTACATATTTATTCCATCTAGCTACAATGCTCTGCACTGTGTGTTTATATATTCATATATTTATTCCATCCAGCTACAATGCTCTGCACTGTGTCTGTGTGTGTGTGTGTATATATATATTTTATAGTAATATGTACATATGTATATTAGCTGCTCTTGCTTGCTTGTTTTTTTCTTGCCTTCTGATTGTTGCTCTGAGTGTTGCTATCCCTGTGCTGTTGCAATCCTGGAATTTCCCCGTTGTGGGACTAATAAAGGCTTATCTTATCTTATCTTATCTTATCTTATCTTATTTTGCATTGGGCCAATGATTCACCACATGAGAATAAACCTTCAAGAGCCAAAAAGTTCCTTTTTTCGCTGCTTTGGCATAAAACTTTAAATTGGTGTTAAGTTTTGATTATTCTGAATAATATGGACTGCTTTGAAGTTACTTTGAGAGCGTGATTTAGTGATAAATTGGCTTAATAGATTCACTTTGTTTTAAATATCTCATTAAAGGATGCAATTCCTATGGTTGACCACACAATGAAGGCAGTTCTGGAGGAGGAGACAGTAACGTTGCCCCAGAGGCGGTCGATCGGTCTCAACTCCAAGATGGCGGCTAAGGATGCTTCCCTTTAATCCATTTTTCACCCGTGCAAGAGTACTCTTAAAACAATGGTTAACTCAATTTACCTTGCCAGGAAAACTCGCTGGCAAGTTGAATTAACAAAAGAACCAAATCGGTTTATTTAAGATTTGACTTTTCAGGCCTTATTTTTTCTTTAATTAATTCAGCACATAAAAATGCTTTACTGAAGTTATAGCATGCTTTAAATAAAAACAGTCTGGTCAGTGGAGCAGTGAGCAGGGGTCTACGACCCCTCCTCCTTGCGCTTCTACACACACAGACACTCGGCTGAGTGGGGCAAGTGGGGTGTGAATTCACCTCCTCCCCCCTTACACACAGACACTGATAAGGGGAGTTTAAACACATGCGCCTGGCTGAGCAGCCAGATACAGAGGAGAAAAAGTAGGTTTTTTGCATGCAAGAGATCAGCTTTGACTATACCAACACAGCTTATGAAATCACAATTTCATGTCCATTTCAGATTTCATCAGAGCCTCAAACGGGTAGCGCCATAAAATGTAGTGAAATTAAGGGGTTTTATAGGTAATTTAATGTTGGTACACGTATTAATGTAAATATGAACGTGAGTAGGAATAAAGATTTACTTTCATCACACTCAGTTCCTCGTTAGGGCACTATCCACGTTTTATAGAGGTGGAAACTCTTATGAACAAAGACTTAAGCTTAAGAATTTAGCAGTTGGTAAGTTAAGCCTTAATAATTCTATTGACAATATTTGATCAGTCTCATAATAAACCCTTGTGTGAGTTCTTGTCTCTGATGATCAAGAAGATGGACATGAAATCAAACAATAACTCCCATATGTCTTTCAGTGGTTTAATAAGAAATATCAGAATAGGTTAACATATTTGCATAACTTTAAAACAGAGAATTCACATGTATCATGGGCATCATAGACTGTTACTGAGTTACTTACGAATCAAGCATTTGTGGAACCAAATGAAGCATAGTTTAATTTGTCAGTATACTGGAAATTGGAAAACCATGAAATAGCATTGGTTAGGAAAAGTGGATGCAATTCTATGAAGAAAATGCTAATTAACTTTATAAAAATTTAGAAAATTTGTTTTACTCTGGAAAAGAACGTAAATTAATGAAAGATGACATGCATTTTGAGATTCTGATGGGGTTTGCATAAAATTAGGTTCAAAGAACTTATACCAGGAATATTCTGAAGACAAGTGTAAATTACATAACAAACCGTCAGCCGCAGAAACTGTGCATCCCCGTGGGTAGCAGGCAGCCCACTATCTGTTCAACTGGACCAGGAGGGGTTCTATTGGGAGGCCGGCAGACAGACTCCTTACCACTGTTATGGCCTCCTCCCGGGATCACAAACGCTGTTCCAGCAAACTGGGCGAGGTCCTCTCTTATGTACTGAAGAAGGAATTGGTTTATTGTGCAAAGTCTCATCAGAAAGTCAAATTACATCACAAACTCATTTCTTCAGATGCTGGTGGTTTAAATGAGTTGGTTTAAGCTTAAAAAATTAAACAAAATCTTCTTGTACAATGATTTAAAGAAAAAGAAGAATAAAATAAGAAAAATGAATTTTAAAGAAAAGAAACAGGATTTACACAGAGCATGACAGGCTCTGGGCCCTTCTTAAAAAGATAGAAGAAAAATTGGAGAGCAGAAGGGGGTCCTTACAGCTTTGGCCAACGCCCCAGGACTGAACAAAGAGCAATAAAACTTTAGTTTTCTCTAGTGTTGCAGGGTGGTCCTAAACGTTATGAGACCTGAGCTGGCCCAAATATATTTGAGCTTTGTTTAACAAAGGTAATAAACTCGACCTAAAAAGGGAAATGCAATGAAGCTTTGAACTCTATTGATCAGTTAAAGTGCAGCTATGGACTCCTGCAGAACAGAGGAGAGAGGAGGGGGAGAGAGAGAGACATTTGATCTGAGAGTGAGACCCCCTTTAAGACACACATTGCTGAATAAAGCATAAATTCCTTAAACTTCAGTGACTAAGATATTCCACTCAATAAAGGAGCATAAAATGCATCTACATCTATCGTAATTAGCTTGTGATAATAAGCATGCAAACATTAATTTCTTCCTGAAAATAGCAGAACATATCACAATCATATCAAATCAAATCATATCAATAAAAGCATTTGAAACCACATTGTCCATCCCAGAGTTCAATCATATCTTCTGTAGCAGCTGCTGTCTTGAGAGAAAGAATATGAGTTAATCCATTTGTCCATAATTGCATAAAATTCCACTGCAAAGAGAAAGAGTTAAATATTCCTGATTCGTCCACCAGATGGCACTGTGAAACTGTCTGGTTGTTCACTGGTAAGTCTTGGCTTTCCATCTAGTTTATGCCACTCAATAAATCTGTCAATTAGAACATTCCTTTGCCAAAGAGATCTTGGAGAGATGGATTAACTTCCACTTTATGGCCAATGGATAGAGTTATAGTTCTGGTTCTTTGGTGAGAGAAGCAGTCTCAAAAGCCAGACTTTTGAGTTTAAACAATTTTCTTCAGCACAGAATGATTTTAATAAATTGGAACTCAAGGTCACGCTACACTGATCTGAAAAGGTTTAGTCGGATTGTCAACTCTTCCGTACCAATATACATTTCGTATAGGGATACAGCTTCCATATCCATAGCCACTGTCAATTACTAAATAAAGTGAATGATCACAAAGTTCTAGGTTTAGCTTGAACAGCAGGAAAATACAGCACCATCAGGACCAACAACCGACAAATATCTTGTTCAACCCACAGCTTTAGGTGCTGCTGCACTGACCACAAGCACAAATGAACCTTGAAACCTTTACAAAAAGAGAAGAGACAGTCTGTACTGCACTGCAACAGTGATGCCATCTAATTTCCTCAACCAATCAGATAAATGTGAAAAAGGCAACACTAGCATCAATGAAGCAACATGACATCACAAAGCAGCATCAATTGCTCAAAATGTTACACTGTAAAATCCGTAACAACTGTAATGTCTAACCTTTATAAAAGCAGAAAGGAACATCTGTTATGTCGGTAATAGGAACAAAGGACGAGACCGAGCATTGAACTGGACACAACTTTATTTGTTACTCACTCTCACAATACAAGCGCTACCGTAAGGTAGAGAGGAGGCCAAGAGACCGCTCCTCTCCCTCACAGCCCTTTTATACCCCAGGTGGCAGCGGAACCGGAAAGGTGGAGCCACAACCCGTGTCACACAATAATATGTCCCCATAACAACACAACACTTTCCCTCTCCTTCAAAAAAAGTGGTCCAAAACACATGCATACAATCGAGCCCCCCCCCCCCCCCCCAATTTGGAGCCTAAATTACGCACTAAGACTAAACAGAAATACCTAAAGGTGTCATGTGTGCCCCTACGGGGCAGAGAGACAGACCCAAGCACTGAATCGTATTAGTGACATTTATTAACAGAAAAAACATGAGTCCAAAATAGTGCAGACAAATACAAAAAAGGTAGCAAACAATAACTTACAGGGATAAGCCTCAGAGCGTGGTGTGCTCTAGAGAAGTAATAAAAACTTCAGAGGCTGGGAGAACAGGAGTGAAGAGTAAATGATCCAACGTAACCACAAAAAACAGTGAAAAGGTAGAACTTAAATACCATGTCGTCTAATGACCTGCAGGTGTGAGTCAATGAGTGAGCCGGTGACCTAATTAGACCCACTGCCCACAGCTGAGATAGCAGGGAAGTAGCTTGTGGGCAGTAGTGGGAGTGTCTGGGAAGAGGAGGCACAAAAGAAAACAACCCAAAATACATATACAGAAATAAACAAATTAAACTAACAAGACAAACAATGACTTCCGGTTATGGCTGCCACGTAGGACGGACGTGTCTCGCTCTGCTCTGCTCCTGGAGAAAAAAAATCGGCAAATAACTCTCTCATTTGGGACAGAACGTATCCCAGCGTTTGGGCGAGGATATGTCGGCGAAGCCTAAGGCTGGAAAACCAGGAAAAGGAAAAAGCGAGCCGCCGAAACAGTCCAAATTAACGGACTTTCAGGTCTGTGACGCAGCAAACAGGGCTCCATATATGGCGGAGGAGGCTGGCAACGCTGCGATTTCTGCGGGGAATGGCGCAGATGCGCTGATGGCTGCCATGAGTTCAATGAGAGCGGACTTTTCCTCTAGATTTGATGGGATTATGACAGCGTTGGAAGGAATAAGAAAGGAATTGGGTGACTGTGTAGAACGAACGGCGCAGATGGAGCTCCGTCTCGCTAGTGCTGAAGATGACGTCACCCGTCTTCAATTAAAGGTGCGCACTTTGGAAAAAAAAAATAAATCTCTGGAAGATAATATTTTGGATTTGGAATCTCGGTCGAGACAGAATAATTTGAGGCTGGTGGGTCTTCCAGAGGAATCAGAAGGTCGGGACGTATGTTCCTTTCTGGAAAAGTGGATTCCGGAGGTGCTGGGCAGCGAGGAGTTGCAATCAGCAGTGGTTCTGGAAAAAGCACATCGCATTGGCCCACGGAGAGATAAGGGACCGCCGAGGACCTTAATTATGAAGTTTCTTAACAACAGAGACAGGATGAAGATCTTCAACGCTGCACGAGCTAAAAAAGGAGAGATTAAACACCAGGACCAGCAGGTGCGGTTCTACCCAGATTTGGCCACAGGAATCCAGCAATTGAGGAAGCAGTTTGATCCCGTACGTAAGGAGCTGCGCAACCTTGGGATTCGTCATGGTGTAATCTATCCTGCGAGACTGCTGACCACGTATGAGGGCAGAACCCACATCTTCAAGACCCCAGAGGAGGCGCAGGAGTTCATCAAGAAGATCAAAGAAGAAGAAGAGACTGGTGGGAGCTAAGCATGAACAAAATATAAGGTAGAATAATTAAGCATTTGCACAGGCATCTGACTGACTTGAAGTAAATAGTAAGTTTACAAAATATAGATTGTATTATATATTAAAAAAAAAAAACAAAAACAAAACAAACAAAAAAAAAAAAAACTATGATGTACAAAGTTGTTAAAAATTTTGGAGTTAAGTTGGAAAACTACAGAGGAGAGTTAATGTTACGTCATTAAAAGCAGTAGAGTTAGGGTGATTGGGAGGATGAAGAAGGAGTGGCTTAGGCTGTTCCCCGTGGGTGTGGATCGGTCGATGGCTATATCGGGAGACAGAATTTTTCTTTTGATTTTGGTGGGTTTGCCACAAGTGTGGGAAGGGGAAATTTGTTTGTGTGTAGTTTGTAGGATGAATGTTCAACCACTCATGTTTTTGCTTCTCTGTATGAGCATGTTTACACTGCAAGGTAATCCCAAACTCTCTATTGATCATGGACCAAAGTGTTAATCTTAATTTAACTTCATGGAATTGCAGAGGTCTACAAAATTTAAAAAAACTTAAACAAGTTATGAATAAAATAAAGGACATGGGTTCAAGAATTGTGTTTTTACAAGAAACTCATCTGATAGAGGAGGATGTTAAAAGAATTAGGAGTAGATGGCAGGGAAGTGTATTCACCTCTTCATTTTCATCCCGAGCCAGGGGAGTTATGACTCTCATACATAAATCAGTTCCTTTTCAAGTGAAAAATGTAATTGGAGACAAATTTGGAAGATATGTAATCATTCAAGGTTCTTTGCTATTAGAAAATATAAATCTTGTGAACTTATATGGTCCCAATATAGATGATCAGAAGTTCTTTGCTAATTTATTTCTCATCTTATCATCACTTACAGGGCAACATATAATAGCAGGGGATTTTAATTGTACATTGAATCCAGGTGTGGATAGATCAACAGGACTGGATTGTACGCACATTGGATGTAGGGATGACTATTAATCATTTTATGAAAGAATTGAGATTGTTAGATATATGGAGAGAAATGAAACCACAAGTTAAAGCCTATTCTTGTTATTCCAGTACCTACAAGACATTCTCACGTATTGATTATTTTTTGATTTCCACAGAATTAAGGTCCAAGATTCAAAACTGCTTTTATGATAACATCGTGATCTCTGATCATGCACCCTGTTGTCTAATATATGTAGATAAAAAATTGACAAAGGAATCAGGTAGATGGCAATTTCAGCATAAATGGCTTCAGGATGAGGAATTTGTCAAGTATATAGAAAAACAGATAGACGAGTTCTTTGACATCAATACTACACAAACATCAGCATGTGTAAAGTGGGAGGCTTTCAAAGCTTTTATTAGGGGGCATATTATTAGTTATACAGGATCAAAATCTAAGAAGACTCGAGAGGAGAGAGCTAAATTGGAACATAAAATAAAAAATCTTCAGGAAAAAGTGTATGCAGGAAGTGACCCAAGGTTGGAGAATGAATTACTGATTTTGAGAGCTGAATACGACAAAAAATCAGCGAATAGAGCTGCCTCGAGTCTTCTAAGATTGAAACAATCTTTTTATGAACAAGGTGAAAAATCAGGAAAATTATTAGCATGGCAGATTAAACAATTGGAAATTAAAACACCAATTACCAGTATTATAAGTAATGGACAGGTAGTTATAGATCCTTTAGAAATTAATAGAGCCTTTAGAGATTACTATGAAAAATTATATGATACCAAAAATGAACCTGATTTAACAAAACTAAATGGGTTTTTGAACGAACTATCTATACCGTGTATTCCAAATGAAAACAGGGAGATATTGGAGTCTAAAATTAGTCAAGAAGAAGTTGGGCTAGCCATTGATAATATGAAATCAGGAAAAAGTGCAGGACCAGATGGTCTTCCAGTTGACCTTTATAAAAAATTTAAGAATAAATTAATAAAACCTTTTTTGGAAATGGTTTTAGAAGCATTTCAAAATAATAATTTACCATCATACATAAATAATGCCTTAATTATACTGCTGCCAAAACCAGGTAAGCCCTCTAATAAATGTGAAAATATGAGACCAATAAGCCTATTAAACGCCGACCTTAAGATAATCTGTAAAATTTTAGCAAGACGAATACAAGAAATTTTACCAAATATTATTAATCGAGATCAGAATGGCTTTATAAAGGGTAGACAAGGCTTCCATAATGTAAGAAGACTATTTAATATTATCTATTTTAATAAAGAAGCACCGGATACAGCTCTCCTATCATTGGACGCCGAAAAGGCCTTTGATAGAGTTGAATGGCCCTTTCTTTTTGAAGTCCTACAAAGGTTTGGACTTGGAAATAATTTCATAAAATGGGTTCAAATAATATACAATAATGCTACAGCAGAAATCCTAACAAATAACAATATTTCAAAACCAATAAAAATCAATAGAGGATGTCGACAAGGCTGTCCACTCTCACCTTTACTGTTTACTATGGCAATTGAACCTTTAGCGATAGCGATACGTTTACATTCACAAATATATGGAATTAAAGTTGGACCAACAGAACATAAAATCTCCCTGTACGCCGATGATATAATTTTGTTTATGTCGAATCTAAAAAAATCAATTCCAACCTTGTTGAATTTAATAAAGAATTTTGGGGAAATATCAGGATATAAAATAAATAAAACTAAATCTTCAATATTAATGCTAAATGAGACCCAGAGAAATTACCCAGCCCCTGAGGTAAATCAATTCAATGTTGTAAATCAGTTTAAATATTTAGGAATCCAAATTATGCCTAAGCTAGAATCAGTCGCCAGTGTCAACTATGAAGCCTTAATGTCAGATATCAGTGAGTTAACTCAGAGATGGATGTCACTACCAATGTCGATGATCGGGAGAATCAATATACTTAAAAGTAATATTTTACCTAAAATACTTTATTTATTTCAATACATTCCCTTATCACCACCTTTAGATCTATTCTCAAGAATAAAAAAAAAGTTAGTGGAATTTATATGGAACAACAGGAGGGCTAGATTACGTCTGTCTTTATTATATTTACCATTTGATCGTGGAGGTCTGAAATGTCCAAATTTTATGTTGTATTATTGGTCGGCACAACTGAGGTCTATGACATATTATTTTTCATCAAATGATCTCCCTCACTGGACTGAAATGGAATCATACAATTTACCTTTACCTCTTCCCATATTCATATACTCAGATTCGGCAAAAAAATTACAAAAACAAGTTAAAAATCCATTTGTAAAGCATATGATCAAAATATGGTGTGAAGCTAAAAACTATTTAAAAGAACCACAGTTATTGTCACAATTTAGTCCAATATGGGGTAATCAATATTTTAAACCAGGGAGAGCGGACGCTGTATTTAAAGTATGGAATTTAAAAGGGATACAAAAGATTCAGGATTTATATTTGCCATGTGCAGACAACATAATGTCTTTTGAAGAGCTGAGGATCAAATTTAATCTCAATAGAACACATTTTTTTAAATATCTTCAACTTAGAAACTTTATTCGATCAAATCAAAATAAAGCTCTCACGGACTTCCGGTTATGGCTGCCACGTAGGACGGACGTGTCTCGCTCTGCTCTGCTCCTGGAGAAAAAAAATCGGCAAATAACTCTCTCATTTGGGACAGAACGTATCCCAGCGTTTGGGCGAGGATATGTCGGCGAAGCCTAAGGCTGGAAAACCAGGAAAAGGAAAAAGCGAGCCGCCGAAACAGTCCAAATTAACGGACTTTCAGGTCTGTGACGCAGCAAACAGGGCTCCATATATGGCGGAGGAGGCTGGCAACGCTGCGATTTCTGCGGGGAATGGCGCAGATGCGCTGATGGCTGCCATGAGTTCAATGAGAGCGGACTTTTCCTCTAGATTTGATGGGATTATGACAGCGTTGGAAGGAATAAGAAAGGAATTGGGTGACTGTGTAGAACGAACGGCGCAGATGGAGCTCCGTCTCGCTAGTGCTGAAGATGACGTCACCCGTCTTCAATTAAAGGTGCGCACTTTGGAAAAAAAAAATAAATCTCTGGAAGATAATATTTTGGATTTGGAATCTCGGTCGAGACAGAATAATTTGAGGCTGGTGGGTCTTCCAGAGGAATCAGAAGGTCGGGACGTATGTTCCTTTCTGGAAAAGTGGATTCCGGAGGTGCTGGGCAGCGAGGAGTTGCAATCAGCAGTGGTTCTGGAAAAAGCACATCGCATTGGCCCACGGAGAGATAAGGGACCGCCGAGGACCTTAATTATGAAGTTTCTTAACAACAGAGACAGGATGAAGATCTTCAACGCTGCACGAGCTAAAAAAGGAGAGATTAAACACCAGGACCAGCAGGTGCGGTTCTACCCAGATTTGGCCACAGGAATCCAGCAATTGAGGAAGCAGTTTGATCCCGTACGTAAGGAGCTGCGCAACCTTGGGATTCGTCATGGTGTAATCTATCCTGCGAGACTGCTGACCACGTATGAGGGCAGAACCCACATCTTCAAGACCCCAGAGGAGGCGCAGGAGTTCATCAAGAAGATCAAAGAAGAAGAAGAGACTGGTGGGAGCTAAGCATGAACAAAATATAAGGTAGAATAATTAAGCATTTGCACAGGCATCTGACTGACTTGAAGTAAATAGTAAGTTTACAAAATATAGATTGTATTATATATTAAAAAAAAACAAAACAAAAACAAAACAAACAAAAAAAAAAACTATGATGTACAAAGTTGTTAAAAATTTTGGAGTTAAGTTGGAAAACTACAGAGGAGAGTTAATGTTACGTCATTAAAAGCAGTAGAGTTAGGGTGATTGGGAGGATGAAGAAGGAGTGGCTTAGGCTGTTCCCCGTGGGTGTGGAGCGGTCGATGGCTATATCGGGAGACAGAATTTTTCTTTTGATTTTGGGGGGTTTGCCACAAGTGTGGGAAGGGGAAATTTGTTTGTGTGTAGTTTGTAGGATGAATGTTCAACCACTCATGTTTTTGCTTCTCTGTATGAGCATGTTTACACTGCAAGGTAATCCCAAACTCTCTATTGATCATGGACCAAAGTGTTAATCTTAATTTAACTTCATGGAATTGCAGAGGTCTACAAAATTTAAAAAAACTTAAACAAGTTATGAATAAAATAAAGGACATGGGTTCAAGAATTGTGTTTTTACAAGAAACTCATCTGATAGAGGAGGATGTTAAAAGAATTAGGAGTAGATGGCAGGGAAGTGTATTCACCTCTTCATTTTCATCCCGAGCCAGGGGAGTTATGACTCTCATACATAAATCAGTTCCTTTTCAAGTGAAAAATGTAATTGGAGACAAATTTGGAAGATATGTAATCATTCAAGGTTCTTTGCTATTAGAAAATATAAATCTTGTGAACTTATATGGTCCCAATATAGATGATCAGAAGTTCTTTGCTAATTTATTTCTCATCTTATCATCACTTACAGGGCAACATATAATAGCAGGGGATTTTAATTGTACATTGAATCCAGGTGTGGATAGATCAACAGGACTGGATTGTACGCACATTGGATGTAGGATGACTATTAATCATTTTATGAAAGAATTGAGATTGTTAGATATATGGAGAGAAATGAAACCACAAGTTAAAGCCTATTCTTGTTATTCCAGTACCTACAAGACATTCTCACGTATTGATTATTTTTTGATTTCCACAGAATTAAGGTCCAAGATTCAAAACTGCTTTTATGATAACATCGTGATCTCTGATCATGCACCCTGTTGTCTAATATATGTAGATAAAAAATTGACAAAGGAATCAGGTAGATGGCAATTTCAGCATAAATGGCTTCAGGATGAGGAATTTGTCAAGTATATAGAAAAACAGATAGACGAGTTCTTTGACATCAATACTACACAAACATCAGCATGTGTAAAGTGGGAGGCTTTCAAAGCTTTTATTAGGGGGCATATTATTAGTTATACAGGATCAAAATCTAAGAAGACTCGAGAGGAGAGAGCTAAATTGGAACATAAAATAAAAAATCTTCAGGAAAAAGTGTATGCAGGAAGTGACCCAAGGTTGGAGAATGAATTACTGATTTTGAGAGCTGAATACGACAAAAAATCAGCGAATAGAGCTGCCTCGAGTCTTCTAAGATTGAAACAATCTTTTTATGAACAAGGTGAAAAATCAGGAAAATTATTAGCATGGCAGATTAAACAATTGGAAATTAAAACACCAATTACCAGTATTATAAGTAAAGGACAGGTAGTTATAGATCCTTTAGAAATTAATAGAGCCTTTAGAGATTACTATGAAAAATTATATGATACCAAAAATGAACCTGATTTAACAAAACTAAATGGGTTTTTGAACGAACTATCTATACCGTGTATTCCAAATGAAAACAGGGAGATATTGGAGTCTAAAATTAGTCAAGAAGAAGTTGGGCTAGCCATTGATAATATGAAATCAGGAAAAAGTGCAGGACCAGATGGTCTTCCAGTTGACCTTTATAAAAAATTTAAGAATAAATTAATAAAACCTTTTTTGGAAATGGTTTTAGAAGCATTTCAAAATAATAATTTACCATCATACATAAATAATGCCTTAATTATACTGCTGCCAAAACCAGGTAAGCCCTCTAATAAATGTGAAAATATGAGACCAATAAGCCTATTAAACGCTGACCTTAAGATAATCTGTAAAATTTTAGCAAGACGAATACAAGAAATTTTACCAAATATTATTAATCGAGATCAGAATGGCTTTATAAAGGGTAGACAAGGCTTCCATAATGTAAGAAGACTATTTAATATTATCTATTTTAATAAAGAAGCACCGGATACAGCTCTCCTATCATTGGACGCCGAAAAGGCCTTTGATAGAGTTGAATGGCCCTTTCTTTTTGAAGTCCTACAAAGGTTTGGACTTGGAAATAATTTCATAAAATGGGTTCAAATAATATACAATAATGCTACAGCAGAAATCCTAACAAATAACAATATTTCAAAACCAATAAAAATCAATAGAGGATGTCGACAAGGCTGTCCACTCTCACCTTTACTGTTTACTATGGCAATTGAACCTTTAGCGATAGCGATACGTTTACATTCACAAATATATGGAATTAAAGTTGGACCAACAGAACATAAAATCTCCCTGTACGCCGATGATATAATTTTGTTTATGTCGAATCTAAAAAAATCAATTCCAACCTTGTTGAATTTAATAAAGAATTTTGGGGAAATATCAGGATATAAAATAAATAAAACTAAATCTTCAATATTAATGCTAAATGAGACCCAGAGAAATTACCCAGCCCCTGAGGTAAATCAATTCAATGTTGTAAATCAGTTTAAATATTTAGGAATCCAAATTATGCCTAAGCTAGAATCAGTCGCCAGTGTCAACTATGAAGCCTTAATGTCAGATATCAGTGAGTTAACTCAGAGATGGATGTCACTACCAATGTCGATGATCGGGAGAATCAATATACTTAAAAGTAATATTTTACCTAAAATACTTTATTTATTTCAATACATTCCCTTATCACCACCTTTAGATCTATTCTCAAGAATAAAAAAAAAGTTAGTGGAATTTATATGGAACAACAGGAGGGCTAGATTACGTCTGTCTTTATTATATTTACCATTTGATCGTGGAGGTCTGAAATGTCCAAATTTTATGTTGTATTATTGGTCGGCACAACTGAGGTCTATGACATATTATTTTTCATCAAATGATCTCCCTCACTGGACTGAAATGGAATCATACAATTTACCTTTACCTCTTCCCATATTCATATACTCAGATTCGGCAAAAAAATTACAAAAACAAGTTAAAAATCCATTTGTAAAGCATATGATCAAAATATGGTGTGAAGCTAAAAACTATTTAAAAGAACCACAGTTATTGTCACAATTTAGTCCAATATGGGGTAATCAATATTTTAAACCAGGGAGAGCGGACGCTGTATTTAAAGTATGGAATTTAAAAGGGATACAAAAGATTCAGGATTTATATTTGCCATGTGCAGACAACATAATGTCTTTTGAAGAGCTGAGGATCAAATTTAATCTCAATAGAACACATTTTTTTAAATATCTTCAACTTAGAAACTTTATTCGATCAAATCAAAATAAAGCTCTCACTCGACCTATTTATTCATCCTTGGAAAAAATGATGATGAAAGATAGTAAAAGAAAGGGTATTATTTCAGAGTTTTATAACTCATTGACACTATCTTCAAGTGAAAATTCACTGAAAAGATTAAACTACTGGAAAGAAGATCTGCAAATTGAAATTTCAGAGGAACAATGGGAATTGGCTTGTACAGAAGCTCAAACCAAATCAATAAATGCACGCCTTAAATTGATACATTTCAAATGGTTAATGCGGATGTATGTTACACCGGAGGAGTTAAATAGATATAACAAAAATATACCAGATACATGCACAAAATGCATGGAAAGTAAAGGAACCCTATTTCATTGTTTATGGGAATGTAGATTAATAAGAATGTTTTGGGAAGAGGTGAGGGTAACAATTGAAAAAATAATCTCAAAACAAATCATATTGAATCCTAAACTGGTTTTGTTGGGTCTGTACCCAGAAAAGCATAATTTCAATAAAAGTGAAAGAACATTCATAGACCTCAGTTTGCTTAATGCCAAAAAATGTATTGCACTATTATGGAAAAAGACTCATAGACCAGATGTGACTCAGTGGTTAAGACAGATGTTAACAAACCTTCCATTAGAAAGAATAACATATATACTGAAAACAAAGGAAATTGTGTTTGAGAATATATGGAGACCTTTTATTGATTATGTAAAAAATTTAAACATAACTCTTGAAGAAGAAGGTGAATGATGTGTGTGGACCTTGTAAATTCCAAACTGGTGAACATAATATGTATACTAATGTATTGGATTGTCTAGACTAAACAGAGGAGCATTGTTGAAGACTTGATTTTGTTGGTGGTTGTTGGTGTTTTTAGTGCATTTTTTTTTTTTTGTAGTACTTTAGTGTTAGTGTTTGATTGTTTGTATCATGTTTGTTAAAAAAAAAAAAAAGGTTCAATAAAGATATTGTGGAAAAAAAAAAATAAAGCTCTCACTCGACCTATTTATTCATCCTTGGAAAAAATGATGATGAAAGATAGTAAAAGAAAGGGTATTATTTCAGAGTTTTATAACTCATTGACACTATCTTCAAGTGAAAATTCACTGAAAAGATTAAACTACTGGAAAGAAGATCTGCAAATTGAAATTTCAGAGGAACAATGGGAATTGGCTTGTACAGAAGCTCAAACCAAATCAATAAATGCACGCCTTAAATTGATACATTTCAAATGGTTAATGCGGATGTATGTTACACCGGAGGAGTTAAATAGATATAACAAAAATATACCAGATACATGCACAAAATGCATGGAAAGTAAAGGAACCCTATTTCATTGTTTATGAGAATGTAGATTAATAAGAATGTTTTGGGAAGAGGTGAGGGTAACAATTGAAAAAATAATCTCAAAACAAATCATATTGAATCCTAAACTGGTTTTGTTGGGTCTGTACCCAGAAAAGCATAATTTCAATAAAAGTGAAAGAACATTCATAGACCTCAGTTTGCTTAATGCCAAAAAATGTATTGCACTATTATGGAAAAAGACTCATAGACCAGATGTGACTCAGTGGTTAAGACAGATGTTAACAAACCTTCCATTAGAAAGAATAACATATATACTGAAATCAAAGGAAATTGTGTTTGAGAATATATGGAGACCTTTTATTGATTATGTAAAAAATTTAAACATAACTCTTGAAGAAGAAGGTGAATGATGTGTGTGGACCTTGTAAATTCCAAACTGGTGAACATAATATGTATACTTATGTATTGGATTGTCTAGACTAAACAGAGGAGCATTGTTGAAGACTTGATTTTGTTGGTGGTTGTTGGTGTTTTTAGTGCATTTTTTTTTTTTTTTGTAGTACTTTAGTGTTAGTGTTTGATTGTTTGTATCATGTTTGTTAAAAAAAAAAAAAGGTTCAATAAAGATATTGTGGAAAAAAAAACAAGACAAACAATACTTAGAAATAAAGTGAAGGTCTGAGCTCAGTCAAAACATGAGCTCAGACACATGACAGAAGGCCCATCACATTCACTCAAAACAACTGAAACTAGGAGGGAACAGGTGGACTGCTGTTCCACTCCTACACGGTAAGACGGATTATTCTGCCGTCTACACTAGAAAAATAGTCCACTAAACAGAAAATTGCAGTGTTCCTAAAAGAAATAGCTTAAAACACAAAATAATGCCACTTACAGAACTAATATACATTTCGATTGTCCCCCATTTCCATAACCATGCATCACATGCACTGTCCCACCATCAGTCTGCCCCAGGAGAGGAACCACCCCCCGCAAAACCATCCGACGGCTCCACTGCGGTGCACCTTCTTTTCTTCGCTCCCAGGACGACCCACATCAAGGTCCAAACACCTTCTTCTTCTCTCGAGGGCGCCGCAGCTCATTGGGATGCCTCCACGAGCCATGAGATAGCTGGAGGTAGGCATCCTTCCCAACAGCCACCACCTGCAGCCGCCCCTGGTCATCTTCTTGTCGGCGTTTGCCCCGAACACCTCTTGACTGGGCCTCCTCTCTGGGTCGGATCATATCCATGACCCCCAGATGGGCCCCACTCGGCTTCCAGCGTCCCTGTTTGGCACATCATTTCACCGTGCCAGCCAGACCTGCCCCACTCTCTTTCATTTTCACTGCCGGCATCGCCATTGTGGCCCTCTGCTCTCCGGTCCCTTCCAGCCAAATTCCAGGAGTAGAATGGGCCCTCTACTTGGCGCCACCCACCATCACAGGTGTCCCACCGTGCCACCCAGTTCCCTCAGCTAGGGTTACTTGGGCGCTGGCACCGGGACCCTGGGTGGAATTGGTCCTGCTCATTGTCCAGATTACTAGGCAAAGATTTGTCCCACACAACTCTGTCCATCATTTGCGGAACCCGATGGTCCCACAAACCACAGCCTGACCACTTTTCTCCAACCCGATACTGTGGGGACAAACTCTTCACGGTTGCCCAATTTAACACAGATCTCACCGCTCCCTTGCAAATCAGCAACGGCACTGTTACCCCATCCAGTTCCATCATACAGTAAGAACGGCCGTTGGTACTTGGGGATACACTGCGAATAACCATGGGATGTGAAACGGGGAGATCCTCCTTGTGTCTCGGATCCCCTCGCTCGAACCTGTAACATGCCCTGGAGAAATGATGCAAGAGTCCGCACGTGCCGCAGCGTCTTCCTCTTGCCACTCTCTAGCCTTATAACGGTGGTTGGTGGACCCACAACCCAAACACCTGGGCAATCCTGGGGAGGACCTCATCTTGACAGTATTAGCAGAGCCTTCGTCATTCTCCACACCATCGTCACTGTCCGGGTCCACTGCCTGCGGCGTCAACTGTGGTTCAAAATAGCGGTGTGACACTCTCTCGCCAAGCTCCCATGATAGCTTGTCTGCCGCTTCAAACTGCTGAGCTAACTTGATGGACTTGGCAAATGTCAGCTCACCCAAGAATGTGAGGAGCTTCAACCTTGTTGCCAGGCAAACAGTATGTTCCGCCAACTGGTCGCGGACCATCTCCTCCTCCAACTCTCCAAATTGACAGACCTTGGCCAGCTGACATAGGTCTGCTACATACAGCTGCACCGACTCACCAGTCCACTGGCGGCGCTGCCAAAACTGGATTCTTTAGACAATGACGTCTTCTGGGGCGCGAAAATGTCGTGCCATTAGCTCAACCACTTCTTCAAAGCTATCACCCTTGCCTAAAGTACTAAGGATACGTTGTCCTTCCATTCCTAGGTTATGAACCAACAGTGCACATGCCTGCAACTTCTCCAGTCTTCCAAGGTCCAATGCCACTGAATAATTTTGAAAGGTGGCGAACCACCTCACCCAAGGGACAGGCGGCTCACCGGGAAGTTCCAAAAACACCCGAATTGAAGCAACCCCTGCATCCATACTTTTACCCTCGTCGCCAAATGTTATGTCAGTAATAGGAGCCAAGGACGAGACCGAGCATTGAACTGGACACAACTTTATTTGTGACTCACTCTCACAAAACAAGCACTACCATAAGGTGGAGAGGAGGCCAAGAGACCGCCCCTCTCCCTCACAGCCCTTTTATACCCTGGATGATAGCGGAATCGGAAAGGTGGAGCCACCCAATTGTCACACAATAATATGTCCCCATAACAACACAACAACATCCATACTAAAGACTGAAAATTATGAAAAAACAACACAGGGTGTCATGATTTGATACCCAGAGGCTTAAACACAGAGCAGCAACACCATATGAACACAGACTCAGGTGGTAATGTTTCACACAGTTTAATGAACATAAAAATGCACAATAACGCAAACTTAATAAATACACAAAATACACACTGACGCTAACTTAATGAACATACAAAAACAGCACATGTAGACAAAAACACAAATAACACAAACTTAATTACACAAAAATACCAGTGGTACGCTGGAGCCGCACACAGCCAACAACAGAGGGAAAAAGAGGAAATGATTAGTAACAGGAACAATCAGAGAGGAGGAATATGAAAGAGAAGAGGAAAGGCTTACAACATACGCAGAGGGCCCGGCAGTGAACTCCAACATGGAATGGTGGAAACAGGTGGGGAGATGACCAGTGGATGAAGGGAGATGGCAGGGTGGAGAGAAGGATGGGTAGACCTTGGTGGGGAATGACATTGTCCTTGAGATGAAAGGTTCAGGTGAGCGTGCACAGCCCCAGAGACACACCGCTGAGATGGCAGCAAACCTGAAGAGGAGAAGACACAAAAAGGTAAGACAACTGGGGAACAATAAACGCCAAACAACACTAACTTTGGTTGTTTTAGGAAGCAATACCCAACGGTCCAGCGGCGAAGCATTCACAAACTGGCTCTTTTATGTGCTGGTAAACCAGGAAGCAGCAGGTGTGTCCACTCACACAAGTGTGCTGATGAGCTCCAGAGCCGGAAAAAAGAAAAGAGAAAGAAGGCAATATATTTCGGACAGAAAGGGTGTAGGCAGAAACAACAGTTTATACTGTATGTGCCTACCCCTCATACATAATACAAATAAACAACTGACCTCAAAGTCATAATACAACAAAAGAAAACAGTATTTTGTAATCATATTAATTTCTAATAAATCAAGTATCTATATATTTCTTAATTAACCTCTTGCACTCCGGTGTACCGCGGGCGGTCACGTCTCTGCATCCTAGGGTGCACGAGGGCGCTCTAGGACGCACAGTGTGCATCCTAGAGCGCACAGAAAAAAAAAAAAGCTGCATTTCCGTTCTTCCACTACAGACACAGCCGCGAACAGAAAGCCAAAGGAGTGCTTTGATTGGTTTAGATTTGATTGACCTCTCATTTGACTAATAAGAGCCTTGAATTGGATTTCTGAAACCTTGAAGAACCAATGACTGAAAACCTAGCAAGAAGGACCTGCCTACCAACGGCTGCGAATACAGCGAGCCAATTGAAGCACAGAAGTTCGAAAGCATGCGTCCCGTGTGTAAAATCTGTTTTGTGTAAGGCTGGGTGACACACACGCGTTCGCCATTCTTTTTTTCTTACTACTGTTCTTATTTGTTTTGAAAAATCGTTCGCCAAAACCGCAATCATGGAAGCGCAAAACCGCAATAATGGAATTATGGTTTGACCAGGTCGTGTGACCAGAACCACGAGTCCGTAACAAGCGGACCAGCATCATGTTCGTCTGACAATGAGGAAGAGAAGTTCGCCAGCGACACTGCTGTTGTGGACAGGTAAGTGTTATAAGCTAAATTATTCTTTATCCCTGAAAATTGTAATCAAAATGACTTTTGACTGATCGGTAAATTACAACTGTGCGTCATCGCAACATGACGGACCAGTCCCTGCGCCGCGTCCGGACCGTGAACGCCCCCCCCACCCCCCGCTACTCTTCTGTAGCGGATTGCAGATATTATTGCAGATATTTTAGTACAACTGTGCGTAGCAGACCGCGGCGCACCATCCCCGCGGTCCGTCATGTAGCGATGGGCGATGTCCGTCCTCTGTAGCGGGGGTGGCGGGGGGTGGGGGGTGGGAGTTGTTATCTTCTACATTACAGATATTTTAGTATAATTTTTAGTGCACTGTAGGTTATTTTTTCTTGTAAAAAAAAAGCCACACATTTTTTACGTGGCATGCTTCTTTGTGTGTGGGGGCTTGTTTGTTCATTCATTCATTCATGAATGAATAAACAACCCCCCCCCCACACACACACACACACAGCCCTTCACCTTTCATTAGAGCCCAAGATGAAGCTTCTATATTGAATCATTCAAAAGTTACAGACGTTTTTCCAAACTGTGCCATTTGGCACAATTTGGCACAGTTCAAAAACGCCTGGGAACAACCTAAGTATAAAGCTGTGTAATATATTCATTGTTTGTGGTACTGTTACAAAATTTTGACCTCAGCTGGATAACACTTGGTTCTACATTTCTGTTGCATTTTCCAGCCCGTATCTGACAGCTGTGTGTTATTTGCAAGCATTTGTATCCAAAAAAAACACCCAGGCGAAATAAATTTATTTTCTTCAAGTTCAGTATGTTTAGATGACTGTTACTCAGTGGCAGGAGCACTTAGAGAGATTATGACTGTTTTGCCAAAAAATTCAAAGTGTTTTCTTTTAAATGAGACCAACCCCATGAAGATGCTGCAAAGGGTTGAAGAACAGCTTTTGATTTACTTTGGGTACATTATTTTTTGGCGTTTTTAGGGAAATTGACCAGAGTGCAAGGGGTTAATATGTTTTTAGCAATAATTTAAACTTAACAATAGTGCCACATAAAGTCATGTCAAAAAATTAGGACATCCTGTATAAACCTGTGTGTTTTTAATATATTTTGACATATGGATATTTAATATCAATGTTAAAAAATACTGGGAGACTTACATAATACAACTAAACAATTAAAAATGAATTAAAGACTTTTTTCAAATTTTCTGTAAAATGTAACTCTAAACAAATAGTGAGGAATAAATTAGGACATCCCCCATCTTTTTAGGACGCCTCCACATTCATTCCCACTTACAATGGCTAAAATAAATTTTAAAAAATGCAAATAAAAACAAAAACAAGGTTAGACATAGATACATGAACATTTCTTAATAAAGAACTGAATATTTAAAGGGGTGTCCAAATTTTTTCACATGACTAACTTTGAGTCATCACTGGCATTATTATTTGCAAGTTTGCGATTGAAATGGCACTTGGACAAAAAACGTTTCTGCCGTTTGTAGGAACGTTCAGATGCTCTGATATCATTGTCTTCATTCTGGCAGCCCTCCGGTCCTTTTCTGGCCCAGAATTCCTGGTGTGCATGAATTTTTAACATTTACAACAGGTGTTTTACAACTTCGATGACTGGGAGCTTCTGTGGCCAGAAAAGTTACGCCCTCTGTGACTGACGGATCTTCAGACAGCGGGTCAGTGGCTCCACCAGTGCATCCCGTGTTAGCATTTGTAATGCTAACAGTTTGACAAACATCTTGTTGTGACTGTAAAGTTGACGACTGTCCAGTTGTACCGCTACTTAAAAAAATTTAAATCCTGTCAATTTAGGAGTCTTCTTTATTAAAATCTCCTTCTCACGTTCGTCTTTTTCTCTCTTCTTTTTTCTCTTTTGGGCACCGCTATTGTACTTCCAAACGTCCGCCATTATGATTCATTCATTTATTTGTCCGCAGATTCACTACTGGCCTACATCCACCGTTAGTCAGGTCAAATGTCAACTCTTAACCAATTAAATTAAGCAGGCAGGACAGACGTATACCTCAACAAATAAAAAGTTGATACGCCAAAACAAAACCCTCCAATAAATGTTGGGCACAGCAGAATTAGCAAGACAAAAAAAAAGAATTTCTTTTGGGGCCCCACACAAGCCGGGGCCCATGGGCTCAAGCCCCAGTAAGTCCTTGCCATATTCTGGGGCAGAGGAGTCTCCTTTGGGCGAAGACCGAAGTGGGGTTATGGTATTGGGGTGGTCCGTCCATCCCATAAGTGGTCCTGTCTGTCCCACTTTTGTGAAATCAACACTTGTTTTGAATCTTGGTACCAGGGTTTGAGATGCACTAATAGGGTTGCCAACCATCCCGTTTTATCTGGGATGTCCCATTTATTGGGCTAAATAAGTTTGTCCCGAGCAGGATGTGCGTTGTCTTGTATATTGACTGCATTAACCACTAGATCGCACCCTAACGCAACAGATCCTAGCTCTAATACAGGTAAAGTAGCAGACTGCGGTGCTGGTCATGCCCCAGTCACCCCTGGGATCAAGGGTGACAATTAACCAATCACATAGTGCGCATCGCTCATATCTAGTGTAAATGTTTGGTGATGCCTCTTGCTGTTTGGTCGGTTTTGTGATTTGTAAACATGAATAAACTATCACGAGTTGAGCCCCTCCTGGTTGAAATTCAAGACCGAAATGCTTGACTGGCAGTTTGCAGGATTTATTGAAAAGACACAAAATAAAGACGCAGCTCATGAGCTGGAAATAAAAAGCTAAACAGAGAACTGGTATGGCAAGATTAAACAAGACAAAGACGTACTGGCTAGCAGGAACAGAAGTCCCAAACTACGGGGCGACATCCCTTAAATAAAGCAAAGATAATTAACAAAATCATAAACAGCCGTGAATAATCATGAACTTAACAAGACACAAAACAAGCTAGGTGAAAATGGAAGTAAACAAAAGGCACTGGTGTAGGACCTTGGGGAAGTCAGATTATTTAGCACCTCAGACAGAGACAGTGAATAAGCATGGGAGAACAATGCCCAGGGAGTTCCTGGGCATATAGCCACAAGGAGTCAGAGACATAGGGGGTTGAAGGCAGTGTAATGTAAATGTCATGTTGTGTGATGAGAAACTTCCATGTAAATGTGTGAAGAGTGACTTGGGTTAAATCAAATCAAATCAAATCAAATCAAACTTTATTGTCATATTGCTGTACATACAACTGTAGTGCAGACAAGATGAAATTGCGTTTCTCTCGATATCCATATAAATAGAAGCAGCATGATTTAAGACACACTCCCACATAGCTCCACCCCCCCCCCCCATCTATTCACACATCCCTGAGACATACTTGGGGAGAAGAAAAAAAAACTAACTAACTATAATATACAAATAATATACAAAATGTCCGTAGGTGCAGTAGTGTGTATGAGAGATTCCGGGTCAACTGTTCAGCATCCTGACAGCTTGTGGAAGGAAGCTGTTGATCAGTCTGGTGGTTCTGCCTCTGATGCTCCGGAATCATTTACCAGATGGAAGAAGTTCAAAGTGTTTATGCAGAGGATGAGAACGGTCCTTGACAATGTTCAGTGCCCTGCTCCTACAACGGTTCTGAAAAAGTTCTTGGACAGAGGGGAGGGAGACTCCAATTACCCTCTCAGCCCCCTTGACTATCCTCTGCAGGGCTTTTTTATCTGACATACTGCAACTGGAGTACCATGTAGCAATGCAGTACGTCAGAACACTCTCCACCACACCTCTGTAGAAGGTCCTGAGGATGCAGATGGGGAGAGAGGCCTGTTTGAGTTTCCTCAAGAAGTGCAGTCTCTGCTGAGCCCGCTTCCTGATCTCCAAGGAATTCTTGCTCCAGGTCAGGTCCTGCGAGATCTGCACTCCGAGGAACTTGATGTTCTCTACTCTCTCCACTAAACGGCCGCCGATGCTGAGGGGGATGTGCTCAGGCTGTGACCGCCGGAAGTCAATAATCATCTCCTTCGTTTTGTCCACATTGAGCACCAGATTGTTCTCCCTGCACCAGCCCTCCAGGTCTCTCACTTCTTCCCTGTACAATGATTCCTCATCCCTCTGAATAAGTCCCACCACCATGGTGTCGTCTGCAAACTTAATAATCTGGTTCCCCTCGTGTCTGGATACACAGTCATGTGTTAGAAGTGTAAACAACAGTGGACTGAGTACACAGCCTTGAGGGGATCCGGTGCTCAGCGTGACAGAGTTGGAGATGTTGTTTCCAACCTGGACAGACTGAGGTCTCTCAGTCAGGAAATCCAGGATCCAGAGACATGTGGTGGTGTTCAGACCGAGAAGGAGTAATTTCTCCATCAGTCTCTGGGGAATAATGGTGTTGAATGCTGAACTGAAATCAATGTACAGGAGTCTGGCGTAGGTGTCTTTCTGGTCCAGGTGGGTGATGACAGAGTGTAGGGTGGTGACTATAGCATCCTCCGTGGAGCGGTTTGAACGATATGCAAACTGGAGCGGGTCGTGTGATGCAGGGAGGCAGGCTATAATGTGTGGTTTGACAAGCCGTTCAAAACACTTCATCACAATTGGTGTCAGTGCAACAGGACGATAGTCATTCAAACAGGACACAACTGGTTTCTTTGCCACCGGTACAATGATAGAGGTCTTGAAGCATCTGGGAACGATGGCCTGACTCAGGGAGATGTTATAAATGTCAGTCAGTACATCCGCCAACTCGCTCGCGCAGTCTCGGAGCACACGTCCTGGAATGTTGTCCGGACCTGCAGCTTTGCGTGGGTTGACTCTGGTTAGGGTCCTCCGTGTGTCCGCTGTGTTGATGGTAAAAGCTGGTCCGACCGATGGTGGGGGTGGGCCAGCCCTCCCTCTGATTGTCGAGTTTGATGCTTCAAAACGTGCAAAGAAGTCGTTAAGCCTGTCTGGAAGCGAAGCGTCGTCATCATCGACCCCCTGCCTAGACTTATAGCCCGTCAGTGTCCGAACTCCCTGCCACATCTGCTTGGTGTTCCTAGTGTCACAGAGGTGTCCCTGGATTTTCTCCGCATAGGCGCGCTTTGCCGCCTTAATTCCCTTTGAAAGCGCAGACCTGGCTGAGCAGAGGGCGATCCTGTCCTTCGCTCTGAAGGCTGCATCTCTGGCTGTAAGCAGCGAGGCCACCTCTGCAGTCATCCAGGGCTTATGATTATCCCGCATAGTGATGGTCTTCACTGTAGTGACATCCTCTGTGCACTTCGCGATGTAGCTGGTGACTGTATCAGCATACTCCTCCACATCTGTCTTGTCTTCCTGGGAGGCTGCTATTTTGAAGACCTCCCAGTCTGTGTGCAGAAAACAGTCTTTCAGTGCAGAGGTTGCACTCTCTGGCCAAATCCTGATTTGTTTCACTGCTGGCCTGCTGCGCTTCAATAAAGGTTTGTAGGCAGGCAGCAGCATCACGGACATGTGATCAGAACGGCCGAGATGGGGCAGGGTATCGCCTTATATGCATCTGTGTTCGTGTACACTAAGTCCAACATATTCTCTCCTCTGGTCTTAAAGTCTACACATTGTTTAAACTTGGGGAGCACAGTCTTTAGGCTGGTGTGGTTAAAATCCCCGCAACCACCACAAAACTGTCCGGGTGTGAAGTTTGGATTTCACTAATCGCATTGTGCAGTACCCCGAGTGCCTTCTTAGCATTAGCTTTAGCATTAGGGTTCGGCGCTATGTAAACACCAGCTACATACACGTTGCTGAATTCCCTCGGCAAATAATGTGGCCGACAATTTACAAAGAGGAGAGAGCTTGCTTTAATGATCCAGTCTGTTCTGTGCTTGAGAGATGTGAAGTGTGTAATAAACAGTCTGTCCATGAATCTGCCTCTTATTTCCCACACTCTCCACACTGGTGACCCAAGACGTATTATGGAACACGAGGCAAGAACCCCAGAGCCGGCCCAGTCAGGAAGCCACAGTGACGCAGCAGCCATCCCACAGACAGCCCGGACTGGAGCCCCCAGCAACACGTGTGCGGTTTCAGTCAAGCTACCAGACTTCTGGCAGCAAAACCCGTGCTCTTGGTTCCACCACACCGAGGCCCAGTTCGCCCTCTGGGGAGTAACGGCAGACAACACCAAATTCTACCATGTGGTAGCAGTGCTGGACGCCCGCACAGCTCAGCAGGTAGCGAGCCTGCTTGATCAGCCTCCAGCCCGCAACAAATACCAGGCGATCAAAGCTGCGCTCACCCGGCGCTACACGCTCTCGGAATGTGAGAGAGCGGAGAGGCTCCTGGGGCGGACCGAGTTAGGAGATGGGTCAGCCGTAGACCTGATGGAGAAGATGCTGGCGTTAATGGGCACGGACGACAGACACTTTCTGTTTGCCCACCTTTTCCTCCGGAACCTTCCAACAGAGGCGAGAGCAGTCCTGGCCAATTCGCTGTTGCTGGCCACGCATGACTACCGTGCGCTAGCCCAGGAGGCAGACAGGATCATCTTCACCACCAGGGCGATCACAGTCAACGCGGTGGCGGCGGAGCCCAGCGAGACGACCAGAGGAGGCGAGGAGCCACCAACGGTAGCGGCAGCGGGGGCCAAGGAGCGCCAGAGAGACACGCTCTGTTTCTACCACCGCCGCTTCAGAGAGAACGTGCGCAGATGTGCGCCACCATGCCAGTTCAAGCGCTCGGGAAACGCCAAGGCCGGCAGTCGGTAGCAGCTGCGACTGCCGGTGAAGAGAACAAGCTGCTCTACATGACGGACACGCGCTCAGAGAGGCGTTTCCTCGTGGACACCGGAGCCCAGAAAAGCATCATCATGCCGACCTACGCCGACCGGCTGGCAGGACCTAGCGGCCCCGGGATGTTGGCAGCAAACGGCTCGGAAATTAAGACCTTTGGTGAGAGAACACTGATCTTATCTCTACACGGCCGTACATATGAGTGGACTTTTGTCATAACAACACTGAATTACCATATCCTGGGGGCTGATTTTCTGTGTGCACATGGTTTACTGGTTGATGTTGCTAACAGGCGCCTGGTTAATGCACTGTAACTTTGACTCTCTCCCCTGTATAGCTCGAGTGACCCGGCCAACAGCACAAGCCAATGTCACTGCTCCAGGCAGTAAGTTCCACGCACTGCTCACTCAGTTCCCAGCACTCACGGTCCCGATGTTTTCGGCGGCCATCGCTAAACACGGGGTGCTGCACTTTATCACCACCACCGGGCCGCCCATTTTTGCAAGACCTTGGCGCTTGGACGCAGCTAAACTGGCCATAGCGCGCGAGAAGTTCGCCAACCTGGAAAGGTTGGGCATCATCAGGCATTTGAACAGCCCATGGGCATTCCTGCTACACATGGTCCCTAAGGCTGAGGGATCGTGGCGACCGTGCGGTGATTTCCGCAGGTTGAACAACGCCACAGCACACAACCACTACACGATTCCCCACATACAGGATTTTTCCGTTCACCTCGCCGGAGCATGCATTTTTTCCAAAATAGACCTGGTCCGCGGTTACCACCAGGTCCCAGTGCGCGTGGAGGACGTACCCAAAACAGCGGTAATAACTCCATTTGGTTTATTCGAGTTCCTGCACATGCCATTCGGGTTAAAAGGCGTGGCACAGACGTTCCAGCGCATGATGGATGCAGTGCTGCACGATCTCCCGTTCGTGTTCGTCTACCTGGACGATATCCTGGTAGCCAGCGCGTCCGAAGACGAACACAAAACCCACCTCAGGACGGTTTTCCGGAGGTTGGAGGAGCACGGGTTAATAATCAACCCGGCGAAATGCCAGTTCGGCGTGACGGAGATTGATATTTTGGGGCACCACGTCTCTCCAGAAGGAGCGATCCCGTTGCCCGAGAAAGTGCGCGCCATGGCGGATTTTCCCCGGCCTCAGACGGTCAGGGCGCTGCAGGAATTTTTGTGGATGGTGAACTTTTATAACCGTTTCCTTCCCCGCGCGGTGCGGCTCATGCAACCATTGTACGCCGCGCTCAAGAGACAGAAACCCGCGGATGGGGTTGAATGGACCCCGGAGCGAGAGCGGGCGTTCTCGGAGGTCAAAGCAGCCCTGGCAAATGCCGCACTGCTGGCGCATCCGTACCCGCCGGCCCGGATAGCACTCACCACCGACGCTTCAGATGTGGCCATAGGGGCTGTCGTGGAGCAGCGCATCGCCGGGGCTTGGCAGCCACTCGCCTTTTTCAGCAGGACTTTGCGTGACAGGGAATGTAAATACAGCGCGCTCGACAGGGAGTTGCTGGCTCTCCACCTGGCCATACGCCACTTCCAGTTCTGGCTGGAAGGGCACAGCTTCACCGCGTTCATGGACCACAAGCCACTAACGTTCGCGATGGCCAAGGTTTCAGAACCGTGGTCGGGCCGGCAGCAGAGACAGCTGGCCGCGATCTCAGAGTTTACTACCGATATTCAGCATGTGTCGGGTAAACTGAATGTGGTGGCGGACTGCCTCTCACGCGCTGTGGTGGCCCTGGTCTACATGGGAATAGATTACGCAGCCATGGCCGTGGAGCAGATGAGCGATGCAGACGTGCCCGTGCTCCAGTCTGGACCAACAGGGTTAAGGCTGGAGAGCAGGGTGCTGCAAGACGGCATGCCCCCCCTAATCTGTGATGTCTCCACGGGATGCCCGCGTCCGGTGGTCCCGGTCGCATGGCGCCACCGCGTGTTTGAGTCGTTCACACTCTGGCGCACCCAGGAGTGCGCGCGTCAATCAAAATGGTGGGAGAGAAGTTTGTGTGGCCGAGCCTACGCAAACAAGTAAAAGAGTGGGCTGCAGCTTGCGTGGCATGCCAACAAGCCAAGGTACGCAGACACACGAAGACTCCCTTGGAGCTGTTTCAGGTACTGGCTAAGAGGTTTGACCATGTTCACGTGGACCTCGTGGGCACCCTCCCGCCATCACAGGGGTGCACGCACCTCCTGACAATGGTGGACCGCACCACACGCTGGCCAGAAGCAGTCCCGCTGGCGGCAACCACGTCCGCAGACGTAGCACGCGCTTTTTTAACAGCATGGGTGGCGTGTTTTGGAGTCCCGTCGGACATTACGTCTGACAAGGGCCCTCAATTTGTTTCTGAACTCTGGTCCGCGATGGCCCGCAGCCTGGGTGTTGCAATTCATCGCACAACCGCGTACAACCCACAGGCCAACTGGTTATGCGAGCGTTTTCATAGATCACTGAAAGCAGCACTCAGGGCTTCACTGACGGATGCAAATTGGGTGGACAGGTTGCCATGGGTTTTATTGAGGTTGCGCTCTGCGCCAAAAGAGGATTTGTAAGCTTCCTCGGCAGAGCTTGTTTTTGTGCAGCCCCTATAGCTGCCCGGGGAATTTCTGCCAGATAATCCCGCGCCGGACAGCTCCCTGTCTCAGCTTTTGCAGCGTAGTGCAAACACAGGCACACTGCCAGGCACTGCCCACCACTGTTGTCCGCGTGCTTTCGTGCCTAAAACTTTGAAGAACGCTGAGTTGGTGTTAGTCAGACACGACGCCCACTGCCCTCCATTGCGCCCACCCTATGGTGGACCGTTCAGAGTGTTGGAAACAGGGGATAAGCATTTTTTGCTAGACTTGGGGGGTAGACGGGAGAAAATTTGCATAGACAGACCCAAACCCGCCTTTGTAGCAGCGGACGAGCAGGTGCTGTTGGCTAGGGCCCCTCGGCGTGGAAGACCCCCATGGAGAGCTCCCCAGGGAAATGATTCACCAGAGCAGCCACACGGACAGAGTGAAGTTTTCCCCCCCCCCTCGCCACGGCTAACCCGCAGTCAGACACACTCCCAGCAGCCCCCCACCAGCACAGCAGCGCCACGGAGGCGGTAAACCCCAGTTACAGCAGATATGGGAGGAGACTGAAGCCAAAAGAGAGTGTGGACTGATGTTCTGTCTTAAGATGCTGGGGGGGGCGGTGTAGGACCTTGGGGAAGTCAGATTATTTAGCACCTCAGACAGAGACAGTGAATAAGCATGGGAGAACAATGCCCAGGGAGTTCCTGGGCATATAGCCACAAGGAGTCAGAGACATAGGGGGTTGAAGGCAGTGTAATGTAAATGTCATGCTGTGTGATGAGAAACTTCCATGTAAATGTGTGAAGAGTGACTTGGGTTAAAGAGGAGAGAGCTTGCTTTAATGATCCAGTCTGTTCTGTGCTTGAGAGATGTGAAGTGTGTAATAAACAGTCTGTCCATGAATCTGCCTCTTATTTCACACACTCCACACTGTCAAAATAAAAGCCCAAACCAACATGATGACAGGAATAAACTACAAGACATGACCATGATGAAAATAATGATACTAAAGGTGATCCTAACGGACTAAGACTAAAATTGGAATAATAATAATAATAATAATATGAAACCAGAAACTAAGGACAAGGCATGGACACATAAAACAAGAACACGATAATATTAATAGTAATAATAATGATTACAAAAAAAACCCAAAAGCAAACTAAAGACGAGGACGTGAGCTGAGACTCATGTCCTGGTAACAAGAAAATATAAATTACAAAACAATGTATGGCAGTTCTGCCGCCATCAGTGTGTGAATGGGTGGATAGCAGGATCTGTAAAGTGTTTTGGTCATCTAGGGATGAGAAAAAGCACTATATAAGTGGACGCCATTTGAAATGGTTTTGTTTTTTTATTTACTGTGAATGTCCACATTTATTTTAGGGTTTTTCACAAAACCTCACAAACTATATACACTAATGTTTTCAAAATATTGAAATGGCAATATATTTTGATTCAAGATATTTGAACTATTCATTTTGTTCCCAATAGATATGTTGACACCAGCTGCAGCTTTCCCAGTGCCTTCTGTCAGCAAGTCAGCAACCGGAGTGGTGGCCTAGTTGGTAGAGCATCCGCCCCACAACCGGGAGGCTGGGGTTCAAATCCTGGCCGGGTCATACCAAAGACCAGGTAAAAATAGTACTTTCCACCCTCTAGCTTGGTGCTCAGCATAATAGAACGGGGAAAGGCGGGCAGCGAGGAGTGGCGACCCCTGTCCTGTATAAGCTATAGAAAGGAACACTTGTTCCTGAGGAGACTCGTCAGCAAGTTGACACATGTGGCCTGATAATAAAAATCTGAAATTTCTAGGTGTCCACTTTATTCCTAGCCCCCATGATGCCTTGCATGAATTATGGGCGCAACTTCCGGTACTAGTTTACAACATGTGGTTGTCACTGAAACGGGACATTTTTCCTTATTAAAAAACAATGACTTTGGCATCAAAAATGCAGGAACATGGCCTTTTGCACCTCAAAAACAGTAATATAATCATACCACTTCTCACGACTATCGAGGGATGAGAAGATGACCTTAAAAAGTGTCCTCGCAGACAGTAGCCCTGTTAGTTAGCTCCGCTGCTAAGATGCTAATGCTGTAAACAAATAAAAAATTAATGCATGCTGAAACTGTCATGAGGCGGAGCATGGTGGTTCACCATGCTCAGGCTCTCTACTTATTGTTGTTCAAATCCTGTATTTTCTCAGTTTATATATCATTTCTCTGTGTGTTGGGTTTTGTTATTTGTAGTTCTGTGACATGAGTGTTATGTATGAATAAGGAAGGAGTCAGAGTCACATTCATGCGGGAACCAACAACACCAACCACTTTATCATAGGACACAGAACTATTTATATACAAGGGGCCGTGCCCGCCTGACGTCACGCCAGGGGCGGGTACAGCAGCACAAACACAAGCCACGCTCATGACACCACACTTCCCCTCCCCCTTACAAAAATGCAAAACCACACACACAACTGAAACCCTCCCCAATTTAGGACCTGAATCATGCACTAAGAGAACATGGGAATAATTAACTGTAATAAAATAGCACTACCACATTCACACAAAAAAACTAAAATTAGGCCAAGTCTCTTAAAATACATAAAATAATCCCATAACACACCACATACATACTCTCATGCACACCAGCACTATATACACATATTTACATTAACATTTCTCAAGTCACACCTACAGTTAGGCCCAGAAATATTTGGACAGTGACACAATCTTCATTCAAATCCACCACATTGGATTTGAAATGAAACAACTACAACGGAATTGAAGTGCAGACTTTAAGGTTTAATTCAAGGGGTTGAACAAAAATATATGATTAAACATGTAGGAATTGTAGCTATTTTTATACAAACGATCCTCATTTCAGGGGCTCAAAAGTAATTGGACAAAAAAACATAACCCTAAGTAAAATGTTACTTTTCAATATTTTGTTGAGAATCCTTTGCAGGCAATGACTGCCTGAAGTCTGGAACCCATGGACATCACCAAACGCTGGGTTTCCTCCTTTGTGATGCTTTGCCAGCCCTTCACTGCAGCTGTCTTCAGTTGTTGCTTGTTTGTGGGTCTTTCTGCCTTAAGCTTTGTCTTCAGCAAGTGAAATGCATGCTGGATTGGGTTGAGATCTGGTGATTGACTCGGCCATTGCAGAATATTCCACTTCTTTGCTTTAAAAAACTCCTGGGTTGCTTTTGCAGTATGTTTTGGATCATTGTTCATCTGTACTGTGAAGTGCCGTCCAATCAACTTTGCTGCATTTGGCTGAATCTGAGCAGAAAGTATATCCCTATACACTTCAGAATTCATCCGGCTGCTTCTGTCTTTTGTCACATCATCAATAAACACAAGTGACCCAGTGCCATTGGAAGCCATGCATGCCCATGCCATCACACTGCCTCCACCATGTTTTACAGAAGATGTGGTGTGCTTTGGATCATGAGCTGTTCCAATTCTTCTCCCCATCATTCTGGTACAGGTTGATCTTAGTCTCATCTGTCCAAAGAATGCTGTTCTAGAACTGGGCTGGCTTCTTCAGGTGTTTTTTGGCAAAGTCAATTCTGGCCTTTCTATTTTTGAGGCTGATTAATGGTTTGCACCTTGTGGTGAATCCTTTGTATTTACTCTCGTGAAGTCTTCTCTTTATGGTAGGCTTAGATACTGATACACCTACTCCCTGGAGAGTGTTCTTCACTTGAGTGGATGTTGTGAAGAGGTTGTTCTTCACCATGGAAAGGATTCTGCGATCATCCACCACTGTTGTCTTCCGTGAATGTCCAGTCCTTTTTGAGTTCCCAAGCTCACCAGTGCACTCTTTTTTTCTCAGAATGTACCAAACTGTTGATTTGGCCACTCCTAACATTTCTGCTATCCCTCTGATGGATTTCTTCTTTTTTTTCAGCCTCAGGATGGTCTGTTTCCCCTCCATTGAGAGCTCCTTTGATCGCATGTTGTGTGTTCACAGCAACAGCTTCCAAATGCAAACGCCACACCTGGAATCAACTCCAGACCTTTTAACTGCTTAATTGATGACAAGTTAACGAGGGAAGAGCCCATGCAGCCTTGTTATTTTTTTTTTTTTCAGCCTTCTGAGTCAATTGTCCAATTACTTTTGGTCCCTTGAAAAAGAGGCGGCTACATATTAAAGAGCTGTAATTCCTAAACCCTTGCTCCAATCTGGATGTGAATACTCTCAAATTACAGCTGAGAGTTTGCACGTTAAGCCCATATTGATTATATAATTGTATCCTGAATATGTTTTCGTAAACAGCTAAAATAACAAAACTTGTGTCACTGTCCAAATATTTCTGGGCCTAACTGTATGCCCATTGGCAGCCAATGGTAGGATCGGCCCGGGGGCCCCGGGCAGTCCCACGATTTGTGCACCACTGTCTGACCCAGGCGCTTCGTCGCTGCCCTCAGTACCCTCGTCCCAAGCGCTCCGCTGTGTCGTTTCTGCACCCAACTGTCACTGCTCTTCCCCAGGGCCCTCAACCGCCATGGTCCCTCTCTCCCGTTGCCTAGCCTCCAGCTGTGGGGGTGACTCCTGCTGCTCTCCCTCTCCGCTGTCATCGCACACTACGCCATCCAACTCATCAGTGCACCGGTCCTCCACCTTCCGGCGCTTCGCGGCTGGCCCGCCATCCTCAGTGACCAGGGACTCCCCCTCTCGCAGTCCCGGTCCTACCTCGAAGTCTAGCTGGCAGCCTGGAGCTCTCTTTCGGCACGCAGTTAGCTTTGCTGCTAGCCTGCCCATAGATAGCGAATGGGCCGCTAGCTTCCCCAAGCTAACTAGCCTAGCCTCCCTTGGCGCCAAAACTCCCGTCACCCACAGCTTTGTGATGCTTGTCTGTCCAGCAAAAAATTTGGCCAGCCACTCAACAGCATCCTCATACTCCTCCGTCTTTCACAGCATAGCGAGAATTCTTCGGCCTGCCACGCTGAGATGGTGGGCAAGAAGCGCTCGTCGTCATCTCCCGTTGAGCCCGCTTAGTCCCAGCGCCCCAATGCAATCCTCAAATGCAGCCCACCACTTCGGCCACAGGACCACCGGCTCTCCCATGTACTCCAGAAACGGAATTAATGGATGAGGTAGCCCATACGCTGCCATAATTATCCTCGTCGCCAAACTGTTATGTATGAATAAGGAAGGAGTCAGAGTCACGTTCATGCAGGAACCAACAACATCAACCACTTCATTATAGGACACAGAACTATTTATATACAAGGGGCCGTGCCCGCCTGACGTCACACCAGGGGTGGGTACGGCAGCACACACACAAGCCACACTCACAACACCACAATGAGCTCTCCCCCTCCAGACACTCCCTCCTTCCGTTTCATCTTGTATGTCTACTCAACTCAGTAATTATGTAGGTCAACCTGCCCACTCATGTGATTCACACCTGATGACACTTTGCATGTTTGATTACCTGCATTATTTAAGACTGCCTGTTCCATCTACTGATTGTCAGTGCCTCAAAATTGTCAACGTTGCTTCTCTTACTCCGTCGGAACCCCTTCCCTGTTCCGACATGCATTCCTGCATTTTCTCCTCACCGTTTACCTGCACTCCTCTGTTGTAAGTTTATTTTTGCTCACTGTTTGGACTTTGTATTTTCTTTAATAAATCACACAACTAGCAGGTCAGTGTCTGGGTCTTACTTTCTGCCCCGAATCGGCGATTCATGACAGTAGGCTCTGACCAGTTTGAGACCCAGCTGCTGCTAGTTTGTGGATTTTTTTTTTCACTCACCTGTTTTGTCCGGAGTGTCTTCATGTTCCCAGCACGCCAGCCTTCAGCAAACAAAGGAAGATTGGCAGCTGGGTCCCCAAGCCTAGAGGAGGAATGGGCCACTGAATTCATCCAGGGCTTTGTGGATGAAGCTCTCACCTCCTGTGCGCCTAAGAAGATCTGGGAGAGCATGAATGGAGCGGTGGGGATAGTGGAGGCACATCCCGGTTTGAGGAGGTATCCCCAGTTTGCGGAACTGTTGTCCATTGTCTTCTCGCTTCAGCAGTTAGTCCTCGGGTTGACAATGGGGCCGCTTCCAGCGGGACCAAAGCCAAAGCAGAGGCGCTCTCCGCGGCAGACGTCCTTCTCCTCCCCCTGTTCACCAGCTCCTGTTTCCGCTCCACAGGCTCCTAGACACCGCCATCCAGCTTTGGACTGCCGGAGGAACACCTCCGCCTCTCAGTCAGCAGTTTCTCCCACACCAAGCCAGACAATCCCCGCAGCAGTTCTTTCTTCCAGTTCTCCTTCACCGGCTGTCCCGTCAGCCTCCTCCTCCTCCTTTGCTGCTGCGACTCCCATATCCTTGGCATTTCCTCCCGCTGCTGAGGGCTCGGTCTCTTCCTCCCTGGCTCCACCCATCACCACGTCTGCTGGGGCGGTTCATCTACATTTCTCTGAGGGTCCCGCAACAATGGCAGCCACGGAGAAGGCGGATTCTACACCAGCTGCAGCAGAGAACATCATGCCCCAGGAACACAGGCAAGTGCTTTTTCATTCCCTATTATCCTCACAAGAATTACCTTGCCTGATTCCCAGTGGTGAGGCTCAGGTTCCACAGTCCTCTGAGCTCTCACCTCCTGCTGCAGCCATAATTATCTCACCTGCTGTCTCCGTTTCTCCTCCTATGCCCCTTGAGTGTCCACCAGTTCCGGGATTGAGCCACTGGACGGAGGAGGACCCTACGGCCCTGCAGGACCTGGTTCCAGCACCGCAGCCATGGTCCGGATGGAGGGAGAGCGCTGCCAGTGAGCCGAAGTCTACGCCGACAGTTGATGGTCCCCTGGCTTCAGCAATGCAGGATCCAGCTCCAGCAGGGAGCCGACCTCCTGTTGCCACGGCAGGCGAGCCACCTGCGTGGGTCACTTCGCCACAGCAGAGTCGAAGTTGGGCCTCCAGAGGGCCAGGCCCAAGATGTCGCCGGCTGGATTGATGGAGTCCTGGACGGCAGTGGAGCTTGAGATTAGGCAAGTGCTCTCCTTTGTTTTCACTGTTTCTGTTTTGGAAAGATCTTGTCTGGCTCTTGGTGGAGAGGGCCAAGTGCAGCCGTCAGCTGCACCTGAGCTCACCTCACTGGGTTCCACTGCCGCTGGTGACCCTAACCCTGTTTCTTTGTCCCTCCTGTTGGAGCCTTTCCCCAGGGTCACCAAGGACTGCCCAACTTTGCCAGAGGTCTCTGTGAGTCCAGCCTCACCACCTGAGATCTCTGTGGGTCCAGCTCCTCCAGTTGAGGTCGTCGCAGGGTCTCCGTCCCAGCCCAGGACCTCTGGGGGTGTAGCTCCTCCTCAGTCCGGGTCTCCGCAGGTGTTGTATCCCAGTCGGGGGCCATTGTGGGTGCTGCGTCCCAGCTAGGGTCTGCCGTGGGTGTCATACTCCAGGCTAGGGGCCACCATGTGTGCAGCTTTGTCCCAGTCCGGGGCCACCGCAGGTGCAGCCATGCTCCAGCCTGGAGCCACCGTGGGTGTAGCCATGCTCCAGCCCGGAGCCACCACGGGTGAAGCCACGCTCCAACCCGGAGCCACCGTGAGTGTAGACACGCTCCAGCCCAGAGCCACCGCGAGTGCAGCTCACCGTCTGGAGCAGCCATTCAAATGTGCCAGAGATGGTTTGCATACTGTACCGAACCATCCGCCATGTTGGGCACGGGCTCTTCACCCAGTGCCCCTGCAGCAATCTCTGGAGGCCAAAGCTGGTCGTGGGCCCTGAAGACATCCGGGGTCTCTCCTGTGTCGCTTACCGTTATGGACTCTTCACCTGTCGGTTCAGCCGTGCTTTCCGTAGACTGGTCCTGAGCGAGGATACTGAAGCAGACCAGCTCCTCTTCTCCCTTGCCTGATGTACGCAGTTGTGTTGTGTCACCATTACTGCAGATAGCAGCTGTACCTAGTCGTTGTGTTTCAGGGTTCTTTGTGAGCATGTGCTCTCTCTCCTGCACCTCTGCAGCGGCCCCTGTAGAGGTGCAGGAGAGACAGGACTCACCTCAGATCCCCTGCGAGGATCTGAGGTGAGTCCAGCTGCTGCCCCACTCCCCGCCCCGGGCAGCGCTCCTCCTGCGCACATGGGAGGGTTGATTTCTCGTCGGTGTCACCCTTTTCAACCTCGTCCCACACTACGTCCCTGTCACCAGGGTGTATTGCGTCCCGGCCAGAGTGATCAGTCAAACTGAGTCCGTTACTGTCGTGGATGGAGAAGCCCAGTTGGTGAAAAAGGTCACATGCTAATATGTTGTCTCCATACGTGGTCACTTGAAAAACAAAGTTAGTAACTACTCTTGATGCGCAGCAGACCGTTAGTGTGATGGTCCCTATGTTGCCAACTCTGTAACCACCATACCTATACAGCGCCGCTGGGTTCTTACTAATTTTGTGGTTGGGGAAAAATTTCTTCACCGTAGCCCAATTTAACATCGACCTCATTGCAGCAGTATCAAGCAGGAGCGGCAAAGTAATGTTGTCCATTTCAACCATGCTGAATGCATATGTCGTATTCTCGGGTCTTACTGTGTGGATGGCCATTGCGGGTGGGTGGTTTTGTATGTCTGGTGGGCTCCACCGCGCCAGTGACTGGCAAACCTTGGCAAAATGATTAAATCTTCCACACTTCTTACAACGTTGTCCCCTAGCCGGGCAAAAATGTGCTCTCTCACTGTGCATCAGGGAACCGCAGTTACCACACGTGGGGTCTCTCGAAGTGGTCCTCCAGTCCACGGCATTCACCTTGAACTCCTCTGTCGTGTCTCCATATTCCTCCATACCCACTGTGTTGGTTAGCGGTGACTGTCCTGGCTGTCGTTACTGTTGGCGTACACCTAGCTCCGATGTTAACCTATCTGCTGACTCAAGCTGGAACGCTAGCTCAATGGTGTTAGCTAGCGTCACGTCATTTGGAGCCATTAGCATCTTTGCCCACAGCCGCAAGTTGTTCGTGTGCTCAGCCAATTGGTCCCACACCATTTCATCTTCCAATAAATCAAACCTGCGCATGCTAGCTAGGTGACAAAGGTCTGAGATGAATTGTCGTGTTGTTTCACCAATTCTCTGTCACGTTGGTGGAATATTATATGCCGCACCAGCACATTGTCATGCTCAGCAAAGTAGTTAGTTAGCAGTTCTACAGCATCAGCGAACGAGTCCATTGGTCCTAGCGTGCAGAAAATAAGTCAGCCTTCCATGCCCAGACAGTGAATTAACAGAGCTCGCTTCCGTACCTTGTCCAGCTCGTCCAGGCCCAGCGCCGATATGTAGGTGGTGAAAGCATAAAACCAACGATGCCACGGAACTGGCGGCTCTCCAGGATTTTCCAGAAATGGCTGTGGTATCCTCACGCACGCATCCATGGCTTAACTCTCGTTGCCAAATGTTATGTCTGAAAACCCGGAATGACCAATGGAGAGATCAGCTGTGCTGGAACTCAAACTTTATTACATGATGCAGGTTAAATACAACACATGTGAATGAGCCCTTGGCTCCTGGATGTTGTTATGTGTGACGGCCGGCAAAACAGACCATAACATGGCCATCTACTCCCTTATGTATGTTGGCGTGATGACGGTACCAGCTGGCTACGTCATCAAACCGCTCTCTGTTGTAAACCCCTTTACAACAGCACCAAGCTACCTAACAAGCATGCATGGCCTGGCTATTGGCAGGTGGTATATTGTGTGATGTTAATAGCATAATATGGTTAATTAGCTTGGGCAGCGTGGTGGCGGAGTAGTTAGCACTGCGGCAGCACAGCAACTCACCCTTGGTCAGGGGATCCTGGGTTCAATCCCAGTCCCCAACCAACAGTGATCTGTGTGGAGTTTGCATGTTCTCCCCGTGTCTGCGTGGGTTTACTTCGGGATTTCTCCGGTTTCCTCCCACATGCCAAAAACATGCAAGTTAGGTTAATTGGCATCAAACTGGGGATTCTAAATTGTCCTTAGGTATGACTGGGAGAGTGAATGATTGTCTCTCTCTCTCTCTGTTGGTCCTGCGATGGACTGGTGATCTGTCCAGGGTGTACCCTGCCTCTCGCCCAAAGATGCTGGGATAGGTTCCAACCCCTCGTGACCCGAAAAGGATTAAGTGGAAGAAGATGGATAGATGGATGGATGGATGGATGGATGGATGAATGGTTAATTGGCTCTTAAATCCAAACCATGAATTACTTAAGGTTCCATGCACCAAAACATTACCTTTTGAACCATTTTGAACCTGGGCGAATGGATAGACTGCCAGTAACACCCTGCATGGTTGAATGGATTATTCTGCCACTGTTATCAACCATGCTCTGTTTAAACATTTCAAAAACAGTCATTTTTTTACTGTCCAACCTCAGAAGCCTCAGGCGAGCCCGTGGTGGGCGTGGGCCTGGGTGCCATCTCACTGGAATCATGGCTTGCTTGTCAGCAGAGTCCCAGCCCAGGTCCCACACTAATTGGGTCGGCTCCAGCGTCGCGTCTTGATCCGAGGCAGCTGCTGATCTTAGCCTCCGCAGACGGCTGACGTGCCATCTCGAACCATCAGCTATGTGGAAAGTGGCTGGCCCCAATTGTGCGGTGATCTGCATCAACAGTGACAGGAAATGATCTGATCCATGAGGTGGAACTGGCTCTTACAGGATAAAAAGATTATTAAATTTCATTATCATGGCCATCTGCAGGTCATCTGGGCATTTGGATTGGCAGACCCAAACCCAATCGAGCACTATGAGTGCTGACCTCATGGGCTTCATGCGGCGCTGCTGCTGCGCTCTCATCGCTGATACTGGTTGCTGTTTTGGCAGCGTGACGTTTTCGCCTGCGACAGGATGCTCTCCAGGTTGGCGTTCTGCAAGGGTCCTGCTCGGCCATGAACTCTCTCTCCTGCAACTGTACAGCAGCTCTATGAGGCTTACGCCGGGCGAGGATCAAAGACGAGTCCAGATTGTGCCCTCTCTCTTCTGGTGCTGGTTGTGGCGGCGTGTTGTTCTCACCAGCGACAGGACACGCTCCGGGTTGTCGTTGTTCACCGGGGTCCTGCTTGGCCACAGACTCTATCTCCAGCAGCTGTACGGCAGCTCCATGAGGCTTATACAGGGCGAGAATCTGAATCGAGTCCAGGTTATGCTCTCTCTCCTGCAATGAGGCAGCAGCTCGAGAACGCTCATGCTGCGTGAGGCGCTTCTGTCGTTCTTCTGTCCCACTGCTGGGGAAAAGCGCTGTTACTGGGGTATTAGCTGCAATACTAATTGGTGTGGGGAGCGTGAAATGAAGAGACTGAATTATTTCTCAATTCAGGTTTATTGCAGAAATCACATCCCCAGCTTTTCTCTCAAGAACAGAAGAGAGTGAGCTGCATCAAAACCCCCACATTTATACATAGCACATCAAAGGCAGAATCACACATTGCTGTCAAACCCCCATTTGACAATAATTCTCCCCTCGAGTCTCTTAGTCTTCCGTCTGGCTCCAGGAGGTCAGAAAGTCCTTTCAGAGTCTTATCACGGCACCTCCGTCCTCCAGTCATAATCCACAGTCGGTCCAGACGTATTGTCCCATCTGAGACGTGAGGTCAATCAACATATGCAGTCCTAAGCTTCTCCTTGTGCTTATACATATGTAGGCAAAAATATATGAGCCACATTGGCAGCCTTTTCTAGCTCTAGCTGGAATGCTAACTCCAGTGCTTCGGCCAGCGGCATGCCGCCCAGTGCCGTCACTAACTTCTCCCACAGCTTTGCATTCGTGGTGTGCTCTGCCACTTTATTTCACACCAACTCCTCTTCCAACTGTCCAAACCTGCGGTTACTTGTCAGACGGCAGAGGTCGGCGACAAACTGCAGGGCCGACTCTCCCATTTGCTGTTGGTGCTGGCAAAACCTGATTCGCCTAGTTGACACACTCTCCAGCCGGAATGCCAGACATGCTTCCAGAGGCGCTTCCATATCCACCTTATTCCTAAGCCCCATGATGCCTTGCATGAATTACTGGCGCAACTTCCAGTATTAGTTTTGAATGTGTGGCTGTCACTGAAACGGGACACTTCTCCTTGTTAAAAAACAATGACTTTGGCATCAGAAATGTGGGAACACAGCCTTTTGCACCTCAACAACAGTAATATAATCTTCCCACTTCCCAAAACTATCTAGGGATAGGAAGATGACCTTAAAAAGTGGCCTGGCAGACGGTAGCTCCATTTGTTAGCACTAAGATGCTAACGCTGTAAACAAATAAATACTCTGAGATATATCAATGTTTCCACCGCAATAAAGTCGGCTGCATTTTGTTAAAATATGCTGGACATAATCAAATTTACCTCAGAGCAGATGTAGAATCTAGTCAGAGCCACAAAGAACCGTAACAGCGTGCTTGAGTGTTTTTGTTGGGGTACATACAGACGGCTGCAGCTATTTGTTCTACCCCAACATTAAAATGCTCATGTGGCTGTCATTCCATGAATGTTTGTTTTTTAACTGCACAAGTACAGACATTTTCTGACAGTTGTTCATGATTTTATTGACCTATATTTTGTGATAATTTAAAAATTAATGCATGCTGAAGTCCATATTGTTCCAAGGCAGTGCAATGAATGCAACCCCCCCCCCCAAAAAAAAAAAACCAATTTGATATCCTTCTTAAATCATTAAGCCTTAAGCCTTATTCATGCTCCATTTTCCCTCTAGTCCGCTTTGATCCACGTGCCCTTTGGACAAGCCCGACACACACACGACACTGTTCATGCTCACTTTTTTCATCTACCCAGCCCATGTGGTTGACACATGTGCACAACCATCATTTGTAGTTTCACTCCCACTCGATAGGTAGCGCCAATGCGCTGATGCACCAGGATTTTCACCAACGAAGAAACACTGCTTGCTTTCTGCTGCTAGACTTCCCAGTTTTCGCTCCTTTTCCACGAAGATGCTGTTGCTGCTGCTGCTGAAGTATTTATGTATGATTCATGTATGTTTATTCTTGTCTTCTGCTTCCTCATTGTCTTCTTTGTCTACTTTGTCTTGGTATTCTGTGCCGATATCACCACTTCGTGAATGGGACATTCACTCTTGCGCATGCGCTTTTCAACACGTTCAGGTCATGGGCAGGCGGCATGGTCACAAAATTTGGGCTGCACACGGTCGTCCACGGTCGAGCACTGCGGACACTAGCGGAGTGGAGATGATGACGTAAATTTCGTCACACAAGGTTTCCGGTTGCATGTGCACGGACAGCAGAGGTGCAGAATGAATCCAGCTTAAGGATGCAAATTGTTACTATTTTTTCATTTATTATTTTACTTCATGCAGCCTTGCATCTGGTGACATATAACGCATAAACGTCAGATCTGTGATATTCATACAAGTTAAAACATACATGGTGTGCTCTTGTGTCTGTACCACCGATCATGCCAACAGTCCTTGGTAGTTTTCAGTGCATGATCTTCACATTGCCGGTGAGAAGCCTCCATTTATACAGTCTATGGCACAACCACGAACACCAGCAACAAGTACTAGAACTATGCCAAAACATTCAAAAAATACAAAAAGTAGAAGTGCTGAAATTAGCTGCCACTTGAGTCAAAGCACGTATGTGGACTATACATTAAAATGAATTTGAAAAACTTTTAAAAACACTATTTTAAATGCTTCACTACTCCACTCTTGCTGACTGATTTAACATTACCTCAGCCGAAACTGGAAGTTCCACCCATAATCGTTCCTACAGTGGCACCCCCAGGAATAAGGCAGATATGCTTCCATCTTCAGGAAAATGTCTTATTTTCCTCCAGAAGACTAAGTTTACCTCGTCACCAAAATGTTATGTCTGGGAATGAGGACCAGCAGACATGTTGTCTGTGTATTGAAGGTTAGCTTTAATAACACAAGCTAGCAACATGTGGAGATACAAGAACAAGCTAACTGTGCAGGGGTACAGGCTGTGTAGTCAGCTAGAGGCGGAGCGCCAAAGACCAGGATTCTCGCCGTTAGTCCCTTTATATAGTCACAGCGTGGTGACGTCATCCTTGCCTGCGTCCCCACATCCGTGACACGTATGGTGATATACAGTGGTGTGAAAAAGTGTTTGCCCCCTTCCTGATTTCTAAATGTTTTTGTATGTTTGTCACACTTAAATATTTCAGATCATCAAACAAATTTAAATATTAGACAAAGATAACACAAATAAACACAAAATGCAGTTTTTAAATGAAGGTGTTTATTATTAAGGGTAAAAAAAAATTCCAAACCTACATGTGTCACATTCGGGGTTGTCTTCAACCCTGTCCACGACCTGTGGCTGTAGGGTTTTGATTATTGCTTATTAATTCCAGCTGGCAGATTGAGCCTTGCTCTCTGCCAGTCCTACAATCACGCCTCCTCCTCACCAGACATTCACCAGCTGTATGGTATCACCACACACACACACACACACACACACACACACACACACACACACACACACACACACACCAGACACTCATTCATACTGATTCATCTACTCTGTTTGTCATGTACCTGTTTCCACTTGCCACTCGTTAGTATCTGGGGGTACTTCTGGCTGGCAGTGGAAACACTCAGTGCGTTGGCATCAGTCAGTCTCTATGGGTTGACGTGGCTCACTCTTCCACGGACTACTATGTTGTTCTTCCGAGCCTTTCCGCTCCAACATTAATGTAAGTCCTCTCTTATATTATTTTCTGCCCTTTTTCTTTGCTGCCAGTTACGTCCTGGAGCACGTGGGGCTTACCTACAGAGCTAGTAGCCTGTCACCTTTACCATACCATCATTGCTACTTATCGGACAGTGTTATGGACATTTTGTACATCATTTTCCTTTGTTAATGAACACGTTAAACTTCACCAGCATTTGGGCTTTACGCACACACATGACAACATGGCCCTGTGTGGAAAAGTCCCCCCCACCCCGTTAAAACATAAATTAATTGTGGTTTATGACATCTTTGGAAAGCTAAGTTCAATTTCTCTAGTCCCACCCAGGCCTGATTACTGCCACACCTGTTCCCAATCAAGAAATCACTTAAATAGGACCTGCCTGACAAAGTGAAGTTGGTCAAAAGACCCTCAAAAGCTAGACATCATGCTGCGGTCCAAAGAAATTCAGGAACAAATAAGAAAAAAAGTAATTGAGATCTATCAGTCTGAAAAAGCTTATGAATCCATTTCTAAATCTTTGGAACTCCAGCGAACCACAGTGAGAGCCATTTTCCACAAATGGCAAAAACATGGAACAGTGGTGAACCTTCCCAGGAGTGGCCGGCCGACCAAAATTACCCCAAGAGCACAGTGACAACTCATCCAAGAGGTCACAAAAGACCCCACAACAACATCCAAAGAACTGTAGGCCTCACTTGCCTCAATTAAGGTCAGTTTTCATGACTCCACCATAAGAAAGAGACTGGGCAAAAATGGCCTACATGGCAGAGTTCCAAGACGAAAACCACTGTTGAGCAAAAAGAACATAAAGGCTCGTCTCAGTTTTGCCAGAAAACATCTTGACGATCCCCAAGACTTTTGGGAAAATACTCTGTGGACTGACAAGACAAAAGTTGAACTTTTTGGAAGGTGTGTGTCCCATTTACATCTGATGTAAAAGTAACACAGTATTTCAGAAAAGGAACATCATACCAACAATAGAATATGGTGGTGGTAGTGTGATGGTCTGGGGCTGTTTTGCTGCTTCAGGACCTGAAAGACTTGTTGTGGTAAATGGAACCATGAATTCTGCTGTCTTCTAAAAAATCCTAAAGGAGAATGTCCGGCCATCTGTTTGTGACCTCAAGCTGAAGCGAACTTGGGTTCTGCAGCAGGACAATGATCCAAAACACACCAGCAAGTTCACATCTGAATGGCTTAAGAAAAACAAAATGAAGACTTTGGAGTGGCCTTGTCAAAGTCCTGACCTGAATCCGATTGAGATGCTGGGGCGTGACCTTAAAAAGGTGGTTCATGCTCGAAAACCCTCCAATGTGGTTGAATTACAACAATTCTGCAAAGATGAGTGGGCCAAAATTCCTCCACAGCACTGTAAAAGACTCCTTGCCAGTTATCGCAAACACTTGATTGCAGTTGTTACTGCTAAGGGTGGCCCAACCAGTTATTAGGTTTAGGAGGCAATCACTTTTTTCCCCACACAGGGCCATGTAGGTTTAGATTTTTATTTCCTTTAATAATAAACACCTTCATTTAAAAACTGCATTTTGTGTTTACTTGTGTTATCTTTGTCTAATATTTAAATTTGCTTGACGATCTGAAACATTTAAGTGTGACAAACATACAAAAAGGGGGCAAACACTTTTTCACACCACTGTACCAGTATGCCACATTTATAATTCTTGATTTATGATCTTCTATTTCACCTCAGTTCATAGACAGTAACTGTCTTGTGAAATTAACTCCTCCTACAGTTTTGTTCTGATTGTTTTGAAACCTGGTACCAGGGTTTGATATGTAATGTAATGTAATGTAATGTACTTTATTTATATAGCCCTTTAAAACAACCCGTAGGTGACCAAAGTGCTTTACAAAAAATAAACAGCATTAAAAACACACAGAGCATTAAAAACAAATAACATAAACAAAAACAACCTAAAAATAAAATAAAAACAAATGCCAAGACAAATATCACCACTACTGGGTATTAAAAGCCATCCTAAACAAATATGTCTTAAGTTCAGATTTAAAAAGGGTCAGGTCAGAGATAGCACGTAGGTCAGGGGGGAGATTATTCCAGAGCCTGGGGGCAGCAACAGAAAAGGCTCGGTCACCCCAATGTTTATACCTTGACCTAGGCACATCCAGCAAAAGCTGATTGGATGACCTCAAAGCTCTGCCTTGGTCACGGACAGTCAAAACCTCAGACATATAAACCGGAGCAAGGCCATTAAGAGCTTTAAAAACAAAAAGCAAAAGTTTAAAATTAATTCTAAAATGGACTGGAAGCCAATGAAGTAAAAAAAGGATCGGAGTAATGTGCTCTCGCCTAGGTGTGTTGGTCAAAAGGCGGGCCGCTGCATTTTGCACAAGTTGAAGGCGGCCAAGAGAAGACTGAGAGATGCCAACATAAAGTGCATTGCAGTAATCAAGTCGAGACGTGACTAAAGCATGGATGGCTATCTCAAGATCATGACGGCTCAGGAAAGGTTTGGCTTTGGATAACAAATGTAATTGATAAAAGCTCATTTTGACTACATTGTCAATCTGTTTATCAAATTTTAAATGGCTGTCAAAAATCACCCCCAAATTTCTGACAGCTGAACTGAGCCTTAAAGAGAGGGTACCAAAGCCAGCCGTTACAGTATCCCCAAACACAATACATTCTGTTTTTTCTTCATTTAAGTGGAGAAAATTTTGGCTTAACCACAACTTAATATCAATGATGCAATCCAATAGAACACTTTGTGAGTTTGTTTGTTCTGGGTTCAAAGGTAAATAAAGCTGCAAATCGTCTGCATAACAGTGGAAAGACATGTTATGCCTGGCTATTATTGACCCGAGTGGCAGCATATATAATGAAAACAGAATAGGGCCAAGAATAGAGCCCTGTGGAACCCCACAGGAGAGAGAGGCACTAGAAGAGGACATGTCACCAATCATTACAGAAAAAGTTCTATTAGAAAGGTAGGATTCAAACCACTTAAGTGCAGTGCCATGGATGCCAACATAGTGATTCAGGCGTGACAGAAGGATAGTGTGGTCCACAGTGTCAAAGGCTGCTGTAAGATCTAGCAGCACTAAGACCACAGGACATTTGGCATCAACAGACATCATAATGTCATTGTGTGACAGAGATCATCCTGCGCAGTTCGCCCCACACGGGACACGAACCCGCGACCTCTCAGTCAACTACACAGTTCGAGCATGGGAGACACAACACGATCGCGCTGAGCTAAAGGTCCGACCGATAGCTCAGCGCTACCGATACTGTATGAGGCTTTGGGAGGGAGGTTTTACTAACGTTCTACGCCGTACAGTACTAGTTGGCATCCGTTACACTCTCCCCCTTAAACCTCACTCCCATGCCGGGTTCACAGCACCAGTGTGACAGAGATCATCCTGCGCAGTTCGCCCCACACGGGACACGAACCCGCGACCTCTCAGTCAACTACACAGTTCGAGCATGGGAGACACAGCACGATCGCGCTGAGCTAAAGGTCCGACCGATAGCTCAGCGCTACCGATACTGTATGAGGCTTTGGGAGGGAGGTTTTACTAACGTTCTACGCCGTACAGTACTAGTTGGCATCCGTTACAATTGTGCACCTTAAGCAGGGCAGACTCAGTGCTGTGACGAGACCTAAACCCAGATTGAAACTTCTCAAAAATAGAATTGTCTTCTAAAAAAAACTGCAACTGTATAAAAACAACTTTTTCTAAAACTTTAGATAAAAAGGGCAAATGAGAAATGGGTCTAAAATTAGATAAAACTGAAGGGTCAAGGTGAGGTATATATACACTGATCTGTATATGTACACAGATATACACTGATGATGCACATATTGCAGTTTGACTCTGATTGGAGGATTTTTGCAGGAATGATAGACCTTGAGGTCAAGGTCAGGGGTCAGTTTTTCCCTAAATCTTGTAAACACAATAACTACTGAAAGAAATGATGTAGGCTTTTCAAATCCACACCATAGTTGCATCTAAGACAAATCTTGGATGGCTTACTCCAGGACCTGACAATGAGTTTGGGGTCAAAAGGTCAAAGTTAATATTCCATTTGTACTATTAATATAGAACGATTAAAGCTAGGGTCACCAAACTTGGTACACATGTTCACCCTGAGACGCTGACCTCTGACTATGGGTTTGGGGTCAAAAGGTTAATGGTCAAGGTTAGTATTCCCTATGCCCTCTTACAGGAGTAGAACGAGTAAAGCTCTTTGTGGGTCTCCGAACTTGCTACACAGGTTCACCTTGGGATCCTCACCTACAGCTATGGAGTGCATAAAATATTTTTGTTGTATATTCATGGCTGATAGGCTTATCATAATTTGGTTCTGCCTCTATAAATATATGGAAAAGTTGAAAACTGCTCTCCTTCAGTGACATATTTGAATCTTCAAAGAAAATGGAGGCAGGGGATAATACACATGCCTCAAGAGTGCTCTTGTTTTTTTTTTGTTTTTTTTTAATTTTGATATTGTTTCATATATTTATTCATTTATTCATTCATCTTCAACTGCTTAATCCTTTTCGGGTCACGGGGGTGCTGGAGCCTATCCCAGCATCTTTTGGGCGCAAGGCAGGGTACACCCTGGACAGATCGCCAGTCCATCGCAGGGCCAGCACAGAGACAGACAACCATTCACTCTCACATTCATACCTAAGGACAATTTAGAATCCCCAGTTGATGCCAATTAACTTAACGTGCATGTTTTTGGCCTGTGGGAGGAAACCGGAGTACCCAGAGAAAACCCACACAGACATGGGAAGAACATACAAACTCCACACAGAAGGGTCACCAGTGGTCAAGGGGTGGGATGAAACCCATGACCTTGCTGTGCTGCCACAGTGCTAACCACTGTACCACTTGCAAAATTGCCACTTTGTCTTTTAAATCTTTATTTTTTGCCCCTCATAAATTTATGACCTTTTCCTTGTACATTTACAACTTTTTTCAAACATAAATTTGCCACTCCTTTCTTGTAAATTAGCAGTTGTGCGGTTTGTGAGGTGTTTCTCTTAGATGTGTCAGAGTAAAATATAAACTACTCACATATAATTACATGATCTAAATGATCAGGTCCCAGTGCCCGGGGCTAGGGTGCGGCCCTGCTGGGGGAGCGGGGACTGGTCAACACGGGACTTGGGTGCATTGCGCCAGCTGCCCGGTGTCCCAGGCTCCTCTGGCCCTCCCTCCTGGGGCACATACAGGTTCAGGTTCAGGTTCAGGTTACTTTATTTGTACCCGTAGGTAGATTTGTTTTGCATACATATGTATCTGTTCTCTTACAGCTGCAGGTATCGGACTTGTGATGAGATCTCCACAGAAGCAGAAATTGTTTCTTGTGTTTTCTCTATTTGTTCTTTTTCTTTGTTTGCAATTTATGAGGAAAAAGTCAAGAACTTATGAGAAGTGTCACAAACTAGAGAGATAAGCTTCAAAGCGTGACTCACTTAAGTAATTTTTTGGTGACTATTGCATTGATTCAGTAATTGATCATTTTTACTTAAGGTTATTTTCAATTTGTTCATACTCAAGTTACTTACTACTTTCTTACTTTCACTCAAGCAACGTTTTGTACTCATACTTAAGTAATTATGCCTCAGTGAAATGGAGGCATACAGTAATCGGTTTGTGGCTGTGTGTATCTGTTCGTCTGTCTGTCTGTCCATCTCTCTGTTTCAGCTCGCCCAGTCAAAATTAAGTGGAACTAAAGGCTTGTATCATTGTTGCACCATATTTTCTTGACTTTTAATTTGCCAGAATTTCAAAATAACACTTTGTTTTTGAAATAAACACAAATTTAACTCACCATTTCTGTCAATGCCGCAGCGAAAAAAAGGTATTGTAATAACTATTCCAGGCCAGTAGAGGTCAGAGTGCCACTTTTTTACAGCCGCCCATGCTACCATGCCACAGGCACCAAGGCACAGCACCTTGGTGCTTTCATTATTAAAGAAACAATATCATTAAGTGCATTTTCCAACTATTTTTGTCACCTCTGATTCTGTATTTATGAGTCTGTTCCACCTCAAATGCTTCAACTCTATACTGAGTTACTGTTTAATGAACAGCTCACTGGGGTGGTCATGTCTTGCTGTGAAATTGTACCCCTTACTTGATTTTCAGACCCCTCTCGTACAGTTGCCGCTTCATTATGCAGGTAAAATGAGTTCTCTAAAGATGGGACATTAAGAAGCGATGTAGGCAGTGGAGCAGTGTGCTGTTGTGTCGTGAGCCCCAGGGAGCTCATCTTCTTTTCGACAGCAGTTACACTCTGATGGGTGTTTTACACGATATAAACCAAATGAAAAATAAAAGAACACATGTTGGTGTTGACTCATGCAAATGCAAGAAAGTGAAATTCAAATCCATAAAAGGCTTTTGGTGGAATTTTCAATGTGTCTGTCACACTGCTGCATGTTTGGTGAATTATTTCTATATCTGTTGGGCACATATAATCAGAATTTAGCCCAGTACACACAGTTGTAGTTTATGAATTAAATTGTGGATAAACTAAATGTAGTTTAACACATCAGGGTATGAAAACCACAGCAGCATACATGATATGGATTTACTGGTGAAGCTTGAAATGAACAGGTATTAAGAACTGCCAGTCACACAAATATGTTGCTTGGAGAACTAAAATTGCCCTCAACGCAGGTTCAGACCCACACCTCTCCTCTGCATTGTCTAACAACCGCTCCATTCTCTATCAAAAGATATGAGCAGACACATACCATGAATCAGTGAAGTACTGTATGTCCACATTGGCTTTCTAGGCTCACGACCTTGTGACTGAGACCTTTGACCTTTTGACACCAAAATCATAGCCAGACGTGATGGTTCCAAGGACAACCTGTGTGCGTAGTTTATTGTTTATTGATCCTAACTTCATTTTGTTTTTAAATTCTTGAGCTAGAGTGCGGATGGCATTGTGACCTTGACCTTTGACATTTTGATCCTAAGATCATATCCTGAGGTGTTGGTCCCAAGGTTAAACTTGTGTACAAAGTCTGGTGAGCCTAACTTTATCAGTTCCTGGGTTAGAGAGCAGACAAATGCACTGAGGACAGACAAAAGTGGCAATCAGGCCTGGGTAAAAATCTGAATTAAAGGAAGATGCTGTATATAATATCTAAATTAAAAGAAAGTCACACAATAGATTTAAGCCTCAAAGCAATCAACGTTTCTGTTTCATATTTTGGCCCCAGACATGCTTTAAAGACATTATGTAATTTTATTTTTCTGGGCAAGGACACAGAAAAGACTACAGCTATGGTGACTATGACCTCAGTCCCAATAGCCAATCACAGGGTATTTCGCTGTTGGAGACTTAAATTGTGTCCTGTAAAAAGCGATTTCTGTGTTGTTTTACAGCTGAGAGAAAAAAAGTCATCTTTAACCAGTTGGGTTTCAATCTGCTCATTAATATTAATGAGCCCCAGATTTGATTGGGTGAAGGTTTTTTTTGTTTTGTTTTGATGACGAATCACGTTAAGAAACTGTGAGGGTGTGTTTGTTTTGCTAACTGATATAGATAGTGATTGCCTTAATTTGGCACTTAATTCAATATTAGACTGGATGGGGTTTTCTCAGAAAGTAGGAAATTCTACCCATTATCTCCACCACACGTTGGACCTTGTGCTGACATATGGCATAGAAATAGAAAATCTGGTAGTGTCTCCTCATAACCCTGTACTCAGACCATTACCTGTTAATTTTTAATTTTACTATTTCTGACTATTTGGCTCCTAAAGAAAAATATTACTACAGTAGATGTCTCTCAGATGATGCTGTTATCAAATTTAAGCAGATTGTTTCTTCAATGCCATGTGTCAACACAACGGAGATAAGCTATGGAGAGCTTGCTCCCTCTGTAATTGATAGCATGGTAGATAGTGTGACAGCTTCTCTGCATTAGGCCCTACACATAATGGTCCCTTTGTAGAAGCATGCTCAAATAACGAGGCTGAGTTTCAGTCATAAAACCAGCTTTATTTGACAGAATGCAGCTTCTAGCATTCTCAAAGCAGGAAAGAGAAAGAATCATACTTCAACCCCCTTTTACACATTTCCAGCATCAGAATTCAAGTCACATGGTGTCTTCAGTCAACATACAGTTACAAAGCATCCCCTTGAAGCTTCACCATTGTCTCTCATTTCCTGATGAACCGGAAAACCCTCCGGGGCGTCTTCTGTGGGACAAAGAGACAAATCTCACACTTCCTTGTTACCTCCTGTAGATTCCAGTCCTTAGTCCTTGCAGACGTGACACCCCACAATACACATTCAGTCCTGTCTCTGTGGCAGCGTGAGCCCACAATGTGTGTCGGCCACACTACCCCCCCCCACACGTCTAGTAAGGCAAAATCTAAATGGCAGAACAAAAAGAAAAACACAAAGCACTCCATACATCGCTAATCAATCCACCAACTGCCTAGGTTTTAATCTTCTGCCGAATCTGCTGCAACCTGGCTTGGCTGCACCTGCAACATCTCTCTGCACCTGTGGATTAAAGCCGTTAGCACCTCTCTGTGAAGACTTTGGAGAATGTCCCCTCGGAGGCCTGCCCCGGCGGGGGGGCCTCGCGAGCTGCACCTCCTTGTCAGCCAGAACAAAAGCGGGTTTGAGTCTGTTAATGCAAATCAGCTCCCGTCTGCCCCCTAAATCTAGCAGAAAATGCTTCTGCCCGGTCTCCAGCACTCGAAACGGTCCGTCGTAAAACGGCCGCAAACTTGGACGCTGGGCGTCATGTTTAACAAAAACAAACTCTGCATTTTTTAAAGCTTTGGGCACAAAAACGTGTGGGAAACTGTGATGGATTGGGCCAGGAAGTGTGTTTGCTCCTGAGCCGCTCTGCCACGGCTGAGCGGGGGGGCCACTGGGTGCGGGATTATCAGGAAGAAATTCCCCGGGCAAACGAAGCGGTTGGGCGAAAACTAATTCAGCCGGGGAAGCGTGCAAATCTTCCTTAGGTGCAGAACGCAACCCTAATAAAACCCATGGAAGTTTGTCTACCCAATTTGTATCCGTTAGCGACGCTCTGAGGGCTGCTTTCAATGACCTGTGAAAGCGTTCGCATAAACCATTAGCCTGGGGGTTATACGCGGTGGTGCGATGAATCTTCACCCCTAAGCTGCGGGCCGTCGATGACCACAGCTCGGAAATAAATTGGGGACCCCTGTCGGACGTTATGTCCGACGGTACACCAAAACGCGCAACCCATGCTGCTAAAAATGCTCGCGCAACTTCTTCCGCTGTGGTTGATGCCAGAGGAACCGCCTCTGGCCAGCGCGTGGTGCGGTCTACCATCGTCAAAAGGTGTGTGTGCCCGTGTGATAACGGAAGCGGGCCGACCAGGTCAATATGCACATGATCAAAACGCTTAGCGGGGATGTGGAAAGGTTCTAACGGGGCCTTAGTGTGTCTGTGTATCTTAGCTCGCTGACACGCTATGCAGGCTGCTGCCCATTCCTTGACCTGTTTGCGCAACCCGGGCCAAACAAATTTCTCCCCCACCAACTTAATCGATGCGCGCACCGCCGGGTGCGCGAGAGAATGGACCAAGTCAAAAACACGGCGACGCCACGCGGTTGGCACCACAGGGCGGGGCCGTCCCGTGGAGACATCGCAGATTAGCGGGAGCATACCGTTTTGTTGCACCCTGTGCTCCAGCCTTAACCCTGTTGGTCCAGACTGGAGCGCGCGCACGTCCGCGTCGTTAACCTGCTCCGCAGCCATAGCTGCATAATCTAACCCAACACAGACCGGGGCTGCGCGAGCTCCCACGTCGCTGCCCGGGCCCGCGGCCATGGCTACAGAGTCTGCCCCTATGGGGCTTGGTGGTGCTACTGCACGCGAGAGGCAGTCTGCTACAACATTGTGTTTACCCGCGACATGCTGAATATCAGTAGTGAACTCCGATATGGCAGCTAGTTGCCTTTGTTGCCGGCCTGACCAGGGTTCTGAAATTTTGGCCATCGCAAACGTTAGCGGTTTATGATCCACAAAAGCGGTGAAACGTCGCCCCTCTAACCAGAACTGAAAATGACGGATGGCCAAGTGTAGGGCCAAAAGCTCCCTGTCAAACGCGCTGTATTTCCGTTCACTATCGCGCAAGGTCCTGCTGAAAAACGCGAGGGGTTGCCAGGTACCTGCCACAAACTGTTCAACTACCGCCCCTACCGCTACATCGGAAGCGTCAGTGGTGAGCGCCATGCGGGCCGTTGGAACTGGGTGCGCTAACAAAACTGTGTTTGCCAGGGCTGATTTGACCTGGGCAAAAGCGCGCTCCCGCTCCGGAGACCATTCAACTTTATTTGCGGGCTTTTGTTTTTTTAACGCGATGTACAATGGCTGCATGAGTCGTGCTGCGCTTGGGAGGAAACGGTTGTAAAAATTAACCATCCCTAGAAACTCCTGAAGCGCCTTGACCGTTTGAGGTTGCGGAAAATCCGTTATGGCACGCACTTTATTTGGAAGGGGAACTGCTCCCTCTGCCGAAACGCGATGTCCCAAAAAATCAATCTGCGCCACCCCAAACTGACACTTCGCTGGGTTAACTATTAACCCGTGCTCTGCCAACCTCTGGAAAACTGCTGTGAGGTGTTTTTCATGTTCGCCTTCGGACGCGCTGGCTACCAAAATATCGTCCAAATAAACGAACACGAAAGGCAGGTCGCGTAAAACTGCATCCATCATGCGTTGGAAAGTCTGCGCGGCCCCCTTGAGGCCAAAAGGCATGCGCAAGAACTCAAAAAGGCCGAAAGGCGTTATGACCGCTGTTTTGGGTACATCCTGCGCGCGCACTGGCACCTGGTGATAGCCGCGCACCAAGTCTATTTTAGAAAAAATGCGCGCCCCCGCCAAATGGACAGAAAAATCCTGAATGTGCGGAATCGGGTAGCGGTCATGAGCTGAAACGTTGTTCAACCTGCGGAAATCACCGCAAGGTCGCCACGAGCCGTCAGCTTTTGGGACCATGTGTAACGGCAAAGCCCAAGAGCTCTTGGAACGTCTAACAATGCCCAGTTTTTCCAGATTAGTGAACTCCTCGCGCGCAATGGCCAGTTTAGCTGGGTCCAAGCGCCGAGCCTTTGCAAACACGGGAGGGCCTGTGGTCGTTATGAAATGTTCTACCCCATGTTTGGCCACCGTTGCTGAAAACGTGGGGACTGTGAGTGCTGGAAACTGAGCAAGCAGAGTGTGAAACTTACCACCCGCAGCTGAGACGCTGGCATGTGCAGTTGGCGGGGCCACCCGAGCTGTGCAGGGAATAGAATGAAAGGACAGTGCATTAATCAGACGTCTATTAGCAAGGTCAACCAATAAACCATGTGAGCACAAAAAAATCAGCCCCTAACATGTTGAAACTGACTGCTGCTACAATAAATGTCCACTCAAATGAACGGCCCTGTAAGGACAGAAGCATGGTCCTCTCACCAAACGTTTTAATCGTGGAGCCGTTCGCTGCTGACACTGACACCCAGGGGGCTTTAGAAGGCGACAGCCGTTCCGCGTAGGTGGGTGTGACGAAGCTCAGCTGAGAGCCCGTGTCCACGAGGAACTGTTTCCCCGAGCGTGCATCCGTCAGGTAAAGCAGCCTGTTCTCGTTGCCGAGGGTCGCAGCTGCTACCGGCCCTCGGTCTTGGCGTTTCCCTGGAGCTTAAAATTGCACGGTGGGACGCATCTGTGCGCTCTCTCTGCAAAACGGCAGTGGTAGAAGCACGAGCCGTTCTCCGCTCCGCGTCGTCTGGCTCCTGTCACCGCCGTCGTTGGTGCGTCTGGCGCCGCGGCCGCTGTACCCGCACTGTGTCCGGACGCCGTTCCTGGACTGGCCGCCGCGGCCGAGACCGCGTTCCGCTTGTGGGCGTCGACCAACCTCTGCGCCTCTTTGCTCAACCCATGGTAGTCTCGCCTGGCCAATCGGGGTGACTCTGCCAGGGCCACTCTCACTGCTGGTGGTAGGGTTCGAAGGAAAAGGTGGGCGAAAATGAATTCACCATCCTCAGAGGCTTTGAGCTGCAGCATCTTCACCATCAGGTCCGCAGGTCTATCGTTTTCAGCCTCCGTCAGCGCCAGGAGCCCCTCTGCTCGTTGTTGGACTGAGGGGGTGAAATGGCTGATCAGCGCGTCCTTCAATGCGCTGTACTTGTCGCTGTCTGGTGGATGATTAACCAGATCTTCCACTCTCTGGACCGTGTCGCTGTCCAGCTTCGCTACCACGTGGTAGAATCTTGTGTCATCGTTGGAGATTCTCCGGAGGTTGAACTGCGCCTCGATTGCGCTAAATCATGAGCGCGGGCTGTGCTGCCAGAAATCGGGCAGCCGGATCGTGGTGGCGGCCATCAGGCTGGCTTCCACCGAGCCCCGCTCGGGAGAATTCTGTCTGCTCATTCTCCGTCGTAGGTCACCAGTGTAGAAGCATGCTCAAATAACGAGGCTGAGTTTCAGTCATAAAACCAGCTTTATTTGACAGAACGCAGCTTCTAGCATTCTCAAAGCAGGAAAGAGAAAGAATCATACTTCAACCCCCTTTTATACATTTCCAGCATCAGAATTCAAGTCACATGGTGTCTTCAGTCAACATACAGTTACAAAGCATCCCCTTGAAGCTTCATCATTGTCTCTCATTTCCTGATGAACCGGAAAACCCTCTGGGGCGTCTTCTGTGGGACAAAGAGACAAATCTCACACTTCCTTGTTACCTCCTGTAGATTCAAGTCCTTAGTCCTTGCAGACGTGACACCCCACAATACACATTCAGTCCTGTCTCTGTGGCAGCATGAGCCCACAATGTGTGTCGGCCACACCTTTAAAATTGAAAAAGTCTAATCAGAGATTTCTGACTCCTTGGGTCAACACAGAACTTCTAATTTATAAAAAATCTCTTAGGAAAACTAGAACAAGTTATTATTCCGCATTAATAGAAGAGAACAAGAATAATCCCGGTTTCTTTTCAGCATTGTTGACATGTTTGGTAAAACCCAGAAGCAGACTCAGACTCAGAATAAATACAATTGTGGAGTGTGTGAAATAAGAGGCAGATTCATGGCAGATTGTTTACAATGGTTGCATGAGCTGCGCCGCGCGGGGAAGGAAACGGTTATAAAAGTTCACCATCCCCGGACTTCCGGTCTGGACACCATGGTGATAGCAGCTTAATGCTGAAGCTCCCAGACCCGATCCAAGATAATACCTTGAAAATCAGATTTAACGGATTTTTGGAAGAGTGAAAATCAAAAGACAAAGTCATCATGCCTAAAGGAAAACAGAAGAATTCGACATTTACCAGGCCAGGACACGCATCGGCCGGAGAATCTGATCTGGAGGATTTCCATTCAGAAGACGAGGAGCTGAATGAAGCTAGCAAAAAGGTTAGCTTAAAAATGGTACTTAAAGAATTAAGACGATTTCGCCGAGAGTGTTGGGCCGAATTTCGTGAAATCAAAGAAGAAATAAAAAGGACAAACAGCAGAGTGGACCAGGCCGAGGACCGAATCTTGGAAGCAAAGGAAAGAATAAAAGGGCTAGAAGATACCGTGCTTGATCTACACAAAAGACAGTCAAGACTGGAGGCTAAGCTAACTGACCAAGAAGGCAGACTAAGAAGAGACAACATAAGAATTCATGGTCTGAAAGAAGGAGTCGAGGATGGTTTCACCACAATGGCGGCATGCGTGGAATCCTTACTGAGAGAGAAGTTGGATATTCCCCAATCCACCGACTTGAAGATAGAAAGGGCGCACCGTACATTAGCCCCTAGGCCGGCGGCGGAAGCGCCTCCACGATCGGTGATCGTGAAGTTTTCCAACTCCAAAATAAAAGAAGAGGTTGTAAGACTGGCTTGGCAGAAAAAAGGATTTATGCACCAAGAGAGAAAAGTTTTTGTGGAGCACGACTACGCCCCGGAGGTCCTTAAAAAGCGTCGGGAATACAACTACGCTAAAAAGGTATTACGAGAGAAAAAACTGCGCTTCCAGACACCATTTCTGGCGAAGCTGAGGGTTTTCTACGGGGAAGAGACATGTCTCTATAACTCGGCGGAAGAAGCAACCACGGATATGGCGAGGAGAGGGCTCCTGGTAACGGTGTATAAACCCGCAGCAGACTCGATCGAAAGAATCAAGGCTCAAACGTGGTCCACACAGAGACCCTCAAAATCCATGGGCCAGCAGCGGGAAACCCAGCGCCAGAGCTACAAGGAAAAACTGGCCGTTTACAAGAGGGAATAACAATATTTTTAGTCAATCTGCGCATCCAACCCCCCTCCTACAAGGTAACAAACATTAAAGGAGATGCAGAATCTGCAAGTGGTAAAACATTTCATGGAACAGTCATAATATTAGAAACAAATAAGTCTTTAAAAAAAAAAAAAACAACTTGTTAAAATAGAAATGTGACAATGAACCACATGATCTCTCCACACTAACAAATACTGTATTAACGTGACTGTTTGCTGTGATGGTGGTGGGAGGATGCACACAATTTCTTAGGGTATAGGCATAAAAAAAAAAAATCATTACAAGTTCGGATTGGGATCTGAAATTCACGTTAAAAACATGGGACAACTTACAGGGGTAAGAGAGGGTCCGCAGCACGTAACGGAATCTGAGGAATTCCCCTCAGAGCCAACACGCCAACAAGGCTCTTCTAAGGTCACTAAAAAGACCTCAGCTCAGGAAGTTCTTTTGTCAGTTTCTTGCTTTAAAGCTTTATATACTATGTTCTTAATGTTTTTTATGTTCTTAATGTTCTTTCAGTTTCTGAGTAGCATAAAAGAGGGCCACCACACTGTTATACTAAATAAGACAACACAATGGAGAAACAGGGTGTAACCAAAATAATCTCATATAATGTAAAAGGGATCCTGAATCCAGTTAAAAGATCCAAGATTCTAGGCAAAATGAAAAAAGACAAAGCAGGAATAATATTTTTACAAGAAACCCACCTAACAGACGTGGAGCACACTAAACTCAATAGACAAGGGTTTAAAATGATCTGTTCATCTTCATATAAGTCAGGGAGGAGGAGGGGAGTAGTGACATTGATCTCAACCAAAATTACATTTGAAAAAAAATCAGAACACAAAGATAAAGAAGGGAGATACAGTTTGGTACTTGGGCGGCTAGAGGGAGAAGATATCACCCTCCTGAATGTATATGCACCTCCAGGTGCTAACTGGAAATTTTATAAAAATGTATTTGACCTAATGATAACTAAAGCCCAAGGTTTAGTGATATGCGGGGGAGACTTCAATCTAAGACTGAATCCATACTGGGATGCATCAGGTAATTCTCCACATCAAAATAACACTCAAAGTAGGAAAACTCGGACATTGTACCGGTCTGTTGTGGTGTGAAGAGGGAGCTGAGTTCTAAGGCAAAGCTGTCGATTTACCAGTCAATCTACGTTCCTACTCTCACCTATGGTCACGAGCTTTGGGTAATGACCGAAAGAACGAGCTCGCGGATACAAGCGGCTGAAATGAGCTTTCTCCATAGGATTGCTGGACTCACCCTCAGAGATAGGGTGAGGAGCTCAGTCATCCGGAAGAGGCTCAGAGTAGAACCGCTGCTCCTCCACATTGAAAGGAGTCAGTTGAGGTGGTTTGGGCATCTGATTAGGATGCCTCCTGGACGCCTCCCACTTGAGGTGTTTCGGGCACGTCCCACTGGGAGGAGACCCCAGGGCAGACCCAGGACTCGGTGGAGAGACTATGTCTCCCAGCTGGTCTGGGAACGCCTTGGTATCTTCTCTGAAGAGCTGGAGCAGGTGGCTGGGGAGAGGGAAGTCTGGGCTTCTCTGCTTGAACTGCTGCCTCCACGACCCGGACCTCCGTAAAAGTGGTAGAAGATGGATGGATGGATGGATAGATGGATGCCAAGTGCTTGCTCACAGAGGATTGCCTGATTGCTGGGTTCTTTCTGCAATTTGAAAGTGCTATGAGATGACTGTTGTTGTGAAATGGCGCTATTGTGGAGTGTGTGAAATCAGAAGCGGAATCATTTCAGACGATTTATTGCACACTCACATCTTTCAAGCACAGAACAGACTGAACTTTCAAGCAGAAACTCTCCCCTTAAGTTTCATGGCATTTACATCACACACAACATGACATTTGCATCACACTGCATTCAACAACCTTCATCCCTGACTCCTTCCTGCTATCTCACCAGGAACCTCCTGCTCTTTGTTGTCCCAAGCTTATCACTGTCTCCTGTCTGAGATGCTAGATAATCTGGCTCACACAAGGTGCTACACCCCCCCCCCCCCCAGCATCTTAGATAGGACAATAGAATAACAGTCCACATGCTGTGATAGAACAATTGAACATCAGTCCACATGCTGCTTGGGCTTCCGTCTCCTCCCGTATCTGCTGTAACTGGGGTTTACCGCCTCCGCAGCGCTGCTGTGCCGGTGGGGGGCTGCTGGGAGTGTGTCTGACTGCGGGTGGGCTGTTGCTGGGGGGGGGGGCACTTCGGTCTGTCCGTGTGGCTGCTCTGGAGAATCGTCTCCCTGGGGAGCTCTCCGTGGGGGTCTTCCACGCCGAGGGGCCTTAGCCAACAGCACTTGCTCATCCGCCACAACGAAAGCGGGTTTGAGTCTGTCTATGCCAATTTTTTCCCTCCTACCCCCCAAGTCTAGCAAAAAATGCTTATCCCCTGTTTCCAACACTCTGAACGGTCCATCATAGGGTGGGCGCAATGGAGGGCGGTGGGCGTTGTGTCTGACGAAAACGAACTCCGCACTCTTCAAAGTTTTAGGCACGAAAACACGCGGAAAACTGTGGTGGGCAGGGCCTGGCAGCGTGCCTGTGTTTGCGCTACGCTGCAAAAGCTGAGACGGGGAGCTGCCCAGCGCGGGATTATCTGGCAGAAATTCCCCGGGCAGCCGTAGTGGCTGCGCAAAAACGAGCTCTGCCGGGGAAGCTTCCAGAACCTCTTTTGGCGCGGCGCGCAACCCCAATAAAACCCATGGCAGCCTGGCTACCCAATTTGCATCCGTCAATGAAGCCCTGAGTGCCGCTTTCAGTAATCTATGAAAACGCTCGCATAACCCATTGGCCTGTGGGTTGTACGCGGTTGTGCGGTGAATTGTAACACCCAGGCTGCGGGCCATCGCGGACCAGAGTTCGGAAACAAATTGCGGGCCTCTGTTGGACGTAATGTCCTACGGGACTCCAAAACGCGCCACCCATGCTGTTAAAAAAGCGCACGCTACATCCGCGGATGTGGTTGCCACCAGCGGGACCACTTCTGGCCAGCGCGTGGTGCGGTCCACCATTGTCAGGAGATGTGTGCACCCCTGTGATGGCGGGAGGGGGCCCACGAGGTCCACGTGAATGTGGTCGAACCTCTTAGCCAGAATACGAAACGGCTCCAAGGGAGCCTTCGTGTGTCTGTGTACTTTGGCTCGTTGGCACGCCATGCAGGCTGCAGCCCACTCCTTCACTTGTTCGCGCAGGCTCAGCCACACAAACTTCTCTCCCACCATTTTGACCGACGCACGCACTCCTGGGTGCGCCAGAGTGTGAACCGGCTCAAACACGCCGTGGCGCCACACGGCCGGGACCACCAGACACGGGCGACCCATGGAGACATCACAGATTAGGGGGGGGGCCGCCATCCTGCAGCACCCTGCTCTCCAGCCTTAACCCTGTTGGTCCAGACTGGAGTGCGCGCACGTCTGCATCGCTAATCTGCTCCGCGGCCATGGCTGCGTAATCTATCCCCACGCAGACCGGGGCCACCACGGCTCGCGAGAGGCAGTCCGCCACTACATTCAGTTTACCAGACACATGCTGAATATTGGTAGTAAACTCTGAGATCGTGGCCAGCTGTCTCTGCTGCCGGCCCGACCACGGTTCTGAAACCTTGGCCATCGTGAATGTTAGTGGCTTGTGGTCCACGAACGCGGTGAAGTTGCACCCTTCTAGCCAGAACTGGAAGTGGCGTATGGCCAGGTGGAGAGCCAGCAACTCTCTGTCAAACGCGCTGTATTTACGTTCGCTGTCGCGTAAAGTTCTGCTGAAAAAGGCGAGCGGCTGCCAAGCCCCGGCGACGCGCTGCTCCATGACAGCCCCTATGGCCACGTCTGAAGCGTCGGTGGTGAGCGCTATGCGGGCCGTCGGGTCTGGATGCGCCAGCAATGCGGCGTTTGCCAGGGCCGCTTTAACTTCCGAGAACACCCGCTCTCGCTCCAGGGTCCATTCAACCCTATCCGCGGGTTTCTGTTTCTTGAGCGCGGCGTACAATGGTTGCATGAGCTGCGCCGCGTGGGGAAGGAAACGGTTATAAAAGTTCACCATCCCCAAAAATTCCTGCAGCGCTGTGACCGTCTGAGGCCGGGGAAAATTCGCCACGGCGCACACTTTGTCGGGCTGCGGGATCGCTCCTTCCGGAGAGACGTGGTGCCCCAAAAAATCAATCCCCGTCACGCCGAACTGGCATTTCGCCGGGTTGATTATTAACCCGTGCTCCTCCAACCTCCGGAAAACCGTCCTGAGGTGGGTTTCGTGTTTGTCTTCGGACGCACTGGCTACCAGGATATCGTCCAGGTAGACGAACACAAACGGGAGATCGCGCAGCACTGCATCCATCATGCGCTGGAACGTCTGTGCCGCTCCTTTTAACCCGAATGGCATGCGCAGGAACTCGAATAGACCGAACGGAGTTATTACCGCTGTTTTGGGTACGTCCTCAGCGCGCACCGGGACTTGGTGGTAACCGCGGACCAGGTCTATTTTGGAAAAAATGCGCGCTCTGGCGAGGTGAACGGAAAAATCCTGTATGTGGGGAATTGGGTAGCGGTTGTGCGCTGTGGCGTTGTTCAACCTGTGGAAATCCCCGCACGGTCGCCACGATCCCTCAGCGGGGAAGCCCATGGGCTGTTCGAGCGCCTGATGATGCCCAACCTTTCCAGGTTGGCGAACTCCTCGCGCGCTATGGCCAGTTTAGCTGCGTCCAAGTGCTGAGGTCTTGCAAAAACGGGCGGCCCGGTGGTGGTGATAAAGTGCTCCACCCCGTGTTTAGCGATGGCCGCCGAAAACGTCGGGACCGTGAGTGCTGGGAACTGAGTGAACAGTGTGTGGAACTTACCGCCTGTAGCTGTGACGTTGGCTTGTGCTGTTGGCCGGGTCACTCGAGCTATACAAGGGAGAGAGTCAAAGGACAGTGCATTAACCAAGCGCCTGTTAGCAACATCAACCAGTAAACCATGTGCACACAGAAAATCAGCCCCCAGTATGTGGTAATTCAGTGCTGCTACGACAAAAGTCCACTCATATGTACGGCCGTGTAGAGATAAGAGCAGAGTCCTCTCACCAAAGGTCTTAATATCTGAGCCGTTTGCTGCCAACATCCCGGGGCCGCTAGATCCTGCCAGCCGGTCAGCGTAGGTCGGCTGGATGTAGCTCTTCTGGGCTCCGGTGTCCACGAGGAAACGCCTCCCAGAGCATGCATCCGTTAAGTAGAGCAGCTTGTTCTCTTCACCGAGGGTCGCAGCTGCTATCGACCCCCGGCCTTGGCGTTTTCCCGAGCGCTTGAATTGGCACGGTGGCGCACATCTGCGTGCCTTCTCTGCGAAGCGGTGGTGGTAGAAACAGAGCGTGTCTCTCTGGCGCTCCTTGGCCCCCGCTGCTGCTACCGTTGGTGGCTCCTTGCCTCCTCTGGTCGTCTCGCTGGGCTCCGCCGCTGCCGCGTTGACTGTGATCGCCCTGGTGGTGATGATGATCCGGTCTGCCTCCTCTGCTAGCGCACGGTAGTCGCGCGCAGCCAGCCACGGCGAATTGTCCAGAACCGCTCTCGCTACTGTCGGAAGGTTCCGGAGGAAGAGGTGGGCAAACAGAAAGTGCCCGTCATCCGTGCCCATTAACGCCAGCATCTTCTCCATCAGGTCTACGGCTGAACCATCTCCTAACTCGATCCGCGTCAGGAGCCTCTCCGCTCTCTCACATTCCGAGAGTGTGTAGCGCTGGATGAGCGCAGCCTTGAGCGCCTCATATTTGCTGCTGGCTGGTGGCTGATCGAGCAGGCTCGCTACCTGCTGAGCTGTGCGGGCGTCGAGCGCTGCGACCACATGGTAGAATCTGGTATCATCTACCGTTACTCCCCGGAGGGCGAACAGGGCCTCGGTGAGGTGGAACCAAGAGAGCGGGTTGTGCTGCCAGAAATCCGGTAGCTTGACTGAAACCGCACACGCGTTGCTGGGGGCTCCAGTCCTGGCTGTCTGTGGGATGGCTGCCGCCTCGCTGTAGCTTCCTGACCGGGCCGGCGCCGGGGATCTTGCCTCGTGTTCCATAATACGTCTTGGGTCACCAGTGTGGAGTGTGTGAAATCAGAGGCGGAATCATTTCAGACGATTTATTACACACTCACATCTTTCAAGCACAGAACAGACTGAACTTTCAAGCAGAAACTCTCCCCTTAAGTTTCATGGCATTTACATCACACACAACATGACATTTGCGTCACACTGCATTCAACAACCTTCATCCCTGACTCCTTCCTGCTGTCTCACCAGGAACCTCCTGCTCTTTGTTGTCCCAAGCTTATCACTGTCTCCTGTCTGAGATGCTAGATAATCTGGCTCACACAAGGTGCTACACCATATAAATAAAGTTGAATTGAAGTGAATTGAACTGAAGTGAGAGAACTGAAGTTTGCTGGTTTGCTATGTTATGTTAGGTTATGCTAAGGCAATGTCTGTCCCACAAAAGGTACCTGTTTTGTGAAATCAACTCCTCCTACAGTTTTGCTCCAAATGTTTTGAAACTAGGTACCATTGTTTGATATACACTCATGGTGCAATATTACAGTTTGGCTCCAACTGGATTTTTGCAGGAGTTATAGTCCCTGACTTATGATATGCCCTATTTCACCTCAGTTAATAGACAGAAATTGTCTTGTGAAATCAACAACTCCTACAGTTTTGTTAGCGCATTCCGGCAAAGGAGTGGTGTCCATCTGTGCTACTTCCTCTTGGAATATGCCTAAATGCTTCTGAAACTCACTCACAAGGACCCTCAGGTAGGTCTGCATCCAGGTTGAGGTTGTCATTGTTCAAGATCAGGAGATCTGGGCATTTATGATTTCTTGAAAACATTACCTCTTCTAGTCCGTTGACCTTGACCTTAAGCACAGCCTAGATAGAGTTTCATCTAGGCTGTGCTTAAGGTCAGGCAGGTCCTATTTAAGTGATGTCTTGATTGAGAACAAGTGTGGCAGTAATTAGTAATAAATTTATGTTTAAATGGGGGGCAATCACTTTTTCACACAGGGCCATGTAGATTTGGATTTTTTTTTTTACCCTTAATAATAAACATCTTCATTCAAAAACTGCATTTTGTTTACTTGTGTTATCTTTGTCTAATATTTAAATTTGTTTGATGATCTGAAACATTTAAGTGCAACAAACACAAAAAAAGTGCAAAATCAGGAAGGGGGCAAACACTTTTTCACATCACTTTACAGACATACACACTACTCACAAAAAGTTAGGGATACTTGGCTTCAGCTACACACACACACACACACACATATAAAATCATTAAATTTTTTCCATTTGTTCTGTTCTATGCAGTTTATCAACAAATGGTAATCATTAATGCCTCCACGTTCAGTATTTTTCCATCCAGCTATATTGTGATTAGATGAGACACTGAGGCTACAGCTGCACCCAGAATAGCCCTGAAAAACTGCAACTGAGAACACTCCCCAAAAAATATCCTTTTGGTGTTTGTGACGCTGTATAACAATTCCTGTGCTCTGCTAGAACTTTGAACTTCTCGCTACACTGCCTGCTTATGGTGTGTGACGGTTTCCTTTCTTAACCAAGAAATAAATGCTCAGAAAGACATCAGTGACTTCAGTGCTTTATTCATTCACCAGATCTGCAAGGACACATCCATCCATCCATCTTCTACCGCTTTTCCAGAGGTCCAGGTCGCGGCAGCAGCAGTTCAAGCAGAGAAGCCTAGACTTCCCTCTCCCCAGCCACCTCCTCCAGCTCTTCAGAGAGGATACCAAGGCATTCCCAGGCCAGCTGGGAGACATAGTCTCTCCAGCGAGTCCTGAGTCTATTCCGGGGTCTCCTCCCAGTGGGACATGCCCGGAACACCTCAAGTGGGAGGCATCCAGGAGGCATCTTGATGAGATGCCCAAACCACCTCAATTGGCTCCTTTCGATGTGGAGGAGCAATGGTTCTACACTGAGCCTCTCCCGGATAACTGAATTCCTCACCCTATTTCTAAGGGTGAGTCCAGCAGTCCTACGGAGAAAGCCCATTTCAGCCACTTGTATCCGTGATCTCATTCATTTCAGCCACTTGTATCTGTGATCTCACTCTTTCGGTCATTACCTAAAGCTCATGACCATAGGTGAGGGTAGGAACGTAGACTGAACAGTAAATCGACAGCTTTGCATTACAGCTCAGCTCCCTCTTCACCACAACAGACCGGTACAACAGCTGCATCACTGCAGATGCTGCTCCAATCCATCTATTATTATTGGGGCGGCAGTGGCTCAGGAGGTAGAGCAGGTCATCTAATAACCCGATGGTTGGCGGTTCGAATCCCGCTCTCCCAAGATATCCTGCCGTTGTGTCCCTGGGCAAGACACTTCACCCGCATTGCCTCCAGTGCCCATAACACTGGGTATGAGTGTGTATAAATGTATAAAAGTTCAGTGGTGGCCGGAGAGGCCGTTGGCGCGGATTGGCAGCCACGTTTCCGTTAGCCTGCCCCAGGGCAGCTGTGACTACAGTAGTAGCTTGCCACTACCATTGTCTGTCTGGAGTGAATGAATAATGTATCTACTTGTAAAGCGTCTTTGAGTGTCTATGATAAAGCGCTATATAAATCTGATGCATTATTATTATTAATCTCCCGCTCCATTCTCCCCTCACTCTTGAATAAGACCCCGAGATACTTAAACTCCTCGACTTGGGGCAGGAGCTCATCCCCAACCCGGAGAGGACAATCCACCCTTTTCCAGCTGAGGACCATGGACTCGGACTTGGAGGTGTTGATTCTCATCCCAGCCGCTTCACACTGAGAAACAAACTGTCCTAGTAAGACCTGCAGGCCATTGCTGGATGAAGCCAACAGGACAACATCATCTGCAAACAGCAGAGATGACATCCTGTGGTCACCGAGCATGACATCCTCCATTCCTTGACTGCGCCTAGAAATCCTGTCCATAAAAATTATGAACAGGATCAGTGACAAAGGGCAGCCCTGACGGAGTCCAATTCTCACTGGAAACGAGTCCGACTGAGTGTTGGCAATACGAACCAAACTCTCACAACGGTTGTATAGAGACTGGATAGCTCGTACCAACAAACCCAATACCCCATACTCCTGAAGCAAACCCCACAAAAAACCACGAGGGACACCATTCAAATGCCTTCTCCAAATCCACAAAACACATGTAGACTGGTTGGACAAACCCTCGAGGATTCTTGAGAGGGTAAAGAGTTGGTCCAATGTGCCACGGCCAGGACGAAAACCATACTGCAACTCCTGAATCTGAGGTACGACCAAAGGCCAGACTCGCCTCTCCAGTACTCTGGCATAGACCTTCCCAGGGAGGCTGAGAAGTGTGATCCCCCTAAAGTTGGAACACACCCTTCAGTCCCCCTTCTTACACCACATTCCAAATTATTATGCAAATGATATTTGTCTCAAATTTTCATAAATAGTCGACGCAAATGACAGTCAGTATAATTTTGAAGTCATCAATCGTCAGAGCATAATTCAGATTTTATTGAACAAACCTCCCAATGATAATTATTTTTTGTAAAAATGAAAACTCAAAATGTACTGTTCCAAATTATTATGCACAACAGAGTTTCAAAACATTTTATTGGTTGTAAAGAACTGAAAATGATCATTTGCTGAATTTGCAGCAATAGGAGGTCATATTTACTGAAATCAAAAGCTATTTCAATCAAAAACATCTTAACAGGCCAAGTTACATGTTAACATAGGACTCCTTCTTTGATATAACCTTCACAATTCTTGCATCCACTAACTTATGAGTTTTTGGAGAGTTTCTGTTTGAAAGGGGAGGATGGGGGCCACACCATGAGTTTCTCTCCTTTTATGCCCATAGCAGCCAATGACACAGAGGTATTCTTTGCAGCATGAGATGGTGCATTGTCATGCATGAAAATAATTTTGCTATGGAAGGCATGGTTCTTCTTTTTGTACCATGGAAGAAAGTGGTCAGTTAGAAACAAAATATACTTTGCCAAGGTTATTTTGACACTTTCAGGGACCCTAAAGGGGCCTACTAGCAGTCTCCCCATGATTCTGGTCCAAACCATGACTCTGCCACCTCCTTGCTGATGTTGCAGCCTTGTTTGGACATGGTGACCATCCAGCAACCATCCACTACTCTATCCATCTGGACCATCCAGGGTTGCATGACACTCATCAGTAAACAAGACTGTTTGAAAATTAGTCTTTATGTATTTCTGGGCCCACTGCAACCATTTGTGCTTGTGAGCATTGGTTAGGGGTGGCTGAATAGTAGGTTTATGCACAACTGCAAGCCTCTGGAAGATCCTACACTTTGAAGTTTGTGGGCTTCCAGAGGCACTAGCAGCTTCAAATACCCGTTTGCTGCTTTGTAATGGCATTTTAGCAGCTGCTGTCTTCATCTGATGAAATTGTCTGGCAGAAACCCTCCTTATTATGCCTTTATCTGCACAAACCCGTCGGTGCTCTGAATCAGCCACAAATTTCTTCACAGTACGATGATCACGCTCAAGTTTTCGTGAAATATCTAATGTTTTCATACCTTGTCCAAGGCATTGCACTATTTGATGCTTTTCAGCAGCAGAGAGATCCTTTTTCTTTCCCATATTGCTTGAAAATTGTGGCATTCTTAATAATGTGGAACATCCTTCTTAAGTAGTTTTCCTTTAATTGGGCTCACCTGTCAAACTAATTGTGACAGGTGTCTGAGATTGACATCAGTGATCCAAAGAGCCCCGAGACAATACCATCCATGAGTTTAATTGAAAAACAAAAAAAACTGAGTGTTTATGACACTAAAATCCTATTTACATAATAAGTTGGAATGCAATGCAAAGAGAGGAACCACCACCCCAGTTTGCCATGCCAAAGGCACTGTCCCCAATGTCCACACAATGTTGCAGAGGCATGACAGCCCTACAATATTCAGAACCCTGATGTACTCAGGGCATTTTAGAAGGTAAAAACCCACAAAACCACCTTTTTATAGTTGATGGTCCCTTTAAATGATCAATAAGGCCTTAAAAATTATAAAACATGCAGGGAAGAGGAGAGAAGCCTGGATTGAGCCAATGTGATTCATGTGCTAAAATGAGTAAGAAGCTGAGTTACTGCAAACTGAACTTTGTGCAAGTGAGAGTCACTTTTCATGAAATGAGAAAGACTGCACTAAAATGAACTGGAGTATTGACATTTAAATCCTGATTATTTTCAAGTGTTTTAATGAGACACGCACATGGCCTGAGCTGCCATTAGAAATGTAATTCACACAAAAACCTTTTCTGACCTTTGTGTGCTCTTAAGTTGACTATAAAACATTTATAGTTTTTCCACACCACAGCAGAGGAATATAGATTAAATGAGAAAACAAAAAAGGATAAGGATGGACAAAGAAACAAAGTATCAGAAATGAATATCAATGACTGTGCCCAGAAGCAGGAAGGATCAGCATGCAAAACTCTTAGGTGAAAGACGAACTGTTACATTTCAACCATGAAGTCAGATTTAACTAACTAACTAACTAACTAACCTGCACTTATATAGCGCTTTTCTAGTCACAAAGACCACTCAAAGCGCTTTCATTAATACTAACCCTCTATTCTAAGGGCCTATAGGAAACAGATATCTAGGGACAATTTAGAACAGCCAATTAACCTAACATGCATGTTTTTGGATAATACTGTGGTATCGGCAGAGAAAACACAGCTTGTAAAACCTTGCAGCCTTCACATATATTTATATGAGCATTTTAAAGAATTTTTATCTATATAAGGTATATTTTATGTAATGTTCATGTTTATTTCCTGCAGTTCTCAGCTTATTTGTGCCTGCGTTAGTGCTCATCGGGCTGGAATTTCAGAAAAGACCACAGAGAATAACAGTCCTATGAACAACGGCTGTAGAATGCTGAAAGTAGTGGGTTGAGGATAGGTACTATAATTGCTTCATTTTCTCTTTCATCCACTCCAAGACAGAGCGACGAGGTGATGTCTTCAGGGGAGCTCCTGCTAAAATTTTAAACTAGTTGCTCTTACTAAAACACATTCAGCATATTCATCTCAAATATTCCCTGTTTAGTTTTGAAGATATACGAGAAAGCTTGTCAGCCCATTGCCATCTTGGAAACTGCTTAAACAGACTGCCCACTGGTTAGAAATGTCAATCAAGGAGCTGCAGCCCATATCTTTGGCCCAGTAGCAAGCGTTAGTTTATATCAGTCCTTTTTGTGGATCCACTGGTAAAGTCCCATACACTTATGCCCGGGTCCAACAAAAACAAAAAATTCCTAGGTGGACACGTACCATAACTGTAGCTCAGACTCATTTTATCCAAATATCTCCCTACGGTGAATGCATTTCTTGAGTTCTGTTACATAACTTTGTGCAATAATACTAACCCTGTGATGACAGAGCTTGTAGAGTAGGTCTCTGTGTTTTATTGTAGTGCTGCTGAGCTGAGAATCATTTGAGCATTATATTATTGTCAGAGGTTGTGGGATTGAACTCAGAGAAATATTTCCTTTCTGGCAGTAAGCCTGAATAGGATTCAAAACCATTATATCTGACCCCTGACGGTTCATCATATCACAACACAACACTGAATGGTGAGTGGGTGCTGAGCGGCACTGCCTCCCTTTCTGTGCCACTTCTGAGTCAGTGGAGTTTTCTATTCTTGTCACAGTATGTGGGCTTCAGCAGAAAATACAGACTAACATCTATTGTGCAGTGGGTGTCCAGTGAGGAGACATTATACGGAAGTAGCTGCTTCTGAAATAACCTCATTTTAAATGTGTTTCTCAGAAGTAAATGTGGACTGCTCTTCCTTTGGAGCCTGTTTCAAGCAGGGCAGAAACCAAAAATGGTTTTGATTATTCATTAATCTGTCAAATTTCTGAAATAAATCATGTGCCTCATAAAACACCAAAAAGCTGTGAAATGAGCCTGCCATATTTTCCTAAAAAATTCTAATGTCTTCAGACTGTCTTCAATAATATTCACTAGACCCAGAAAAGCATTCTTTTACTCCACCCACAGCAGCACGATGAAATCATTGGAGCCCAAATCTTCCTACAACAAATCCTTTTTTCCTTCAGAGCCCATGCTCCCTAAATCCCAAATGTGATTTCTTTTGACCTGTCAGTGCATTCTTACTACAGCTGTCAGTGCAAAAGTTAAGTTTGAGAAGTCTGAACTTGTCAGAGTAATTTCCAAAGTTAAGCCCCAGTTACACCAACCTGTATGCTGTATGTATAGGTGGATAGAGATATTGGTTGTGATGTACACCATTCATGCATAACATTATGACCACCTGCCTAATATCATGTTGGTCCCCCTTTTGTTGCCAAAACAGCCCTGACCCATCGAGGTATAGACGCCACTAAACCTCTGAAGGTGTGCTGTGGTATCCGGCACCAAGATGTTAGCAGGGGTATACTGTACACCCTTTCATGTAAACAGTATTCCCTTATGGCTGTGGCCTCTTTCAGGAGAATAATGGTTTATGCTCCCCAAACCATTCCTGTGCAGGAATGGTTTGGGGAGCACAACAATGAGTTTGAAGTGTTGAGTTGGCCTCCAAATTCCCCAGATCTCATTCCAATCGAGCATCTGTGGGATGTACTGGACAAAACAAATCCATGGAGGCCCCACCTCACAACTTACAGGACTTAAAGGATCTGCTGCTAATATCTTGATGCCAGATACCACAGCACACCTTATGGGATCTAGTGGAGTCCATGCCTTGACAGGTCAGGGCTGTGTTGGCAGCAAAAGGGGGAGCAACACAATATTAGGCAGGTGGCCATAATGTTATGCCTGATCAGTGTACATGGATGCATAGCACAGACAAATTTGAATGTTCTGCAGGTGTGGTGCATGTGAAAAGCCTGACAAGTTTTACATGATTGCAGATACTGACAAGTAAACCCATCCAGATGTACGAAAAATGGAGTACATACAGTTTTACTCATAAGTTTACATACCCTGGCAGAATTGTGAGAGAACTTAGACTTTCTGCTGCACATTCACCAGCCATAATGCTCTGCACTGTGTGTCTATATATATACATTTATAGTAATATGGACATATGTTTACTAGATGTTGTTTTTTCTTGCCTTCTGATTGTTGCTCTGAGTGTTGCTATCCCTGTGCTGTTGCAATCCTGGAATTTCCCCATTGTGGGACTAATAAAGGCTTATCTTATCTTATCTTAATTTATGATTTTTTGGTCATTTTTTTGGAGAATACGAATGATAATACAAAAACTTTTCTTTCACTCATAGTTAGTGGTTGGGTGAAGCCATTTATTATCAAACAATTGTTTGCTCTTTTTTAAATCATAATGACAACAGAAACTACCCAAATGACCCTGATCAAAAGTTTACATACCCTGGAAGTTTTGGCCTGATAACATACATAGAAGTTGACACACACAGGTTTAAATGGTGACTAAAAGTAACCATCCTCACCTGTGATCTGTTTACTTTTAATTAGTGTGTGTGTATAAAAAGTCAGTGAGTTTCTGGGCTCCTAACAGACCCCTGAATATTTCATACAGTGCTGCACTGACATTGCTGGTAGTGATGGCCAGATGAAGCTTTCTTGAAGCACTGAAGCTTTTTATCAATTTGGTTCATATGGACGAAGCCTCATGTGAAACTTCATTTGCTCTACTAAGCCATCTACTGGACAAAAAGTATACAACAGGCAGATTTTTTTACAAGGGCATTATTGGTTTGTGGGTTTTTTTTTTTTCCATTTCAATAAATGTACTGTCCTTTAAGAAATATCAATGACCATGTGGTGGCGGAGTGGTTAGCACTGCGGAAGCACAGCAACTCACCCTTGGCCGGGGGATCCTGGGATCAATCCCAACCCTCGAGTTTGCATGTTCTCCCCGTGTCTGCGTAGGTTTACTCCAGGATTTTTCCGGTTTCCTCCCACATGCCAAAAACATGCAAGTTAGGTTAACTGGCATCAAACTGGGGATTCTAAATTGTCCTTAGCTGTGAATGTGAGAGTGAATGGTTGTCTCTCTGTGTTGGACCTGTGGTGGATTGGCGATCTGTCCAGGGTGTACCCTGCCTCTCGCCCAGTGATGCTGGGATAGGCTCCAGCCCTGCCGCGACCAGAAAAGGATTAAGCAGAAGAAGATGGATGGATGGATGGATGTTTACATGTACACAAATAAACCGGTTATGATTGGATTTCTGGAGTTATTTGATTATTCAAGTGGCCATGTAAACAGAATAATTCGATAAAAGCCATATAACTGGGGTCATTAACTCAAGTGATTTACCATCCAATAATCCATTTATTCAGTGCATGTAAACACAAGAAAACTGATTATTGGCATTATTGGTTTATTCCCAGTAATGGTTTATTGTGACCATGTAACTGGGGTCACTGATCATAAGGGGGTAAAAAAGCAATAATAAAACTGGGGTGACTACAGTGAATGTGCTTGTGCTACTTGGTGTGCTTGTGCTACTTATCCATTTTTATTAAGAAATAATAACTTTTCAACAGTCTTTGGACTAAGGTGATTTTTTTTTTTAGATTATTATGCGTCGGTGAAACAGAGGCATACGGTAATTGGTAAATGCGTCTGTTTGTGGATGTGTGTGTGTATCTGTCCATCTGTCCGCCTCTCTGTTTCAGCTCGCCTGGTCAAAATTAAGTGGAACTAAAGGCTTGTAACATTGTATCACCGTATTTTCTCGACTTTTAATTTGCCAGAATTCCGAGATAAGGCTTTGTTTTTGAAATAAACACAAATTTAACTCACCTTTAATGTCAGTGAAGCCGGGGGAAAGGGTATTGTACTGTGCCAGGCCACTAAAAGCGGCAGTGTGACTTTTTTACAACGCAAGACAGCACTTTTTTTTATAGCACGTGGAGCTGAAGTATTATAAAATAACAGTTACTGAAAAAAATTCCCATGTATTCAGCAATTACACCCTTTATTCATCACATCGATTGTTTTCACACTGGTTTTGCTGTTTAGTTTTGCAGAGGAAGGACGAGATAAAACTCATTAAAAACTCACTAAATTCCTAAATTCCTCGCCCGCAAATGGTTGCAGTGAACTATGCATGTGCCTGGAAACTCCCGCCACAGGGAAGTACTGAGCAATCCACCAATACTGGGTGAACAAATGTCCATCTTTTTACCTGTCTGTTTGCTTTCACTGTCACTAACCAGCAAAAGCTCCTGTTCGCCTTGATTGTCATTGTATTCACATACCTCCATCACTTCCGCCATTTAAAACGTCTGCACCGTACTCTTCTTTTGTTTGGATTGCAGCTGTTCAAATCAGTTTGGTGGCTCTTGGCTGCTGCCGACAGTACAGGCATGTGAACTGCAGATTATTTTCACTGCGCATGCGTGTACTCCAAAACTACTGGATGGATTTGGATGAAATTTTTACCAGAGGTGGTCCTTGGACTAGAGAGGAATCCATAATATTTTGGTGATGATCCGAGAATGCATACCTCCACCAAGGCTCTTATCTTCTCACAGTGTGTTATCAAGAATACTCCAAAAATACTAGATGGATTTGCATGAAATTTTTTTTACCAGAGGTGGTTCTTGGGCTAGAGAGGAACCCATAACATTTTGGTGATGATCCGAGAATGCATACCTCCACCAAGGCTCTAGCACTGAGGTATCAGCACTTTGGTGCTTTCATTTCACCAGCTTTTGAGAATACTCTCTCACAGGGCACAGAGGATGCAGGTGTGCAAAGGAAGGCTACTGCAAGTTTGTACACTGCAGGGTAGACACGTTTCTGTCTTTCCCAGTACATTCACCTCTGTTGTTCTTATTCTCATGCAGGGCACGATAGTGCCTCAGCATAGATGAGTTATCGTTGTATCCAAGCTCTTTGAAACACAACAGACACTTCACCTTGCAAATAAAAATAAATTACAAGAATGACATGACCCAGCTGGGACTTGAACCCTGACCTCCCAGTTGTGGGGTGGATGCTCTACCTCTAGGCCACCACTCCAGTTACAAGAAATATCCACTATTTGTGAAAAATGTACAAACTTAATAATTGTAAATACCTTACTGGGAGAAATGAGACCAAAATGTCCCCAAACGGGAGAAGTCTGTCTTTTTAGTGCTGGCTCCATCTGAAAATAAAGATTGGCTGTGACAAATCCCATACACAGTCAAAGATCTGACAACACAAAACGTGAGGGATGGGGATTTCCACCATAGCTGCTCACTTTATTTCATATTGCATGCCAAATCATGAATGGCTTCCTGATCCAGCAATGTGGTACGACCAGCCGGAGAGGCTTCAGACGTCATCATATACATCATCAATACACACCTTGCAAAATATTTCCTGGATTTAACTCGGCGCATACTCCGGAGCTCCACGGGGCAAGTCCCATCACTAGTTGCTGGATTCCGAACCATGGGGAAAGCAAAAGAATTATCAAAAGACCTGCGGGAGAAAATAGTTGAACTTTATTAAAACAGGAAAAGGATATAAAAAGATATCCAAGGAATTGAGAATGCCAATCAGCAGTGTTCAAATTTTAATTAAGAAGGGGAAAATGAGGGCTTCTGTTGAAATCAAGCCATGGTCAGGTAGACCAACAAAACTTTCAGCCACAACTGCCAGGAAAATTTTTCAGGATGCAAAGAAAAACCCTCAGGCAAGATGGCTGCGCATCCACACACTGCAGCTAGACGCTCCAAACTATTGCACTTGTTTTTGTGCTTTTCCTGCCTTTTTTTGTTCTCCTTCTGCGACGGACTAATGACCTACAGTCACCAGGAACTTCTAGGCATTGGCCGCCAACTTAACTCCGACATCTCCAGTGCTTATTCCAGCAATCAATACCACATCCCTGAGGAGATCGCCGGACCTCCGGGTGCTCTGTGGATTGTTATTGGGCCCCCGCAAGAGGTGCAGACGGTGCCAAGAGAGAAAGAAGAAATGCAGCTGCAGGGCTGGCTCCGTGCCCAGCTGCACAAATTACCATTACCTTCAGTCTTCCTCACCAATGCCAAATCCCTCGCCAACAAAATGGATGAGATGCGATTGGAGATCGCCTACAATCGCTACATCCGGGACTGTGGTATTCTGATTGTGACTGAGTCGTGGCTCCACCCACTCATTCCAGATGCCACTGTGGAATTACCCGGCCGAACTACACTCCATTTTTCAACCGCAACACCGATTCTGGTAAGGGCAGAGGTGGTGGGCTCTGTGTTTATGTGCTTCAGACTTGGTGTAACAACAGCAGAATAATTCAAAGCCACTATTCACCGGACTTAGAGGCCATATCCTTTCCGTGCAGGCCTTTTTATCTTTCCCCTGAGCTAATGGCAGTAATTGTAACAGCTGTTTATGTGGAGTCAGCTACCGCAGTGTGGGATCCGGAGCCCAGCGTCATGACCATTGGCCCTGGCCCTGGGGGTCTGACAGCTTCAGGGACGAGACTGCCACGGTTCGCCACAAGGCCCCTCATGCAGAACTGTTCACCCCGTGGAAGACTGTTCGCAAAAAGACTGTTCAGGCAGGGGCGCGGCTATCATGGTGGCAGAATAACCCACCCAGCTGCATTGGGTCTTGCGGTGGTCTACCCGCAGATCCTAGTCATTAGGTTTTGGTCAAGTTGGTGTTCATGTTCATGTTCTTGAAAAAACCCAACAACAAACCAACGAGAATGTTCTGTAAAATAAAACAAAAGTGTGTGTTTTGATAATATGTTTAGATAAGCTTAATTAATATGTTTGCATAACTGATACTTGAAGTATGTCGGCCTCATGCAATTTTAAGTTTGAACTATCGTCTACCTGAATCAGCTAATTATCACATTGAGTGAATTTTCGTTATGTTTGTACAGCCTCATACAGAATGTTTGTTATGAATCATAGAGATAAGCTAGATTTACTGTGTGTTTGATTAGTGAGATTTGCTTATAATTTTGGGAGGGCACAGCTGCTAATATTAATCATAATGATAATCACAGTGTTCTCCAGTTTTGCAAGGGGGGAGGAGAATGCGGCGTAGGGATACCTGGTTTACAGGAAGTGGTGCGGCACCTTACGCGTGACGTCACCACGCTCATATATACGTATATATATATATATTGAGTGACCCGCCATTTCATGGGGAGATGTGCGTGAGACATAGAGCTGTATGGTAATGGTATCCAGGGATAGGCAGTTAGCCCTGAACACGTGCCTGTATCTTCTACACTTTACTTGTAATAAAGTTCACCAAATGGCAGCATCCTTGTCCGTCATCATTGCCAGATTTGTGGACATAACGTGTCCATTAGTGGTGGGATACACATTTCATTAAAATGTACTGAGTCCCTTCTGGTTCATTTAAATATCCATTTAAAATATTCTGTATACCGAAGCACTCAGTGCTGTACTGGAGCTCCAATTGCCTACCACTCACTGAACTGAGAGTTGGTTGAAGGAAGAAGGCGGGGCTCGCTCCCTGCCTAGGCTGGTGATTCAGCTGGGGATCCTTGACTTTCAGCACAGTTTCGGTAGGTAATTAAGAACAGTATGGTCACCCATAACCAGACCGTCAGTGATAGAGTAGCTCATTCTGGCCTGACAAGATCACCCCCGGAGTGCTCAGATCTCCTGGCCACTGACCTTGACCCTAAGTACAGCCTAGATGCAGACCCATCTAGGATGTGCTTAAAGTCAAGGTCACTGACCTAGGATTAGTATCATTTTTTTGTGAAAACATAAATGCCCAGATCTCCTGACCTTTGACCTTGACCACAACTTAGATGCAGACCTACCAGAGGATCATTGTGAGTGAGTTTGGTGAGCTTTGGGGTAAATGCCTTGGAGGAGTAGCGATTCCCATGAAATGTGGATGGACGGATGGGCAGACAGATGGGTAGCGGATGCCACGTCATTGCATTAGCTTCTTTTGGCTTTGTCACAATAAGCTAAAAACTAGTACATTCGAATTAATTGTTCACAGATGTTACAGCACTATTATCCATTGGATCCGTCATTTCTCCGCTTCCTATTCAGTGCCTATGTGAATCGCAATGCAAAGCATTTGGCTCCAATGTATTCAGATTCGGACTGCAGTGTGTTGGGTTACCCATACCTCTCATTTGCATATAGTTGAACTTTTTTAGCTTCATGCAAAGGAGGTCCGGGCACCTGGCATGCGTCGGCTGCAGCGATGCAGCATTAAACATTTAAACCAGTGGTTTTTGATGTCAAATAGTGATGAATGCATTAACTGCACCTACTGAAGTGCTGTTAAAAACACTTTTTTCTGTTTAATTTTAAAGATACCAGACAGATGTTTAACTCACAATCTGCCATGTTCAGGAGCTTCAATGCATGGAAGACTATGCACAGCTTGATCCGTCAACCAGTCAGGTGCAGCCTTTGTATTCTCAGCAGCAGGACAATGAGAGTCCTTCCCCCTTTATTGGTTTTCCACAATGTCAATTATTTTATGTCAGTCCAGCTGGTTACGCCTCATCCCTGCACTCAAAGCATCCCAGATGCAAGGCCATAAGACAAAACAACGGACTGGTGGACATGTTCCGTGAGAGCTGGCTGAACAGAGCATCCCTCCTGTTCAGGGGTGAAGCATAAATCCAGCTTCACACATAAGAACTAGTACACTGAAGGAATTGTTCCCGAACGTTACTTATCATTATTATTACCTTCACCAAGGAGGTTATGTTTTTGCGTTGATTTGTTTGTCTGTCAGTTAGCAACATAACTCAAAAAGTAATGAATGGATTTTGATGAAATTTTCAAGAAAGGTGTGTAACGGCATGGGGAGCAGATTTTGGTGATGAGTGCATACCTCCACCAAAGGCTTTGTTTGTATTTGTGCAGCAGGATTATACAAAAACTACTGGATGGATTTGGATGAAATTTTCACCAGATGTGGTTCTTGGGCTAGAGAGGAACCCATTACATTTTGGTGATAATCTGAGAATGCATACCTCAACCAAGGCTCTTATCTTCTCATGGTGTGTTAGCAACAATACTCCAAAACTACTGGACAGATTTTGATGCAGTTTTCACCAGAAGTGACTCTAGGCCTACAACACAAAACCATTACATTTTGGAGGTGATCCATGAGGGACAGAAGGAGCCTTGGCAGAGGTATGTGCTCTCGGAGTGCTTTTCTAGTTGCTAAGACATTTACTTTAAAATATCTCCATTGTAAAGTCCATTTACAAGGTCAGTCATGCTACTTTCTTTGTTTGGAAAAGCAGAATATCTTCCTGTTATGTCGGGAATAGGAGCCAAGGACGAGACTGAGTGTTGAACTGAACACAGGTTTATTAATGATACCTTCTCACCATACACGTGCAACTGCCTGGCAGAGACGGGGCCAAGAGACCGCCCCTCTCCCTCACAGCCCTCTTATACCCTGGGTGGTGGTAGAACCGGAAAGGTGGAGCCACAACCTGTGTCACACAATAAAAGGTCCCCCAAAACCCAACACAACACTCCCCCCCTTCAAAAAAGGTCCAAAACACACACATACAATCGAGACCCTTCCCAATTTGGAACCCGAATCACGCACTAAGAAAACTAAACAGAAATACCTAAAAGGGGCCTATCACAGTCACTCAACATAACTAAAACTAGGGGTGGACAGGTGGACTGCCGTCCCACCCCCACACAGCAAGACGGATTATTCTGCCGTCTGTACTAGAAAAAAAACCCAGTTCAACTAAAAGAAAATAACTGCCGAGTTCCTAAAATAAGAGAGAATGCACAAAATAATCCCATGAATTATAACACAGTAAACATACCGGCTGTCCCCCTTTCTGACACATGCATCACACACTGTCCAACCATCAGTCTGCACCGGGAGAGGAGCCACCCCCGGATAACCGTCGGATGATTCAACTCCGGTGCGCTGTCTCTTCCTCACCACCAGGGACGCCCCACGTTCAGGCCCAAGCACCTCCTTCTTCTCCCGGACGTGCCGCAGTTCATTAGGGTGCCTCCATGAGCCATCAAATAGCTGGAGATAGGCATCCTCCCAAATAGCCACCACCTGCAACCACCCCTGGTCGTCTCCTCTCAGACACTTGACGTGAACTCCTCTCGACCGGGCCTCCTCCCTGGGCCAGACCACGTCCACGACCCACAGAGGGACCCTACTTGGCTTCCAGTGTTCTTTTTTGGCATGTCGTCTCACCATGCCAGCCGGTCCTGCCCCGCTCGCTTTCATTTCCGCTGCCAGCATCGCTGTTGTGACTCCCTGGTCTCCGGTCCCTCCCAGCCAACATCCGGGAGCAGATGGAGCCAGCCACTCGACAGCACCTGTCATCACAGGCATCCCACGGTGCCACCCAGTTCCCTCAGCTAGGGCTACTTGGGCACTGACACCGGAACCCTCCCACGATGGCCCTGGGTGGGGTTGGTTCTGCTCTTCCTCCAGAGTGCCAGGCAAGTTCTGGTCACACACAGCTCCATCGTCCGTTCGCAGGACCGGGCAGTCCCACAAACCACAACCCAACCATTTTTCTCCAGTGCTGCTCATGATGGCGTAACCCAGGCCATAAAGCAAATCACATCCCATAATGTTCTTTCCCTTGGCAGTCAAGATGAACCTCTGGTGGTACACCTCCGCCAACTTGTACCTAGCCGTCAGCCTCACCTATCCCACCGTGGCCAGTCTTCCTCCACCATAACCACAAAGCGGCATTGAGTCACCTCTAATATGATAATGTGGGAAATAGCTCCTCTCGGTTGCCCAATTCAACATGGAGCTCACCGCACCTGTGTCAATCAGCAGCGGCACTGTTACCCCGTCCAGTCCCACCATATAGTAGGAACAGCCGTTGGTACTCGGGGACACATTGTGAATAACCGTGGGAGCAGGAAAGTCTTCCTTACACCTCGGATCCCCTCGCTCGAACTTGTGACATGCTCTGGTGAACTGACGCAAAAGTCCGCACTTGCCGCAGCATTTCCCTCTTGCCGGACACTCCCTAGCCTTGTAGCGGTGCTTAGTGGACCCACAACCCAAACACTTGGGCGTCTCTGGGGCGGACCTCATCTTGACAGCAATAGCGTAGCTCCCTTCATCATCTATGCTGTCGTCACTGTCCGGGTCCACTGCTTGGACTGTCAACTGTGGTTCAAAGTGGCGATGTGATGCTCTCTCACTGAGTTCCCACGACAGCTTGCCTACCGCCTCCAACTGCTGAGCTAACTCGATGGCCTTGGACAACGTCAGTTCACCTGAGAATATAAGAAGCTTCAACCTTGTAGCCGGGCAAACAGTATGTCTGCCAACTGGTTACGGACCATCTCTTCCTCCAATGCTCCAAACTGACAGTCTCTGGCCAGCTGGCGCAGGTCTGACACAAACCGTTGCACTGACTCGCCAATTCACTGGCGGTGCTGTCGAAACTGGATCCTGCGGACAACTACATTTTCCAGGATGTGAAAATGTCACTCCATTAGCTCCACCACTTCCTCAACGCTATCACACTCGCCCAAAGTATTTAATATACGCTGTCCTTCCATTCCTAAATTATGAACCAGCAGCGGCCGTGCCCTCAACTTCTCCAGTCTTCCAAGGTCCAGTGCCACCAAATATGTTTGAAAAGTGGTGAACCACCTCACCCAAGGGACAGGCGGCTCACCAGGAAGCTCCAAAAACGGCTGAATTGATGTGACACCTGTGTCCATACCTTTTGTCCTTGCCGCCACATGTTATGTCAAGAATAGGAGCCAAGGACGAGACTGTTGAACTGAACACAGGTTTATTAATGATGCCTTTTCACCATACACACGCAACTGCCAGGCAGAGAGGGGGGCCAAGAGACCACCTCTCTCTCTCTCTCTCACAGCCCTCTTATACCCCCGGTGGCAGCGGAACCGGAAAGGTGGAGCCACCACCCCTGTCACACGATAAAAGGTCCTCCAAAACCAACACAACACTTCCTTCGCACAGCTGAGCCCAGGCTTTAAAAATCTGGAATGACACCCCTGCCTGTAAAATTCTACCAAAATAGCTGAAAATATAAGCAAATGTTTCGCGTGAGCTTTTTTCCCCTTCACTGCGCAGTCGGGACTTTTTAATTGGCTCGTGCCCACGCCTTAATTGATCGCCTTCTGTCCTGAGGACGCGTCAGAGCGCACGTGAGCAAAAAGCCTCGACTATCCGGCGATGTCTTGCAAACAGAAGAGGAGAATAAAGTGGTTTTTATTTGTGGCAGTAGTAATTGTAGTTTACACTTTTCCATTAAGTTCTTCGTTAGGTTTAGGTCAGTGGCGGAGCGATTTTTCTGCTCACCGAATTCAAGAATCCAGAGGCTCCAACAAGTGGAAAAACATTGAAAGAGATAACGTCCATGTTGGCCGGGCCACCAGTGAACCTGCAGGTTTATTATCCAGTCAACCCAGAGTCAAAGAGCTCGACAGACCTGGAAGCAGAAAAGTTTCATCTTGGACTGCCGGAAAAGTGCGCGTGGAGTCCTTCGTTCCACACGCTGGAGAAGGTTATCTGGCGGATTTTGCTGGTGAGCCTCCTGGTTTATCATCTGAACATTTACAGGTGTCACTGTAAGCTACTAAACCCTGTCTTGCTCCGGAAACGTGATTAGAATAACTGCTTAAGCAGCGTTGCCAGTGCCAACTCTCACTCCTTTTACCACCATCTCGCACCACAAACGTTATTTCTCGCTCAAAATTAGGACAGTACTTCCTTCAGATTTTACACAGCAAGAGCTGTCAGGGTATGGCCAAGGCTGACTGCCACTGCAGACAGCCTGAACACGTTCTCAAACCTGTGATGAAGAAGTGTGCAGTGTGTGCTGCTGTGGGAGCTGGTGCTCACTCCACCTGTACCTGTGCTCCACCTGTTCGATGTACACAGTCCTCACACAATCTCACTGCAAAGTTTTCTGACAAGTTTGCAACTCTGGCTTAAGTTATCTTGCTTTATCCAGTTTGTGTAACCATCTGCAGCAGGGGTCTGCAACCTCAAATTTTTGACCAAAACATATTTTAGACTAAAAATCAAGGTAAAACAGCAGTTTTTTTTAAAGCATAATCTGGCTTGTCAACATTATGGAATAATTCATTCTTTCATATGAACATTTTCTCATAAAATTACAAAAAAAGTAAAGTTGTGCCTCTTTTTTGTAGTTTTTCCCTCATAAATCTGCATATTTTTTTGTCTCAAATGTGAGTTTTTCTTTCACAGTGCCACAGGGAACATTGGATTAATGAAAAAGAGCCACATCTAGCACATCCCTGCTCTTTAGTTCTCGCAATTTTAGCTTGTTACGATCTGAATGAAGCAACCACCTATAATGCATTTCTGCTTTTCATTTATCTGCTTTACATTTTATAGGTTCACAACACTTACGGGTGCAATACTGAATTGGGGGCTCCTGAAAAGATGCAGAGCTGATTTAACCTGGAAAAGATGTCATGATTTGATAATTTGTAGTTTAAAGTTTCTTTTTGTTTTAATACCTTTAGGTTTTCATGGAGTCCAGGGGAACGTTTTGGGACTGTCATCTGACTCCAGTCCACATTTCTCTGAGTGGCAGGCTATGAGGCCTCTGCTGGAGTGTGACGATGATGTCATGATTTTCACTGCCTCTGGTCAAGGTTTCACACATCTGTTAGTGAACACCGGTAAGATGGCATCATCGGGATGTGAGAATATGCCTTTGGGTGAAGGGCATTTTTTCCTCTTGTTGTTGATACTAAGGTTTTTATATTTCAGGTCATGCATGTCTGTGTAGTGGAGTCATGGCATCAGGGCAATTTGAATGCATGTATACTGGCAGACATTTTGTTCTGGCGCTCAGTTTCATGCTGGATAAATAATTATTTTCTTTCTCGAGTAAATGGTCAGAGGTCTTACCATTTCAGCCATAACCAGTGTCTCCTTGTGGCTTTGGTAGAAACCCTCTCAAACATAGAAATTTATAGGGGGGGGGGGGATACAAATTTACACACACAGAGGCACAAATTTGTAGGGAGGGGTGTATAAATGGTATCAGACAAAATATCCCTATTACTTTTTTTTTTTTTGCTTATAACTGGTTTACACTTTAAGGTTCAATTGTGGTTACATGAAGATTAATTTTGGTCAGAAATTGCTCTTCCAGCAGTTGAGTTTTCTGATCCCTGAAATAAGTTAAAACTTAACTAGACATTATGTGAATATGAGTACTACTTCTAATAAAACAAATATATACTGTGTATATATATAATTTTAAGATAAGATAAGATAAGCCTTTATTAGTCCCACAATGAGGAAATTCCAGGATTGCAACAGCACAGGGATAGCAACACTCAGAGCAACAATCAGAAGGCAAAAAAAAAAAAAAAAGCAAGAGCAGCTAATATACATATGTACATATTATTATAAATATATATATATATATATATATATATATATATATATATATATATATATATATACTGTATATACACAGACACACAGTGCAGAGCATTGTAGCTGGATGGAATAAATATGAGTATATAAACACACAGTGCGGAGCATTGTAGCTAGATGGAATAAATATGTAGATATATAAACACCCACAGTACGGAGCATTGTAGCTAGATGGAATAAATATATAGATATATAAATATAAACACACCCAGTGCAGAGCATTGTAGCTAGATGGAATAAATATGTAAATGTATAAACACACACAGTGCAGAGCATTGTTGCTAGATGGGATGAAACAGCACAACGGTCTACTTAGTTATCCTACATGGTATGATTATGTGCCCATACATATTCTCACCCTCCATAGCGACCGGTATTTTCCTAGTTGTATGCCGGAGGGGACCATTGTGTAAGTCTATTGCAACTTTTGCATTCAAAAACTATTAGGTTGTTACGTCTTTTTGCTATCTCTGCGAGCAGCCCTGCTTAGGTTGTACAGTCTGACAGCCGTTGGTAGGAAGGACCTGCGAAACCTCTCGGTTGTGCACCTAGGATGATGTAGTCTGCTGCTAAATGAGCTCCTCAGTGCATTCAGTATGTCCTGCATAGGGTGGAACTCGGACTCCAGCAGAGATGACAGTTTAGCCACCGTCCTTCTCTCTCCCATCTCCTCCACCGGGTCAAGGCGCTGCCCCAGGACAGGGCTAGCTTTCTTGATCAGTTTGTTCAACCTCTTCCTATCGGCTGCTGTAATGCCACTGCCCCAGCACACCACTCCAAAAGTGATGGCTGATGCCACCACCGTGTCATAGAATGTCTTCAGCAGCGCCCCTTGTACACCAAAAGACCTGAGTCTCCTCAGTAGGAACAGCCTGCGCTGTCCCTTCTTGTAGAGTGCGTCAGTATTGTGTGACCAGTCTAGTTTATTGTTCAGATGAACACCCAGGTACTTGTAGGATGTCACCATCTCAATGTCTGTTCCCTGTATGTTTACTGGTGCTGTGAGGGGTTGTCCTTGCCTGCGGCAGTCCACCACCAGCTCCTTAGTTTTCCTCGCGTTGATGTGGAATTATTGCAAAAGACCAAATCAGCATTCACATTTTTTTACACACACACATACGTATACACTACCGTTCAAAAGTGTGGGGTCACCCAGACAATTTTGTGTTTTCCATGAAAAGTCACACTTTTATTTACCACCATGAGTTGTAAAATGAATAGAAAATATAGTCAAGACATTGTCAAGGTTAGAAATAATGATTTGTATTTGAAATAATTTTTTCCTTCAAACTTTGCTTTCGTCAAAGAATCCTCCATTTGCAGCAATTACAGCATTGCAGAACTTTGGCATTCTAGCTGTTAATTTGTTGAGGTAATCTGGAGAATTCTGATGCAATGAGCAAACACATTGTACCATTAGAACACTGGAGTGATAGTTGCTGGAAATGGGCCCCTATACACCTATGTAGATATTGCACCAAAAACCAGACATTTGCAGCTAGTCATTTACCACATTAGCAATGTATAGAGTGTATTTCTGATTAGTTTAAAGTTATCTTCATTGAAAAAAACAGTGCTTTTCTTTCAAAAATAAGGAAATTTCTAAGTGACCCCAAACTTTTGAATGGGTGTAGAGGGGGGGGGGGGGGGGAGAGAGAGAGGGGGAGGGAGAGGTGTGTGTGTGTGTGTGTATATATATATATATATATATATATATATATATATATATATATATATATATATATATATATATATATATATATATATATGTTTGTGTGTACACACAGACAACTCACAAAAAGTAAGGGATATTTTGGTTTCGGGTGAATTTATGGAGAATGTCAAAAGTTCACGCTACAGTAATACTATCTCATGAAAGTAGGGCATTTAAGTAGAAGCATGCGGTGGTGATTTCCTCATCTCAAACAATTTATTGAAACAAAAGCCAACAACAGTGGTGGCTATACCACAACAAAAATGTCAGTGTCAATAACTTGTCGTGTGCCCTTGAGCATCAATTACAGCTTGACAATGACATCTCATGCTGTTCACAAGTCGACTTATTGTCTGCTGAGGCATGGCATTCCACTCTTCTTGAAGGGTGGCCCTCAGGTCATTGAGGTTGTGGGGTGCAGGGTTATGAGCCTCTACATGGCAACTCAGCTGATCCCATAGGTTTTCTATGGGATTCAGGTCTGGAGAAAGTGCAGGCCACTCCATTTGAGGTACCCCAGCCTCCAGCAGCCGTTCCCTAATGATGCAACCTCGATGAGTTGGAGCATTGTCGTCCATGAAGATAAAATTAGACCTGTGCTGTTCATGCAGGGGCACAATGATTGGATTAATGTTGTTATTCAAGTAGTATCGGCTTGTCACTGTACCATTCACAAAATGTAGGGCAGTTCTGTATGGACTAGACACACCTGCCCAGACTGTAACACCACCACCACCACCAAAGGCTCATCTGGTGACAACAGTGACTGATGCATAGTGCTCTCCTTGACGTCGCCAACATCGTTGGCAGCCATCGTTTCTGCTCAACCTGAATCAACTTTCATCAGAGAACAGCAATGAGGCCCACTGGTCCCTTGTCCAGCGTAAATGCTCCCTGGCCCATGCAAGACGATGAAGCCTGTGTCTAGTGGTGTGGTCATGTACCCTTGCAGATCATCTAGCACGCAGACCACACTGATGTTAACAGTTTTGAATGGTCTGACATGACTCTTGGGTGCCTCTCACCTCCCTTAAATGTGCCTGGAATTGAGTGGCATCCATCATCCTGTTCTGCAGGGCACTGTTCACAGTGAAGCAGTCATCAGCGTGGGATGTGGCCAAAGGACGTCCACTTCAGTGCCTTTCTGCGAGCCTTCCAGTCTCTCTGTATCTTTATTGCAAGCTGCTGATGACACTCTGTGACTCTCTAAGCTTAGTGGCCACTTCCTCTGAGAACATCCTGTTTGAAGGCCCACTGATCCCTTGTCCAACGCAAATGCTTCCTGGCCCAAGCAAGACTATGACGCCTGTGCCTGGTGTGGTCAGCTACCCTTGCAGGTCATCTAGCACGCAGACTACGCTGATGTAAATGATTTTAAATGGTCTGACATGACACTTGGGTGCCTCTCATCTCCCTTAAATGTTCCTGAAGTTGAGTGGCTTCACCATCCGGTTCCACAGGGCACTGTTCACAATGAGTCGTCAGCGTGGGATGTGGCCAAAGGATGTCCACTTCTATGCCTTTCTGTGACTCTCTAAGCTCAGTGGCCACTTCCCTCTGAGAACATCCTGTTTGAAGCCTCACAATGGTGAGGTACTGTTGATCAGTTGTTGGGTGTCATCTTGGTTTCATGATGTCAAAATGTGAACAGCATAATGAAGAGGACTGTTTAAATAGCAACTCTAATTGAACCAGAAAATTAATTGGTCGATTCATGGATCAAACACCTGTTGTGAATTTTGTCCTTAAGCACCTTGTTAGAGAACAGCAAATTATGCTAAAAGTACTGAAATATTGGACAGTTGGACATGTGCATTCAAAAGGTTAGAGAAGGTCAAACTCAGTTCACTTGTAAAGGTTATAGGGCATTTTACAGTGGTGTGAAAAAGTGTTTGCCCCCTTCCTGATTTCTAAATGTTTTTTTGTATGTTTGTCACACTTAAATGTTTCAGATCATCAAACAGATTTAAATATTAGACAAAGATAACGCAAGTAAACACAAAATGCAGTTTTTAAATGAAGGTGTTTATTATTAAAGGAAATAAAAATCTAAACCTACATGGCCCTGTGTGGGGGGGAAAAAAGTGATTGCCTCCTAAACCTAATAACTGGTTGGGCTACCCTTAGCAGCAACAACTGCAATCAAGCGTTTGCGATAACTGGCAAGGAGTCTTTTACAGTGCTGTGGAGGAATTTTATCCCACTCATCTTTGCAGAATTGTTGTAATTCAGACACATTGGAGGGTTTCTGAGCATGAACTGCCTTTTTAAGGTCATGCCACAGCATCTCAGTCGGATTCAGGTCAGGACTTTGACTAGGCCACTCCAAAGTCTTCATTTTGTTTTTCTCAAGCCATTCAGAGGTGGACTTACTAGTGTGTTATGGATCATTGTCCTGCTGCAGAACACAAGTGCGCTTCAGCTTGAGGTCACGAACAGATGGCCGGACATTCTCCTTTAGGATTTTTTGATAGACGGCAGAATTCATGGTTCCATTTACCACAGCAAGTCTTCCAGGTCCTGAAGCAGCAAAACAGCCCCAGACCATCACACTACCACCACCATATTTTATTGTTGGTATGATGTTCCTTTTCTGAAATGCTGTTACTTTTACACCGGATGTAATGGGGGACACACCTTACAAAAAGTTCAACTTTTGTCTCGTCAGTCCAGAGTATTTTCCCAAAAGTCTTGGGGATCATCAAGATGTTTTCTGGCAAAAGTGAGAGAAGCCTTAATGTTCTTTTTGCTCAGCAGTGGTTTTCGTCTTGGAACTCTGCCATGCAGGCCATTTTTGCCCAGTCTCTTCGTTATGAAGTCATGAACACTGACCTTAACTGAGGCAAGTGAGGCCTGCAGTTCTTTGGTGGTGTTGTGGGGTCTTTTGTGACCTCTTGGATGAGTCGTTGCTGCGCTCTTGGGGTAATTTTGGTCGGCCGGCCCCTCCTGGGAAGGTTCACCACTGTTCCATGTTTTCGCCATTTGTGGATAATGGCTCTCACTGTGGTTTGCTGGAGTCCCAAAGCTTGAGAAATGGCTTTATAACCTTTTCCAGACTGATAGATCTCAATTACTTTGTTTCTAATTTGTTCCTGAATTTCTTTGGATCGCAGCATATCATCTAGCTTTTGAGGATCTTTTGGTCTTCTTCACTTTGTCAGGCAGGTCCTATTTAAGTGATTTCTTGATTGAGAACAGGCGTGGCAGTAATCAGGCATGGGTGTGGCTAGAGAAATTGAACTCAACTGTCCAAAGATGTGATAAGCTACAGTTAATTTATGTTTTAACAGGGTTGCAATCACTTTTTCACACCATGTAGGTTTGGATTTTTGTTGTTTTTTTTGTTTTTTTTTTTGCCCTTAATGATAAACACTTTCATTTAAAAACTGCATTTTGTTTACTTGTCATCTTTGTCTAATATTTAAATTTGTTTGATGATCTGAAACATTTAAGTGTGACAAACATACAAAAAAAGAGAAATCAGGAAGGGGGCAAACACTTTTTCACACCACTGTAGGTGCATCCTGAAATTTCACCCAAAAGCCGAATATCCCTAACTTTTTGTGAGTAGTGCATACAGTGTGTGTGTGTGTGTGTGTGTATTAAACTCTGCTTTTACTTCATGATTTTTTTTTTTTTTCACACTGACCCGATACAAACTGTTCACTCACAATATCAACTGACTTCTTCTGGAGAATGTTATAAAATATATCATCCTTTGCGCTGAGTACAAACATACCTGCTTTAATTAGAAAAGTGTCTGCTTGCTGAGATGGAAGAAACAGGAGCCACTAAATCAATGCTGTCAGTGAAAGGAAAACAAAAAAACATTAATACCTTAATTTTGATGTTTCACTTTTAGGAGGTACATGGATCCTGGGTTCGATCCCAGCCCCTGACCAACAGTGATCTGTGTGGAGTTTGCATGTTCTCCCTGTGTTGCGTGGGTTTACACTGGTTTAGCTCAGTTGTTATTTCTTATAACTGGGCTGCATGGTGGCACAGTGGTTAGAACTGTGGCAGCACAGTTTACCCTCAGCCGGGGGATCGCAGGGATTGTGAGATCGTGGGTTCGATCCCTGCCCCCGGCCAACAGTGATCTGTGTGGAGTTTGCATGTTCTCCCCGTGTTGCGTGGGTTTACTCCGGGATTTCTCCGGTTTCTTCCCACATGCCAAAAACATGCAGGTTAGGGATAAGGGGCGCTTGCGCACGCAGCGACTGGCAGCTGGTGGCTTGTCACCAGACTGCAAAACAAATCTACCTACGGGTACAAAATAAGTAATAAAATAAAAATAAAAATTGTTCTCCCCGTGTCTGCGTGGATTTACTCCGGGATTTCTCCGGTTTCCTCCCACATGCCAAAAAAAACCAAACATGCAAGTTAGGTTAATTGGCATCAAACTGGGGATTCTAAATTGTCCTTAGGTATGACTGTGAGAGTGAATGGTTGTGTGTCTCTCTGTGTTGGCCCTGCGATGGACTGGTGATCTGTCCAGGGTGTACCCTGCCTCTCGCCCAAAGATGCTGGGATAGGCTCCATCCCCCCTGCGACCCGAAAAGGATTAAGCAGAAGAAGATGAATGAATGAATGTCTTTCATATGCTGCACGTTGTTGCTAGGCATCAAGGAAAACGAATGTTTATTTGATTTGGTACTTTTCAAAATGCTAGGAAATCTTGTCTTGGATGCCTTTAAGCATTTTTGTTGGTAGATATTAGCAAAAAATCAAACTAATCACATTTTGATAGCTGAACCCAACATTTTGTCTCTACAGGGGAAGCCTATCCTGTATCCATATTTGAGCTACCTAAATCCTGTGGTTACTCTGTGAGGAGGACGAGGCACGATCTTGAGATGATGGTGAATTATGACGCCTGTTACGTTACCCAGGAGGTACCAGGGTTTGCACTTTTATTTCCAGCTAGAGTCCTCCCTGCTGTATGTTGGGCACCTTCTCACACTCCTGTTTTCATTTTGTCAGAATGGTAGTTACGTTCAGCCCATGCTGTGGTTGGGCAACTCACTGAACTTATCCTGTCCAGTTCAGGGGCCCACCCCTGCTGCCCTTTTCCCTCTCCCCCCCCCTTCAGTCTTCTGCTCCTATGACACCATGGCAGTGCTGTTGGATGCGCGGCATCAGGATATAATGAAGCTGGAAGCCAACGGTACACCACCTTTATTATCGGATAAATCCTCAAGTTTCATAAGCAGATAATTGTATTTGAATTGACTGACTGTAATGCTTTCTCACTTTATGCACTCCTTTGAATTGTGCTGTACCTATCCTCGGTAGAAGATTTTGTTTTGGGAACTTTGTCTTGGCTGTAAAATGTGATTGAGAACTCAATTTATTCAATCAGAATTGTTTTTTTAAACCAACAGTTGAAGTTGTTCTTCACGTAACATTGTGACTATTTTAGACTTGGTGCATTGCTGTTATTTTACCAAGTCATACATTCACATGTGAAAGAATATTTTTATACCCCCCTCAACAAAGATGCGGAGGGGATGACCCGTTTATCCATTCGTTTGACATTTTATGTTGCCACCACTATAACTTCAACATTTCTAATCAGATTGATTTCAAATTCATATAGATGCTTTAAAACCTCAATACCTGGGACTCATTTGATTTTTCACCCACACAAACTGTATTTTGGGGAGGGATCGTTTCTGCTGTCTCCACTATAGGTTCTACATTTCTGATCAGATTGACTTACTGTTTCCTGACTCAAATGAGGGGTTCCAGTTTTGAGACGGGGGACTTATTTTTTTTTCCATTCCATTTTATGTTGCCCACTGCTCTAACTGGGGGGGGGGGGGGGGGGCTGATATGTAAATGTATGGGGTATGTTAGCTTGCTCACTAAGGTTCTTTGATTGCACTAGGCTTCCTTAAAAACTTTTTTGCTCCATTTCATAAACAGTAGTGTCGATTAAGTTTCAGATTCTGTACCAAATATTGCCAACAAAATGATGTAAACCACCATATCTAAAGAGTACCTTCAGGCTAGAGACATACCAAGTTGACATCTCTGACAAAACTTGATGAACAGTGTCCTGCTTTATCGCTGTTTGATGAGTTTGTTGCATGTTTTTAAAAGAAAACAGTTTCACCTGCACACACTGGAAAGACTACAGCCAATGGCAAACAGGCATGCATGTTCTGTGCCTGTGCTCACTTATTTGCTACATTCAACAGCTAATTAGACTGTCCTGTTTCTCAATAAGTCCAATGCTGTCATCATGTGGAATTGGTCAAAAATATGCAGACAAGATTTTTGTGCTGACAGTGCTTGACACACCAAGCAGACTAGGTTCACAGATGCCTTAAACTAGCCAGATGTTTGAATGTTGGCTTTGTGTGTCTCCAGCTTTAGGTGTGGTGGTTTAAGTTGAACTGGTTTACCTGTGTTAGAAATTGCCGTTGCTGAGAGATTCCCTTGGACTTTTTGGCTGTCTTTGTATTGAACAATGTTTTTATTCTTCAGATGGTTGAACGAAAATTGAACTCTGTACACCAGAAACGTCACACCAGAGTGGAGTAAATACGGTGGAGATTAAAATTAGAGAACAATGTCTTGATTTATTCTAATATACAGTATGTTACTCTTCATTGTTCAGAATTTGACAGAATATCAGCTGTGCCTATACCACTGCTGTACTAGCATGTTGTGTTTTTTTTTTGTTTTTTTTTTAATAACTAAGGCACTTCAACACAAACATTTATTTTGTAAAAAACAAAACGGGGAGCAGAATTAGAGATCAGTAACCACTGTGTCAGAAGAGGATTTAAACAATGTTGTTTTTAGGGCTATAGGGTTCAAAAATTAATAGGAAGTGTAGAGGCCCTTGCTTTGAATGACTTCAGCACATCTGTGCCCACAGGACATCACTAGTTTCTCACACTGCTCTGGTTTGATCTTGGTCTATTCTTCTTGCAGTCTCTTCCACAGTTCAGTAGCTGTAGTGGGTTTCTTAGCTGTTACTTTGTCGCCAACAAGGATTTTCCAGAGATTCTCTATGGGGTTTAGATCTGGACTCTCGGCTGGCCATTTCATTGTTTCAATATTGTTAGATTCAAGGAACTGTTTAACCTGTTTTGCAGTGTGACGGGGCATTGTCTTGCATGAAAATTGTGGGCTGATTGGGAGACAATTGCTGTGAAGGAACTGCATGATTCCGAAGGGGGTTCACAAACATTTGCATTCACCCTGCTGTGTAGCTGTACAGAGGCCCAACTCTTGCTGCAGAAAACATCCCAAAACTGACATTTCTTCCTCCAAATTTAACTGACTTCTTTATACACGTCTGGTTCAGTCTTTCTCCAGTTTTATGCTGAACATATTGTTTCCCATTAGACCCAAGTAATTTGAACTTACTCTCATCACTGAAGTGCACTCTGGACCAGTTCTCCTCTGTCCACACAACATGCTCCTCAGCAAAGGCAAGCCTAGCCTTTTTATTTTTTCTGCTGATGAGAGGTTTGATCACTGCAGAGTGAGCTTTGAGGCTTTGTTTGAAGTGCCTTGGTTATTTAAAAAAAAAAAAAGATGCTAGTACAGCAGTGGTATAGCCACAGCTGATATTCTGTCAAATTCTGAACAATGAAGAATAACGTACTGTATGTTAGAATAAATCAAGTATTGATACATTGTTCTCTAATTTTTGTCTCCACTGTAGTTGACATGTGGGAAAGAAAATTTTCACACTGCTGCTCCGCGGTTTCGCATTGTGTAAAACTGTCTTAAAACCAAAATATTTCCACTCCACGAAAATGGATCCTGTTTTAAGTAGTTCCAACAGTAAAGCAGATGCCATCTTCCGGTGTCATGTATGTTTTGCCACGTTATGCCATCATTATCGTCAATATTCATTTTCATGCCGGGATCAAAATTTACCCTGGGATTGTCATGAATTGTACAATATGGCACACATTTACTATTATTAATATTCTTGGCATATTATTTCTCAAGTTTGATATATAAATTTTTCAAAATTGTTTAATTACCATGATAATTATGCCCTTAAAAAATCTGAACTAACAGGAACCATGTATACATTTAGATGAGGTACTCCAACAAAAACTCCTAAACATTAGTGCTGTAATGTTCACCAGCCATTCATTTGGATGTGCTAGTTTTATGGGTGAACGTACTGTACTGAATCACTTGCTGGATCGCCAGGTGAATCACCCACCTGGGCAGCACATGAGCCCCGTCCACTCTGTTCAGCCGACTCTCAGTTCAGTGAGGGGTAGGCAACTTTAGTTCCAATACAGCACTGAGTGATTCGGTGTATGAATATTTCAAAAGAATGTTTTTAGCAAATGAACTGGAAGTTACTCAGTACGTTTTAGTGAACTGTGGATCCCATCACTGCTAAACATGTTTGAAAATCAGACTTTTATTGACAAAGCGTAATAAAATCTTTTTCATCTTTTTACAGTGAATGGAATTTGGCGCCCATTTGAATCTGAACAGTGTGCATACCGCATGCGCTCCCAACCTCAAGACCTTGTGTTCTTAATCCACTACAGAGCTGCTTGTATCATTAAAGGAGTAAGTTGTCTAAATGGGCTGTTGTGATGTGCTGCTGCATTATATTTAATGTTTTGGCTAAACTTGTTTTACAGGTGGATCTTGAAGTCCAGCTTTTATTAAATGGGGATCAGAAATACATTCTTTCCTGCCCACTCTCTTCTCTGTTTCCCTATGTTCCCTCTCTTCCTTGGTCTCCTGGTGACCCTCAGCTTCCCAACATACCACCACCTGTTGGTCCTCCTCAGCCTCCAACACAGGGGCCAGATGTTAAACTTCCAGACTATCCTCACTATGACTATCCTGGAGTGCCTCAGCTCTATCCTCCAGGCCCACAACATAGAGTTCCACCTAAGACTAAAAGTGACAGCCCTCCTGGGCCTAACCCTGATATTGGTGCAGTTCTTGAGCTGCTGCTACTGCAGCAACAGCATCAGAAAAAAATGCAGCAGCAGCCGCATCGTCATCAGCTTCCTTACCTTGGCATACCACTCCACACTTTTGGTGGTAACCTAAAGAACCCACCTGACCCTCACCCATCTCCTCTCATAGTGCCCTCCATGTTTGACCCCAAACTCAGCCCACTGAGTGGTCATTCTTCCCATCAGCAGTCCAATTTACAATTTGGTCCGTATCACCCCCATTTGTCATTGTACCATGTAAAAGTGCCTCCAGCTCAGACCCCTGCTCCTCGAACCACTACAGCAGCCTCTCCAGCTACCCACCTATCCAAACCTGAACCACACACTTATTACCCCAATCTTTACTTTCAAATACCTCATTCTCCCAAGGTCGTTGCAGCGCCTGCAGCTCAAGATGTTATCAGCTCACAGCCTCTTCATTCCACTCGACTAAAACGACCTTTTCGTCCTCATAATCAAGCCAATCAGTTTTATCCACCTGATTCTTACATCCCTCACTATAGTTACTGGACTGCTTCATCTCTTGCTACTGCTCCACCACCCACAACTACCACTACAGCCAGTGCAAGCTTTCCCGTCAAACAGTTTTACCCCCAAAGGCCTGTTTACGTTCGACCTTCCAAAGAGGAACCGCATAAACTGGGGGCTCCTCTGGGTGTCTGCCCACCTTACAGCCATACAGTCTGTAGCCATTACGCTTATTCTCATTATCCTTACTATAACCTTTACCCACCACATTATCTGCAACCTTACTCCCCAGTCCACCAATATCCAGGGATTCATCCTCCAACTACAACAGCACCCACTACTACCATCACTGCCGGTCCAGCCACCACAACCAAAGCTCCATCTTTACCAGTGCCACTGCCTCCATATCTTCAGTGTCTGATGGGGAGGATGGTTGTCATCTTGCCTTTTGCTCACCCAGACTCCATCCACATAGGTTAGTGTGTGTTGTTTTTCACCCATGGGCTAAGATAATTTTTTTCCATACCTTGAAATAAAATGTCACAGTTCTGTTAAAAACAGTCTTCTATCTTTAATGGTCATTTCCTTGTCTAGTGTCATTGTGCATGTGACACACCTGAAAGTGCAGGTCCAGTAAATGGTGAACTTTGCAGACACCTTGACATCTGTTCTCATCACAGCTCTAATGTAAAGAATTTGTCATTTTCTGTCACATGTAATTGATGAAATATCTTGGGAGAAATACCTGCTGTATTATGCCTGAACACTGACATAAAACATTTTTCCATCCATCCATCTAGCCTTCCATTTCCAACTGCTTTTCCGGAGGTCCGGGTCACGGAGGCAGCAGTTCAAGTAGAGAAGCCTGGACTTAATTCAATTCAATTCAACTTTATTTATATAGCACCATTTCACAACAACAGTCATCTCATAGCACTAGCAACTGTAGGGGGAACCCCCACAGTTGCAGAAAGACCCCAGCAATCAGGCGATCCCTGTGAGCAAGCACTTGGTGATGGTGGAGAGGAAAAACTCCCTTTTAACAGGAAGAAACCTCCAACAGAACCAGGCTCAGGAGGGGCAGTCATCTGCTGCGACTGGCTGGGGGGTGAGGAGATAGAGAAAATGAAAAGAACAGACATGTAGAGAGCAAACAGCACGATGGGGACTCAATCTATGGGAGAGAACAAACAAATGTTAATGACCAGCAAAAAAAATTATTTCATTGAGAGTGAGGAAAGGAGTGAGGCCCAGTGCATTACTGGAGGTCCCCCGGCTGACTAAACCTATTAGCAGCATAACTAAGGGAGGGTTCGGAAACGCATGATCCCTCCCTAATTGTAGGCTATATCAAAAAGGTAGGTTTTAGCCCTATTCTTAAAAACAGAGATCGAGTCTGACTCCCGAATCCAGATTGGCAGCTGGTTCCACAGGAGAGGAGCTTGATAACTGAAGGCTCTGCCTCCCATTGTACTTTTGGAGATTCTAGGTATTACAAGTAATCCTGCATTTTGGGAGCGTAGTGCTCTGTTAGGATAATATGGTAGTATCAGATCTTTTAAATAAAAAGGAGCCTGATTGTTTAGAGCTTTGTAAGTAAGAAGAAGGATTTTAAACTTAATTCTAAACTCTATGGGAAGCCAATGAAGGGAGGCCAGAACCGGAGAGATGATCTCTCTTTCTAGTACCTGTTAAAACTCTTGCTGCAGCATTTTGGATCAGCTGAAGACTTTTTAAAGATGTTTTAGGACAGCCTGATAATAAAGAATTACAATAATCTAATCTCGAGCTAACAAAAGCGTGGATCAGTTTCTCAGCATCACTCTGAGACAAGATGCTCCTAATCTTGGCAATATTACGCAAATGATAGAAGGCAGTCTTAGAAACAAATTTAATATGTGAATTGAAGGACAGATCTTGATCAAAAATAATTCCAAGGTTCCTCACAGAGCTATTAAGAGTAACCGCATCCAAACTGAAAGTTTGATTTGGAAAGGAATTTCTGAGGTTTTTTGGACCAACAAGAATGACTTCAGTCTTATCTGAATTTAATAGCAGGAAATTACAAGTCATCCAAGCTTTGATTTCCTTAAGACAGGCTTCTAACTTGGCTAATTGATTACTATCATCTGGCTTCATTGACAGGTATAATTGTGTGTCATCTGCATAACAATGAAAATGTATACAGTGCTTTCTAATAATGTTGCCTAACGGAAGCATATATAAACTAAAAAGAGTAGGGCCTAGCACAGATCCCTGTGGAACTCTAAGCTTTGAGTTGAAAGAAAACTCATTATTTACATGAACAAACTGGAACCTATCAGATAAATAAGATCTAAACCACTGCAACGAAGTTCCATTAAGTCCAACATAGTGTAGCGAACTCAATATGAGCACCCTACTTGGCTTGCCAAGTGGGTTGACCCTATTGGCGACACAGGTAGAGTGCGGGACCCCGGAGCGGGAGGCGTGAGTTCAAATCTCTCGGTGGGACGTCGCCATGTCGAGCAGCACGTTACATTGGTGTCAGAAGTGGGATCTCCTGTCCAAAGCAGTAATGGGGTGCTGACATCGGGACGATGTCGAGAACCAGAGGGGAGTAGTGTAGCGAACTCAATATGAGCACCCTACTTGGCTTGCCAAGTGGGTTGACCCTATTGGCGACACAGGTAGAGTGCGGGACCCCGGAGCGGGAGGCGTGAGTTCAAATCTCCCGGTGGGACGTCGCCATGTCGAGCAGCACGTTACAATAGTGTTCTAATCTATCAAGTAGAATATTATGATCGATGGTATCAAAAGCTGCACTAAGGTCTAAAAGGACAAGTACAGAAACCAGTCCATTATCAGATGCGATGAGGAGGTCGTTAGTGACCTTCGCTAAGGCTGTTTCAGTACTATGATGGATTCTAAACCCAGATTGAAACTCTTCAAGTAAACCATTTCCCTGCAGGTGGTCAAATAATTGTGTAGCAACACCTCTTTCTAAGATTTTTGAAATGAAAGGGAGATTAGAGATTGGTCTATAGTTAACTAAAGCTCCTGGATCTAGCGTTGGCTTTTTGAGTAAGGGTTTAATTACAGCCGTTTTAAAAGCCTGCGGTACATGGCCTAAAGTTAATGAAGAATTGATTATATGAAGAATAAAGCTACCAATAAGTGGGAAGACTTCTTTAAATAACCTGGTAGGAATAGAGTCTAAAAGACAAGTTGAAGGTTTGGATGAGGAAACTATTTTGTCTTAAAAGAGGATACCAATGCGTTCTCAGGCCACCTGGGAGTCTCTCCAGCTCATTCTGGGTCTTCCCTGTGGTCTTCCAGTGGGATGTATCCAAAACACCTCAAGTGGGAGACATCCAGGAAGCATCCTGATCAGATGCCCAAACCACCTCAGCAGGCTCCTTTCGATATGGAGGAACAGCTGCTCTATACTGTCTCTCCTGGATGGCTGAGCTCTTCACTCTACCTCTAAGGGCGAGTCCAGCAAGCCTTCGGAGAAAGCTTATTTTAGCCGCTTGTATCCATGATCTCATTCTTTTGGTCATTACCCAAAGCTCATGACCATAGCTGAGGTTAGGAACGTAGATTGTCCGATAAATCAACAGCTTTGCCTGAGAGCTCAGCTACCTCTTTACCACAACAGACCGGTAAAACGTCCGCATCACTGCAAATGCTGTTCCAAGCCATCTGTCAATATCTTGCTTCATTCTCCTCTCACTTATGAATAAGACCCTGAGATACTTAAACTCCTCCCCTTGGGACAAGAGCTTGTCACCAACCCGGAGAGGACAGTCCACCCTTTTTCTGCTGAGGACCATGGACTCGGACTTGGCGATGCTGATGTCTCATCCCAGCTGCTTCACACTGAGTAGCAAACCACTCCACTAAGACCTGTAGAGAAGCCAGCAGGACAACATCATCTGCAAACAGCAGAGATGAGATCCTGTGGTCACCAAACATGACACTCTCTGTTCCTTGGCTACGTCTAGATATCCTGTCCATAAAAATTATGAGCAAGATCGGTGACAAAGGGCAGCCCTGGAGGAATCCAACTCTCACTAGAAATGAGTTTGAGTGTTGGCAGTAAGAACCAAACACTCGCAATGGTCTTATAGGGACCGGATAGCTCGTAGCAACAAGCCCGATACCCTATACTCCCAAAGCACCCCCACAAGAAAGCACAAGGGATGTGGTTGAAGGCTTTCTCAAAGTACACAAAACACATGTAGACTGGTTGGGCAAACTCTCACAGGATGAGATTGAGTAGATTGTCAAAGTATTCCTTCCACCGTCCGACAATATCCCCAGTTGAAGTCACCAGCACCCTATCCACATCATACGCAGTGTGGACAGGTAGCTGTTTCCCCCTCCTGAGTCATCGGAGGGTTTGCTAGATTCTCTTCAAGGCCGACCAAAAGTGTTGTTACGTGGACTGACCGAACTCCTCCCACACCGTAATTTTTGTTTCAGCAACCACCCGAGCTGCACTCCCCTTAGTTTGTCGGTACACCTCAGCTGCTTCAGGAGTCCCACAAGCCAACCAAGCTCAATAGGACTCCTCCTTCAGTTTGATGGCTTCCCTCACCACTGGTGTACATTACTTGGTTCAGGGGTTGCCGCCATGAGATGCACCAGTGACATTGCCACCACAGCTCTGGGCAGCTGCTTCAGCAATGGAGGTGGAGATCATGGCTCATTCAGATTCGGTGTCTCCACACTCCCTCGGAATGTGGTCAAAGTTCTTCCAGAGGTGGGAGTTGAAGACCTCTCGGACAGGGACCTCAGCCAGATGTTCCCATCACACCCTCACTATAGTGCTGTTTGGGTCTATGAGGTCTGAATAGCATCCTCTCCGCCCTATGCGCCAACTCAACACCAGTGGTGATGGATTGACAGCTCTCCACTTCTCTTGACCAGCGTGTCCAAGACATATGGTCGCAGGTGTGACGACACTATAACAAAATCAAACAACCTGCGACCTAGGATGTCCTGGTGCCATGGACACACATGGCCGTCCTTATGCTTGAACATCGTGTTCATTATGGACAAACTGTGATTGGCACAGAAGTCCAATAACTGAGCACCACTTGGGTTCAGATCAGGCATGTCGTTCTTCCCAATCACACCCCTCCAGGTTTCATTGTGGTTGCCCACATGTGCATTGAAGTCCCCCCAGTAGGACAATGGAGTCTCCATGAGGAGCACTTTCCGGCACTGCAGTCGGAGACTCCAAAAAGGGTGGGTACTCTGAACCATCATTTGTTGCATAGGCACAAATAATGGTCAGGACCTGTTTCCCAACCCGAAGTTGCAGGGAAACTACCCTTTCGTCCACTGACTCCAATATTGGGGCAGCAAGGGGGGGGGGGGATACAAAAATACCCACCCTGCTAGCTGCTTCTCCCCCGGGGCAAGTCCAGAGTAGGCTAAATTCCAGCCTCTCTCCAGGAGACTGCTTCCAAAACCAGAGCTGTGCATTGAAGTGAGCCTGACTATATCTAGCCAGTATCTGTCAACCTCTCATGCACCAGCAAAAGCTCATTCCCCAGCAGAGAGTTGACATTCCATGTTCCAAAAGCCAGTTTTGTAAGATGGGGATCAGACCGCCAAGGTCTCTGCCTTGGACCACCAATTCCACATAGCACCGTACCCCCATGGTCCCTCCTGCAGGTGGTGAGCTTACTGGAGGGCAGACCCATGTAGCTCCTTCGAGCTAAGCCTGGCTGGATCCTATGGGCAGAAACTTGACCACTAGATGCTCGCCATCAAGTCCCTCTCCCGGCTTTGATTCCAGGGTGGGGGCCCGGTAGCCCCATACTGGGTACTGTGCACTTAATCCTTGGTTGTGCATCAATCATGAGACTCTGTTGGCTCACTCTTAGTCTGGCCCTTCACCCAGGACCAGTTTGTCTTGGGAGACCCTAGCAGAGGCAAATTGTCCCAGACAACATGGCTCCTGGAATCACTAGGGCACGCAAAACCCCCACCATGATAAGGTAGCAGTCCGTGTGGGACATTTCAGAGCGTTTTTATCCTCCTGAAGACAAAATTTAGCGCTACTGGAATAACCAACAAAGATGTTTTCTATAGCAAGAGTGTTCAAGCTGTCTAATGTTTTAGAAAGATTTTAAGAAGAGTTAAATATGCAGAGCAGATAAAATCGGTTATTAATTTGTCTGTATGTCTTTGATTTTTTTTTACCTTTTTGTTATATGTATATACAGTATATATACACACAAACTCACAGAGTTGGGGATATTTGGCTTTCAGGTGAAATTTTTGAAAAATGTAAAAAGTTCACGCTATATTGATTATAATACCATGAAAGTAGGGCATTTAAGTAGAAGCATGCAATGATGATTTCCTCATCTCAGTTTATTGAAACAAAAGCCAACAACAGTGGTGGGTATACCACAACAAAAAAATCAGTGTCTCAATAACTTGTCATGTGCCCTTGAGCATCAATTGCAGCTTGACAACGGCATCTCATGCTATTCACAAGTTGACTTATTGTCTTGCTGAGGCATGGCATTCCATTCTTCTTAAAGGGCGGCCCTCAGGTCATTGAGGATGTGGGGTGCAGGGTTACGAGTCTCTACACAGCGACTCAGCTGATCCCATAGGTTTTCTATGGGATTCAGATCTGGAGAAAGTGCAGGCTATTGCTATTTGAGGTACCCCAGCCTCCAGCAGCCGTTGCCTAATAATGCGACCTTGATGAGCTTGAGCATTGTCGTCCATGAAGATAAAATTAGGCCTGTGTTGTTCATGCAGGGGCACAATGACTGGATTAATGATGTTTTTCAGGTAGTATCGGCTTGTCACTGTACCATTCACAAGGTGTAGGGCAGTTCTGTATTGATTAGACACACCTGCTTAGACTGCAACACCACCACCACCAAAGGCTCATCTGGTGACAACAGTGACTGATGCATAGCGCTCTCCTTGACGTCTCCAACATTGTTGACGGTCATCAGTTCTGCCCAGCGTGAATCAACTTTCATCAGAGAACAGCACTGATGCCCACTGGTCCCTTGTCCAGCGCAAATGCGCCTTGGCCCATGCAAGCCATGACGCCTGTGCCTGGTGGTGTGGTCATGTACCCTTGGCAGGTCATTTAGCACGGAGACCACGCTGATGTAAATGGTCTGACATAACACTTGGGTGCCTCTCACCTCCCTTAAATGTTCCTGAAGTTGAGTGGCTTCATCATCCAGTTCTGCAGGGCACTGTTCACAATAAGTCATCAGTGTGGAATGTGGCCAGAGGATGTCCACTTCTATGCCTTTCTGTGACTCTTTCAGTCTCTCTGTATCTCTGTTGCAACCTGCTGATGACACTCTGACACTCTAAGCTCAGTGGCCACTTCCCTCTGAGAACATCCTGTTTGAAGCCTCGCAATGGCGAAGTACTGTTGATCAGTTGTTAGGTGTTGTCTTTGTCTCATGATGTCAAAATGTGAACAGCATGATGAAGAGGACTGTTTAAATACCAATTCTAATTGAACCAGAAAATTAATTGGTCGATTCATGGATCAAACACCTGTTGTGAATTTTGCCCTTAAGCACCTTGTTGGAGAACAGCAAGTTGTGCTAAAAGGACTGAAACACTGAATAGTTGGACATGTGAATTCACAATGTTAGAGAAGGTCAAATTAAGTTCATCTGTAAATGTTAGTGCATTTTAGGTGCATCCTGAAATTTCACCCGAAAGCCGAATATCCCTAACTTTTTGTGAGTAGTGTGTGTATATCTGTCAATCAATCGATTGATAGATAGATCCTAAAAAAAAAAGTCCATTAACAACCATCTTGCCTCTAACATTACATTTTTGCATGCATACTCCACACACACACACACACACACACACACACACACACATACATAGCAGAGCTGCAACCAATGCTGCCAAGGGAGAGCAAGTGTCGGAGAAATGTCAGCAGTTTTAAAAGGCATTTATTGGTTTTTTTTATGTTTCAGTGGATCGATTATGCTTCATTGCTCCCCAATATCCGATCCATCATTTTTGTCTGGATTGAGTCTAGTCTTCGAAATATTGGATTGGCCCATACCTAGTAGGAATCCTTTTTCTGAAAAGCACTCCAGGTCACACTTCTTCAAAGAAAGAAATGTCACTAAAACCATATTTTCCAAACCCCATAAAGTACTGCTCGCTAGTAAAACAAGATTATTTCAACTACCAATCACAAATGCATTATTTAAAAAAAAAAAAAAAAAAAAAAAACAGTCAGTATATCTGTAGATGGGCACACCACTTTTCTTTCTCAATATCTTCATTCTAGAGTAGAACCATGTTTGACTTGACTATAAAACTTAAAACTCTTTCTCCACCAGACCAAATGCAGGTTCAGCCTTTCCTTCCCAATGTGCCTCCATTATGTGGGTACATGTTACAGAAGATTGACGGTTTGGGGGTAATTCTCCACTCTCCTCTACCTGGGTGCAGCAGTCCATTACAGGTAAGATGGTAGCTCTGAATGCCCATTTACTGTTGTTGTTGCATACATAATTGTTTTACAATTAATAGCACCAATTTTAAAGATTATTAACAAGGGTTTTATAAAAGGTATCTTTTGGTGGCACGGCTTTACCTCGCACTTCAAAAATGAGAAAAATCCCTTTGGTTTCAAATAAATATAAAATCTTTATTATATAATAACACAGGTGACAATTGCTGACACTACTGCATTTAATGCATCATATAATCTTGTCTCAGAAGAATAAAATGCTCATGCCAGAAGTCTGTTTTTGACATATACTGTATAAGCTTGATTTTTGTTTTGGACTTGTGCTTGGAGTTGTTTTCCTGCTGTAAGATTCAGTAACGGTTCAATTTTTTTTCTGGCACATGAAGCCAGATTTGGATTCAGAATGTCCTGGAATTTTGTGCAGTCCATTCACAATATCATAGAATTTCCAAACATGTTTTATCAGGCCTTTGAATGTGTTCCAGACAAAAGTGTTATTTTTCACAAACTACAAGCACATACCTTTATGGATTGTAACATTTTAAGGATTATTTCATTAAGCCAAAATAACTTTTGAGGTATTTTATCTTGGATGATCTGAAAGGCGATTACACCCTGGGACCACCTTTTGTCCATACATCAGTCTTCTTCCGCTTAATCCTTTGGGGTCGTGGGGGGGGGGGCTAGAGGCAGGGTACACCTTGGACAGATCGCCAGTCTATCGCAGGGCCGACTCAGAGAGACCATTCACTCTCACATTCATACCTAAGGACAATTTAGAATCCCCAGTTGATGCCAGTTAATCTAACCTGCATGTCTTTGGCCTGTGGGAGGAAACCACAGTACCCGAAGTAAACCCATGCAGACACGGGGAGAACATACAAACTCCACACAGAAAGGTCACCATTGGTCTGGGGGTGGGATCGAACCCACGATGGTCAAGGGTGGAATCGATCCCGTGACCTTGCTGTGCTGCCACAGTACTAACCACTGTACCACCATGCTGCCACCTTTTGTCTTTTTATGTGGAGTAGTAAATCATCAGTGAGGCACACTCAGTCGTGTGTCAGGTGAGGAGATGACTGCTGTCATGGCTGATTGGGTTTTGTAGGTAGATGAGTTGGACAATGGTTCTGTATAGTGCGTAGCTAATAGAAGCTAAAAATTCACAGCTGCCAATTAGTATTTAGCTGATGTGTATGACAGAAAATGACTGAAATCAAAATCCAGCATGGTTATAGGCAACAGGCCATGTGTGAACATGGTGAAGTTCAGACAAAACCACAGATGGTGTTATTTGTTTAGTTCACATACAGAAGCTTGAGCTCACTGAAAGGGTTTGTACTTCCCAAATCTTATTGTGATTTTGGAGATTTGATAACACTTTTTTTTTCTTTTTTTTTTTTTTTTTGAAAGCTTATTCTGGCGGAGCTAATGCAATGATGTGGTGTCCTTCGTCCGTCCGCACCTCTGTCCACGTTTCATGGGAATCACTTCTCTTCTTAGGCATTTGCCCTGATGATCGCCGAACTCACTCACAAGGATCCTAAGGAGGGTCTGCATCCAGGTTGTGCTCAAGGCCAGTGTCAAGGTCAGGAGATGTGGGCACTGACATGATTTTAGAAAAATCACTACTCCTCCTAGGCAATTGCCTCGATTCTCATGAAATTCACATTGACCCTCAGGTAGGTCTGCATCCAGGTTAAGGTCATTTTCATTAAAGGTCAGAAGATCTGGGCACTTATGATTTGATGAAAAAGTTACTCCTCCTAGGCCATTGACCTTGACTTTAAGCACATCCTAGATGGGTCTGTATCTAGGTTGTGCTTAAGGTCAATAGTCAAGAGATCTGAGCATTCCCGGGTTTTGTGACTCACCAATAATGAATCTTAACATTGTTTTTCACCTCTTGAGATCCTCCTTACTCTTACAAAGGTGCTACCCAAGTTCAGGACCTCTTTTATACATTTTCTAACGGTTTATCTACTTTATTATTTTGTCCATGCACAGCACTTTCAAAAGTTGTCATTTGTGATGGTCAGTTTCCAGAGGTTCTTGAACAACAATCTACTGACTTGGAGGCTCAACAGTGGGTCCATGGAACTGTTTGGTATGCCCTTCATGAATGAGGCTTGTTCATATTATGGGACCTAGGTAGTTTTGGAACTTGGTTCAGTTTATTTGTTGTGGTCTTTAAGTTGTTCTTGCACAGTTTTGGAGGTGTGGTGAGTACCTTTTAATGTTTTATATAAATCATACTTCTTATAATGCACAAAAATACTAAAAATATCTTAATACAATCAAATCCATCCCAAAGTTTTTAGCTGATACTGTCAGTTTCTACCACTACCATTTCAGCAATTTGCAACACCAGTCCTGCTTGTATGAAGAAGGTAGCTGAGTTTTTCCTGCACAGCAGCTCGTCTTTATGATTAATCCCATTGGACTGTAAGATGTGAATGCGTCTGTGGCAAGTGGTGTTTTTATGCTGTGTTGAACCCAAGTGGTGAAAAGGTTTTTTTTTTTGTGAATTTAGGTCAACGTGCACACACTTTATTTTATTTTTATTTATTTTTTTATACAGTAGCTGGAAACCATGTGTGGTTGTGCTTAGTGTTTTTATTGATTTCTCTTTGTCATTTCAGACTCCCATGGCTGTTTCCTTACCTTTCAGGTTTTGGGACCTATCCACAGGGCAGTACAGATCTCTGGACCTTCCATGCCCACTTATAAACACGTCTCATGTCTCAGCTGCAGTCACCCCTCCCACAATACTGACACCGGGAACCACCATTATGGACGAGATCAGCCCGTCTGTAATCCCAAACATTAAAGTGTTCTGCTTCTCCCGTCATGTGATTGTGGAGCTCCCGCCTGGTCCTTTTTCAGAAGTAGCTGTAAAAGGTGTGTATGTTCCAGGTGCATATGGTTGCCATCAGCTCTGCATGAGCTGACTGTTAACAGGGATCAGGGACTTTAGTATTGGAGTGACTGGGGGTGGGGAAGTGTTTTGATTGGAGAATGCCTAAAGAGTGTGTCTTGCTGTACCAAGAACTATTTTTAGCTCATTCTAGCAGAGCAAAGGGGAGCTAATTTGATGGTACGTACTCTGTTCATTAATCCATTTACATTTCACAAAACGTCCTGCTACTCCAAGGCAAATTAGACTTATGCTCACCAAACACAATGATCCTCAGGTGGGTCTGCATCCAGGTTGTGGTCAAAGGTCAGGAGATCTAGCCATGGTTTCATCTGGCAGGAATGAGGTACTCGATCACTGATGGTCTGGTGTAGTCTTGGTGGTCTGATGTTGCCACTGTGATGGTTGCCAGCTTCCCCTGGAGTTGGGGTTTCCAGGCCCGTATTCGATTCTCTTTCAGATTATCAGCTGATTGACAGCAGGTGTTAAAGGATGATGCAGGAAAATAGGAACCCTCAATGCCAGCTAAGACAGCTGTCATCTGTGGGAAGTTGCTGCTGCTCTCCTGTCCTGGGCACACTGGACATCTCATTGTTTTGGTTTATTGCACTATTTTTCACTTTTCATAAATAAACAGGATTTTTTTTTTTTTTTTTTGGAAACGCTTCATGCATCGTCTTTATTTGTTGTGACCTAGAGGGGGGTCATAACAAATTGGGGACTTATCTGGAATTTCTCAAATGCACCACTTCCTTCGGGGGGTGTTACGAATTCTTCCAAAAAAAAAATTAAATCATCTGTGCAGTTGCCTGACACTAAGCTTCATCTCCACTACTAGCTCACAGCTAGCGGAGGACTTCCTCTTTGGCTCAGTGGTTAGAATGTGACTATTTGAATCTTGGTGTCATGGGTTCAAATCCCAGCATGGGTATATAGGTGTGAGTCTATCTTGTCAAAATGGACACCGGGAATTCCTGAGTAAATGGGCGATTCTGACCTTGGCCTAGTGGGGCTGTAACACCATGTCTTTAAAGCAGCACTGTATAATGTTCATGTTTCTGTTGGGAACATTGAAAAGACTAAAACGATGGCGACTATGACCTCAGTCACAGGGTGCTTAGATGTTGATGGCTAAAGTTGTGCCCTGGGACTCGTGTCATAGTCACCAGAGCTGTAGTGTTTTCCGTGTTCCTACCAAGAACAGAGCTGGCAACGTGGGAACACTTAGGCTATGTGGAAAGTGGCATCCATCCAGTCAAAGGTTGATGTATCATTAAAATTTTGGACACATTATTTTGTGGCGATGATCTTACATAGTGTTGCTTTGAATTTCAGACATCAAAGGAAACCAAATTAACCTCCTGGAAGCCCCAAAGCATTGTGGGTATTCTGCCAGTGAAGGCAAAGATGGCAAAATCCATTTGAGTCTCCAGCTGCACGCACACTGTCAGATGAGTATTGAGGCGAGTATCGACTGAGATTTCACACGGAGCTCACAACCTTTTGTATAACTATTTTATATGCCCTTTAATTCCTGCATAAACACTTTTCTTCAGAAGGGTAAAATGTACCTCATCACCGTCGTATACACAACGGAAAATGAAAGGAAGGAGTCTGAGATTTCCTGTCCACTTGTCAGCCAGGAGACTGGGCAAGGTAAACACTTAATGTTTACTCCTCTGTAAAGCTGTTCAATTTGCCAAAGGGTGTTTTCTCCCAACCATTCAGAGTTATTTTAACTGTGCTGACATTTGTCGTGCTGTCCCTCAGAGTGCAACCTTCCCAGCGAACAGCGTCTCCCCTGTGGATCCAGCTCTGTGTCTGAGGCACAGTGCGTCTCCACGGGCTGCTGCTTCAACAAGCACCCCCCTGCCTGCTACTACCCCATGGATGGTGAGATGCAGTCTGTCTCCCCCACTGGCTTTTTCATGCCACTTAGCTGAGTACAGTCGAGCTGTTTTGGGTATAGAAATGTAAGCATTACTGCTGCTGGTTGTGAGCAGAGGCATATTCAGGGCCAGCCCAGCATGATTCAGTCTGGCAGTGACACTGAATGTGCAAAAGGGTATAAGATACCTTGGGTCTCATTATCAATTGCCTCCTGAGCTTGCTGACCTTTAGTTCATCTGACCTTTACATAACTGCACGTGCCTTGGTGTTTGTGTGTTTGTATTCCTCTCTAGAGTGCACTATTGACCGCCACTTTGTCTTCTCCGTGCCCTCCTCTCTCACTGAGCCCCCTCTTAACCCCACCCTGCTGGTCGCTGCCAGCAACTCCACCTGCACACCTCAGAAAGTGACCACTGACTACGCCTTGTTCAAAATCCCGATGGACGGTTGTGGGACACGCAGAGTGGTGAGATTTGATTAATGACAAAATTATGGAAAATATTAAAGTTGTGTTAGCCAGTGTGACTGCATGTCCGTATTCTGTGAGTGAACCCAGTACTTGGTTGAATAAACTCTAGGTGGTTTTAAGTTCCAGTAAAAGGTCAAATTGTGAACTGAACTGTGAAAGTGTGACACTTTATTTCTACATTGATATGCTCAACTACTTGTATTAAACTAAAAATGGGACAACCTTGACTAAAGCATGGCAGCATGGGGGTGTAGTTTTTACCTCATTGCCTCACAGCAAGAAAGCCCTGAGTTTGAGTTTGCAAGAAAGCCAGTGAGGGTATTCTGTGTGGCGTTTACATTTTCTCCCTGTGCATGTGTGGCTTTACTCCGGTTGCTTCTTACAGTCCAAAGATGTACACACTGGGTGAATTGGAGATTCTGAGGTGACCCGAGGGGTTAATGTGTGTGTGTGAGATGGGTAAAGGGAACAGTGCTCCATAGTCGCTGCCTCATCCAGCTGACTGCATGTCATTGAATTCCTTCTGGGATTAACCTCTTGCACTCCGGTGTACCGCGGACAGGCACGTCTCTGCGTCCCAGAGCGCACGAGAGCGCCCTCATGCGCTCTAGGACGCACAAGGGCGCTGCATCCAAGCGCGCACTGGAAGAAAAAAAAAAAAAAAAAGCTGCATTTCCTCTTCCACTACAGACACAGCCGCGAACAGATCAGATATGATTGACCTCTCATTCGACTAATACGAGCCTTGAATTGGGTTTCTGAAACCTTGAAGAACCAATGACTGAAAACCTAGCAAGAAGGACCCGCCTACCAACGCTGTGAATGCAGCGAGCCAATTGACGCACAGAAGTTTGCTAGCTGTTTTGTGTAAGGCTGGGTGAAGACAGACTGCTGCAGCAGATGAAAAAAGGACCCGCAGGAAGAACCGCCATAGACCCAGCAGCACGGAGACCATCCACAAGTGCGACCTGTGTGACAGGGACTGCCATTCACGCATCGGCCTGTTCAGCCACAGGCGGTGCTTTTTTTTTTTTTTTAATTCCAGCAGAATAGATGTTTAGGATTCTCTTCCATGGTCATCATAGACCGACGGAGGCCGACGACGAAGGTCGTAAATCATTCGCCAAAACCGCAATCATGGAAGCGCAAAACCGCAATAATGGAACTATGTTTTGACCGGCTCGCGAGACCAGAACCACGAGCGGACCAGTGTTGCGTTCGTCTGACAATGAGGAAGAGAAGTTCGCCAGGACACTGCTGCTGTGAAGAGGTAAGTGTTATAAGCTAAATTATTCTTTATCCCTGAAAATTGTAATCAAAACTGACTTTTGACCCATCGGTAAATTATACGGCGCACGAAGTCCGTGCGCCGCGGTACACGGTTTGTGCGCCGCGTCCGGACCGTGAATGCCCCCCCACCCCCCCGCTACTCTTCTGTAGCGAGGGGGGTGGGGGGAAGCCGTGGTGACTGCGCCGCGGTCGCCACATCACCGCATGAGTCTATTCCGTCATGTAGCGATGGCTGATGTCCGTCCTCTGTAGCGAGGGGGGGGGACAACCCCCCCCCCCACACACACACACAGCCCTGAGTGTCATCTTTCATTAGAGCCCAAGATCAAGCTTCTATATTGAATCATTCAAAAACTGTGCCATTTGGCACAATTTGGCACAGTTCAAAAACGCCTGGGAACTACCTGACAAAAAAGCTGTGTAATATATTCATTTTTTGTGGTATTGTTACAAAATTTTGACCTCAGCTGGATAACACGTGGTTCTACATTTCTGTTGCATTTTCCAGCCCAGATCTGAAGCTGTTATTTGCAAGCATTTGTATCCAAAAAAACACCCAGGCCAAATTTATTTTCTTCAATTTCAGTATGTTTAGATGACTGTAACTCAGTGGCCGAGCACTTAGAGAAATTGACTGTTTTGCCAAAAAATTCAAAGTGTTTTCTTTTAAATGAGACCAACCCCATGAAGATGCTGCAAAGAGTTGAAGAACAGCTTTCGATTTACTTTGGGCATGTTATTTTTTGGCGTTTTTAGGGAAATTGACCGGAGTGCAAGGGGTTAATAAAGTTTCTAAAAAATAAAATAAGACGGCACGTTATTTTTACGGGCATCGAGAGAATTTGGGGGGGATGCGAGATGCTCATCCTTAGGAGAAATTTCCCCAGAAATGCCATGAATGCAATTTAAGGGCTTTGAATGCAGAAAAAAATGCAATATGAGGAAGAACCTTAATAGGAGCTACCCAGTGGAAGGGAGGAGAGTCTCACATGCCCACCTCACAAGACAGGGAATTCAGTGTAGAGCAACTGACTGCAGACTTGGTGGAACAGCTGAATAAAACATTCAGACATGACTTAGATTTTTTTTTCACCATTGTTTACATAATTGAGGAACATGTAAAAAACACAAGGTTCAGCTTAAAAATAGGCTTATCATATTGAGTTTATTTTATTAATGAATAGAAATATTGTCATTTTTATGTTGTGTGGTGTTTTTTTCATTCTCATCCATTTTTTGTGCATTGATTAACATGAACAGTCTTTTCATACTGCAGCACCAGTTGTCATTTACAGTGAAACTATGGGATCTAGCCTTTCTAGGGAACATGAGGTGTTGTATGCACTTTAAAAGAGACTACCCTGTTTGACACACTACATGACACTCACCTCAAGGTGAGTGTCATGTAGTGTGTCTACACCTCACTCACCTCAAGGGCTGCACGGTGGCGCAGTGGTTTAGCACTGTGGCAGCACAGTTTTACCCTTGGCCGGGGGATCGCGGGGATCATGAGATCGTGGGTTCGATTCCAGCCCCCGACCAACAGTGAGCTGTGTGGAGTTTGCATGTTCTCCCCGTGTTGCGTGGGTTTACTCCGGGATTTCTCCGGTTTCCTCCCGCATACCAAAAAAAAAAAAAACATGTAGGTTTAGGGCGCTCGCGCACGCAGCGACCAGCAGCCGGTGGCTTGTCACCAGACTGCAAACCAAGTCTACCTACGGGTACAAATAAGTAACAAAAAAAAAAAAAAAAAAAAAAAAAAAGGTGCTATGGCCTCATCTGGCCTCAGTCTGACTTCCATACATTTTTTTTTTTTTTTATTTAACCTTTATTTATACAGGGAGGGTCCATTGAGAGGGAACATCTTTTTCCAGGACGCTGTGTTCACACCTGGAAGCTGCCTAGTACAACCACAGACTGACCTGTGGTCACTGAGCAGCTCCACACCACAGTGGGGTTAAGGAGGATGGGCAAACACTAGGTTATCTGTCCCACCTGCTGGTCCGGGGGTTGAACTGGTGGCCCTCCGGTCTCCAGTCCACATCCCTAACCATTAGGCCACCACTGCCCCATACATACAACATACATACAACAGCCTCAGTGGGCAGGGCGATGGGTCCAGCTGTCTGCTCTCCTAGTTATTTCTGGGCTTCTGTCTGACTTCTCGTCTAGCTCTGGCAGCATCAGCTCCTGGTGGATAGAAGTCACCATTCCTCAGGTTCAGTTATTTGTTAGACAAGGTGTTTTAAAGCAAACACGCTCGTCTTGAGGGGGAAAAATTGATGGGAAGTCGGTGTAGAAGAATGTATCTTTCTAGTTGCTTTTAGTTTGTTTCTTTATTGCCATTATTGCACCCTTTATGGTCTTTGTTGTCAACCTGAAAAATCTACTTCAAGGTCAATCTTATTTCAAAGAATACCATTCAGAGTCCGTCTCTAGATACATGTTTAATTCCTTCAAATTCTGTCCTGCCAGGTTTTGGGGAAAACAGTTGTCTATTTGTTGGAAATTGTCAACACGGTTCACTCAGTCAGCCTCAACTATGGCACCATCACAAGAGAATCTCCTATCAGGTCAGAACATGTTACTTCCTTAAGAACAACTTTGGTAATGATTGTTTAATTTGTTTCATAATGAAACAAATCATGTTTTTTGTCTATTTAAATCTCAAAAGTTGAACTTGACCTGTAATTGTATGCATGTCGTGACCAATGCTGTAATGTTATTTTTGAAAGTAACGCATTAGATTACAAGATCAGTTCTAGTAAAAAGTAATCCATCATGATACTTGGTTACCTACTGAGAAAAATAACTGTTAGAATACTTTAACAAAGAAATAAATGAATGCAGAGCAAGGTGGCCTGCTGTGCATCTTTCACTATATTGTAGGAATGTCCCAATCCAATCTCTGTAGCTGATTGGGAGCCTGATCAAAGCTTTTATGACTCCATCGGTATCTGGGTCACTGAGTTCATCTCCATTCAAGTCTCTGTTTTACGTCGGCTTTACCAAAACACGGCAGCTACAAAGTTGTAGCAGAGAAAATGTTGCCAACATGTCAGCTCTGTGGAATACTCTGAGGTGTCAGGCAAATGTACTGTATGGCAATGATTTTAAAACAACAAAACTTTAATGTTTTAAATGTGTGTCTTAGGAACACGTAGATATCAGATTGTGACTCACCTATGTATCGGCTGATCCTCAATCGTAAATACTGTAACTCATACCATGGCTGCCACATCCATCCAGCTGGATGACCTGAATTTCCCTCTGGGATTAATAGAAGTAAGATAAGCTTTTATTAGTCCCACAATGGGGAAATTCCAGGATTGCAACAGCACAGGGATAGCAACACTCAGAGCAACAATCAGAAGGCAAGAAAAAACAAGAGCAGCGAGTATACATATGTACATATAAACATAAATATATAGACACACGGTACGGAGCATTGTAGCTAGATGGAATAAATATATGAATATATAAACGCACACAGTGCGGAGCATTGTAGCTAGATGGAATAAATATATGAATATATAAACGCACACAGTGCGGAGCATTGTAGCTAGATGGAATAAATATGTGAATATATAAACACACAGTGCGGAGCATTGTAGCTAGATGGAATAAATATGTGAATATATAAACACACAGTGCGGAACATTGTAGCTAGATGGAATAAATATGTGAATATATAAACACACAGTGCGGAACATTGTAGCTAGATGGAATAGATATGTAAATATATAAACACACACAGTGCGGAGCATTGTAGCTAGATGGAATGAAACAGCATAACCGTCTACTTAGTTATCCTACATGGTATGATTATGTACCCATACATATTTTCACCCTCCGTAGCTACCGGTATTTTCCTAGTTGTATACCGGAGGGGACCATTGTGTAAGTCTATTGCGTCTTTTGCATTCAATACTATTAGGTTGTCACGTCTTTTTCCTATCTCTGCGAGCAGCCCTGCTTAGGTTATACAGTCTGACAGCCGTTGGTAGGAAGGACCTGCGAAACCTCTCGGTTGTGCACCTAGGATGATGTAGTCTGCTGCTAAATGAGCTCCTTAGTGCATTCAGTGTGTCCTGCATAGGGTGGAACTCGGATTCCAGCAGAGATGACAGTTTAGCCACCATCCTTCTCTCTCCCATCTCCTCCACTGGGTTAAGGCACTGCCCCAGGACAGAGCTAGCTTTCTTGAACAGTTTGTTCAGTCTCTTCCTATCAGCTGCTGTAATGCCACTGCCCCAGCAGACCACTCCAAAAGTGATGGCTGATGCCACCACCGTGTCGTAGAATGTCTTCAGCAGCGCCCCTTGTACACCAAAAGACCTGAGTCTCCTCAGTAGGAACAGCCTGCGCTGTCCCTTCTTGTAGAGTGCGTCAGTATTGTGTGACCAGTCTAGTTTATTGTTCAGATGAACACCCGGGTACTTGTAGGATGTCACCATCTCAATGTCTGTTCCCTGGATGTTTACTGGTGCTGTGAGGGGTTGTCCTTGCCTGCGGCAGTCCACCACCAGCTCCTTAGTTTTCCTCGCATTGATCTGGAGGCAGTTCCGATGGCACCAGTCCACAAAGACCTGGATAAGCCCTCTGTACTCAGCTTCATCTCCGTTGGAGATGAGGCCAACGATTGCAGAGTCGTCGGAGAACTTCTGTAGATGGCAGTGTGTTGTGTTGTGTGAGAAGTCCGCAGTATAAAGGGTGAACAGGAAGGGAGTCAAAACCGTTCCCTGGGGGGCCCCCATGCTACCGATGATCGTGTCGGACACACAGTCCCGGGTTCTCACAAACTGTGGCCAGTTTGTGAGGTAGTCCAGGATCCATGATGACAGATGCTGGTCCACCCCTGCGCACAGCAGCTTGTCCTTCAGGATCATCGGTTGGATGGTGTTGAAAGCACTGGAGAAGTGAAAGAACATGATCCTCACTGCATTCCCGGGCTTCTCCAGGTGGAACCGAGAACGGTGAAGGAGGAAGATGACCGCATCCTCCACCCCAATACCATGCTGGTAGGCGAACTGGAGTGGATCCATCGCTGGTCCCACCAGGGGGCAGAAACAAACAGACATGGATTAGATTGGAGACTAAAAAATCTTGATCAGGGCATCCCTGCTATATTATCTGTTTAACATTCCACAATCGAATGCTACTGATATAGATGCTGAGATACGATGGGGAGCTGAAAAGTTCATAGTGGTCATATTTGACCAAATGTGGTTTATATTTCAACCGCAGGGATCCAAGAGCTGCAACACTGAAAGAAGTGTGTGGACTGAAGGGGAGACTATGTTGAAAAATAAACCACATTTGGTCAAATTTGACCACTATGAACTTTTCACACACCCCCCTCCATACACTGTCCCCTTTCAGCTCTTTTTAAATTGAACATAAAAGTTGAGTCTCAAACATTTTTAAACAGAACTTTTTTTTTTTTTTTTAAGTGCAAAATGGAGCAAACGCTACACTATCAGACTGGTGGGACATTTTTAGTGTTTTGTTCTGACCATTTGTATAGTGTATTGGGTAGTGCTGACTCCATAAAATAGCAAAAAAGCGGCCTGCACTGTGTAATGTTTCAGATATTCAAGCGTGCAGGGGATGCACATGATCCCTTATGCAAACTATAAAAGCACATTCACTTCCCCTAAATTAATGTTTTAAAAAATAGAACATTTGCATATTGCTCATCAAAGCACGTGCTGAACAAAATGTTCTTTTCCATTTCCCTTAACGGGAACCTAGTAATGCAGAAAAAGTAAGGTTATTTGAGAAGGTAACTAATATTGGATTACCTGATTTAGAAAAATAACACATTGTGTTGTTACTTGCAAAATGTAATAAGAACTTAAAGTTCAACACTTGTCATAAGACCCCAACATTGGTCATAACATTCACAACCAAAATATGTGTTCAATAGTGAGGAAGTGAGAAGGGAAATGTAAACTGTCAGATAAAGTCCCTAATTTTAGTCATTTATACAAATAAACACATTTGCTATTAAATGTACACCTTGTGGAGAGTTGCAATAAACAGACCAGGCTTTCACAGCAGACGAACTATATTCACACTCACTTTTCTCAGACTCAGAAAAAGCAACGAACTCATGCCACAGGGTCTCTCCTTTATATCACCACACTCATTCCCCCTGCTGGCTGAGGTCTTGCATCACAATACATTTACACATCACAACTCCTATTGTCCCTGCAGCTACTTGTTCCTGTTGCCTGGGGTCTTGCATCACAATACCTTCTCCCATCACAATTCCTATTGTCCCCAACTGTTTAATCCCCCACGCAATTCCGACAGAGGAATTTACTACCTCTCCCTTGCTTCTAGTCTGAGATGAATATCCCAGCATGGGTTCCCCACACCGCCCCCCACAGAGTCTCAGACTGCGCGTTAACCCTCACATCCTTTTGGCTTCAGCCTCCTCCCGTATCTGCTGTAACGAGGGGTCTTCGGCTCCATGGCGCTGCTGTGCCGGTGGGGGGTTCCTGGGGGTGTGTCCGTCTGTGGGTGGACAATGGCGAGGGGGGGAAACATTCAGCTTGCTTGTGTGGCTGCTCTGATGAATCGTTTACCTGGGGAGTCCTCAGTGGGGGTCTTCCACGCCGAGGAGCTCGAGCCAACATCACTTGCTCGTCCGCCACCACAAAGGCGGGCTTAAGCCTGTCCATACAGATTTTCTCCCGGCAACACCCCCCCCCCCCCCCAAGTCTAACACAAAATGTTTGTCCCCTGGTTCCAGCACTCTAAACGGGCCATCGTTGGGTGAGCGCAATGGGGGGCAGTGGGCATCGTGCCTGACAAACACGAACACCACATTCTTCAAAATTTTGGGCACAAAAGTGCGTGGAAAACAGTGGTGGGCCGGGCCAGGTAGCGTGCCTGTGTCTGCGCTATGCTGTGAACATGGTGACAGATGGTTGTTCGGCACGGGGTTATCTGGTAAAAATTCCCCGGGGAGCCGCAGCGGCTGAGAAAAAACCAGCTTCGCCGGGGAAGCCTCCAAATCCTCTTGGTGCAGAACGCAACCCTAACAGAACCCACGGCAACCGGTCCACCCAATTTGCATCCATAAGCGAAGCCCTGAGCGCTGCTTTCAGTGACCTATGGAAATGCTCGCATAACCCATAGGCCTGTGGGTTGTACGTGGTTGTGCGATGAATTGCAACACCCAGGCTACGGGCCATCACGGACCAGAGGTTGGAAACAAACTGAGGGCCCCTATCGGACGTGATGTCTGATGGGATGCCAAAACATGCCACCCATGTTGTCAAAAAGGCGCGTGCCACGTCCACGGACGCGGTTCCAGCTAGCGGGACTGCTTCTGGCCATCGTGTGGTGCGGTCCACCACTGTCAGAAGGTGCGTGAACCCCTGCGATGGTGGGAGGGGACTCACGAGGTCCACGTGAATGTGGTCGAACCTCTTAGCTGGGATACGAAATGGCTCCAAAGGGGCCTTTGTGTGCCTGTGCACTCTGGCTCGTTGGCATGCTACGCAGGCTGCAGCCCACTATTTCACCTGTTTGCGCTGGCCTGGCCATACGAACTTCGCTCCCACCATTTTGACTGACGAGCACACTCCTGGGTGCGCCAGAGCATGACCTGACTCAAATACTCGGCGGCGCCAAGCAACTGGGACCACCGGGCGCAGGCGTCCTGTTGGAGACGTCACAGATTTGGGGGGGAGGAAGGGCGTCTTGCAGTGCTCTGCTCTCCAGCCTTAACCCTGTTGGTCCAGACTGGAGTGCGCACACGTCCGCATCGCCAGTCTGCTCTGCGGCCATGGCCGTGTAATCTATCCCTACACAGACTGGGGTCACTACTACACGTGAGAGGCAGTCCGCCACCACATTCAGTTTACCGGCCACATGCTGAATATCGGTCGTAAACTCCGAGATCGCAGCCAGCTGTCTCTGCTGCCGGCCCGACCATGGTTCTGAAACCTTGGCAATCGCATACGTTAGCGGCTTGTGGTCAATGAATGCTGTGAAGCTGCGCTCTTCCAGCCAGAACTGGAAGTGCCGTATGGCCAGGTGGAGAGCCAGTAACTCTGTCAAACGCGCTGTATTTACACTCACTGTCGCGCAAAGACCTGCTTAAAAAAAAGCGAGCAGCTGCCAAGAACTGGCGACGCATTGCTCCACGACAGCCCCTATGGCTACGTCCGAGGCGTCGGTAGTGAGCACTATCTGAGCCGCCGGGTCCGGGTGCGCCAACAGTGTGGAATTTGCCAGGGCTGTTTTAACCTCAGAGTGCCTGCTCCCGCTCAGGAGTCCAGTCAACTCTGTCCGCCGGTTTCCGTTTCTTGAGCGTGGCGTACAATGACTGCATGAGCTGAGCTGCACGGGGGGAGGAACCGGTTATAAAAGTTAACCATCCCCAAAAACTCTTGCAGTGCCCTGACCGTCTGAGGCCGGGGAAAATTCGCCACCGCGCGCACCTTGTCCGGCAAGGGTATCGCTCCCTCCAGTGAGATGCGGTTCCCTAAAAAATCAATCCCCGTCATGCCGAACTGGCATTTTGCCGGGTTGATTAACTCGTGCTCCTCTAACCTCCGGAAAACCGTCCTGAGGTGGGTTTCGTGTTCGTCCTCGGACGCGCTGGCCACCAGGATGTCATCCAGGTAGACGAACACAAACGGCAGATTGCGCAACACCGCATCCATCATGCGTTGGAATGTCTGTGCCGCGCCTTTTAATCCGAAGGGCATGCATAAAAACTCAAACGGACCAAACGGAGTTATTACCGCCATTTTGGGTATGTCCTCCTCATGCACCGGGACCTGGTGGTAACCACGGACCAGGTCTATCTTAAAAAAAATACATGCCCCGGCAAGGCGAATGGGGGGGGAAAAAATCCTGAATATGGGGAATCGGGTAGCGGTTGTGCGCTGTGGCATTGTTTAATCTGCGGAAATCACCGCACGGTCGCCACGATCCCTCGGCCTTAGGGACCATATGTAGTGGGGATGCCCATGGGCTGTTTGAGCGCCTGATGATGCCCAACCTTTCCAAGTTGGCAAACTCCTTGCGCGCTATGGCCAGTTTAGCTGTGTCCCAGGCGCCGAGGTCGTGCCAAAATGGGCGGCCCGGTGGTGGTAATAAACTGCTCCACCCCGTGTTTAGTGATGGCCGCCGAAAACGTCGGGACCGTGAGTGCTGGGAACTGTGAGCAGTGTGTGGAACTTACCACCTGGAGCTGTGATGTTGGTTAGCGTTGTTGTCCCGGCTCCTCGAGCTGTACAGGGGAGGGAATCAAAAGACATTGCATTGATCAGGCGTCTGTTAGCAACATCGACTAGCAGCCCGTGTGCGCACAAAAAATCAGCACCCAAGATTGGAAAGCTGCATGCCGCTATGACAAATGTCCACTCGTACATACGGCCGTATAGGGATACAGTCGGTGTCTTCTCACCAAAGGTCCTAATGTCCGAGCAGTTTGCGGCCATCAGCTCGGGGCCGCTAGCTCCCGCTAGCCTGTCAGCGTAGGACGGCAGGATGAGGCTCTTTTGGGAGCCGGAGTCTATGAGGAACCGTCTCCCCGAGCGCGAGTCCATCACGTAGAACAGCTTGTTTTCTTCACTGGCGGTCACAGCTGCTACTGACTGCCGGCCTTGGCGTTTCCTAGACGCTTGAATTGACACGGTGGCACGCATTGGCGTGCATTCTCTCCAAAACGGTGGTGGGAGGAACAGAGCGTGTCTCTCTGGCGCTTCCTGGCCCCCGCTGCCGCTACCATCGCCGGCTCCTTGCTTCCGTTGGCTGTCTCGCTGGGTTCCAACACCGCCATGTTCACTGTGAGGGCTCTGGTGGTGAGGATGATCCGTTCTGCCTCCTGGGCTAGCGCACAGTAGTCACGCACGGCCAGCAACGGAGAGTTGGCAAGGACCGCTCTTGCCTCTGTTGGGAGGTTCCGGAGGAAAAGGTGGGCAAACAGAAAATGCCCGTCGTCTGTGCCCATCAACGCCAACATCTTCGTCAGTTCGACGGCCGACCCATCTCCTAACTCGGAGCGCCTCAGGAGCCTCTCTGCTCTCTCGCAGTCCAAGAGTGTGTAGCGCCGGGTCAGCGTGGCTTTGAGAGCCCCGTATTTATCGTGGGCTGGGGGCTGTTGGAGCAGGCTCGCTACTTGCTGAGTCGTGTGAGCGTCCAGCGCTGCGACCACATGGTAATATCTGGTGTCATCTGCCGTTATTCCCTGGAGCACGAACTGGGCCTCGGTGTAGAGGAACCAAGACTTCAGGTCGTGCAGCCAAAAGTCTGGTAGTTTGACCGAAACGGCGCACGCGTTGCTGGGGCTTCCCGTCTGGGCCGTCTCTGGGGTGTTTGCCTCGTGTTCCATTATTTGTCAAGGGTCACCAGTGTGGAGAGTTGCAATAAACAGACCAGGCTTTCACAGCAGACGAACTTTATTCACTCGCTCACTTTTCTCAGACTCAGAAAAAGCAATGAACTCATGCCACAGGGTCTCTCCTTTATATCACCACACTCATTCCCCCTGCTGGCTGAGGTCTTGCATCACAGTACATTTACATATCACAACTCCTATTGTCCCCGCAGTTGCTTGTTCCTGCTGCCTGGGGTCTTACATCCCAATACCTTCTCCCATCACAATTCCTATTGTCCCCAACTGTTTAATCCCCCACGCTTTTCCGGCAGAGGAATTTACTGCCTCTCCCTTGCTTCCAGTCTGAGATGAATATCCCAGCGAGGATTCCCCACAACCTATTTATTTTCTCTGCTAAAAGAATAGACATTTGTATCACATTAGTTTCTGTACCTTGAATCGAGATAACAAGATGGTGTTGAATGCAAATTTCAAGAACACAATTTGAAACAAATAATGTTCCTAATAATGTCATAATCAAGCAGACGGCCTTCCCAGATTCAAACATAGCCGTTGGGGGATTTAAGGGTGTTTAGTTCAGACTCTGTTCTTTTAGAGCCTTCCTGAGTGAAAAAATGAGTGTTAGAATGTGTTTATCTGGGCGAGATGAAGTATAATTGCCATCCCGTCATCCATCCACGCTTTTTTTGGAGGTCCAGGTTGTGGAGGCAGCCATTCAAGCAGGGAAGCCCAGACTTCCCTCTGCCCAGTCACCTGCTCCAGCTCTTCAGAGAGGATACCAAGGCGTTCCCAGACCAGCTGGGAGACATAGTCTCTCCAGTGAGTCCTGGGTCTGCCCCGGGGTCTCCTGGCAGAGGGACATGCCCAAAGCACCTCAAGTGGGAGGCGTCCTGATCAGATGCCCATACCACCTCAACTGACTCCTTTCAATGTGGAGGAGCAGCAGTTCTACTCTGAGTCTGTCCTGGATGACTGAGCTCCTCACCCTATCTCTAAGGGTGAGTCCAGCAATCCTACGAAGAAAGCTCATTTCAGCTGCTTGTATCTGCGATCTCATTCTTTGGGTCATTACCAAAAGCTCGTGACCATAGGTGAGGGTAGGAACGTAGATTGACCAGTAAATCAACAGCTTTGCCTGAGAGCTCAGCTCCCTCTTGATCACGACAGACCGGTACAACGTCTGCATCACTGCAGATGCTGCTCCAATCCGTCTGTCAATCTCGTGCGCCATTCTCCTCTCACTCATGAATAAAGACCCCGAGATACTTAAACTCCTCCACTTGGGGCAGGAGCTTGTCCCCAATCTGGAGAGGACAATCCACCCTTTTCCGGCTGAGGACCGTGGACTTGGAGGTGCTGATTATCATCCCAGCAGCTTCACAGTCTGCAGCAAACTGTCCCAGTAAGACCTGCAGGCCATTGCTGGATGAAGCCAACAGGACATCGTCATCTGCAAACAGCAGAGATGAGATCCTGTGGTCACCAAGCATGACACCCTCCATTCCTTGACTGTGCCTAGAAATCCTGTCCATAAAAATTATGAACGGGATGAGTGACAAAGGGCAGCCCAGGCGGAGTCCAACTCTCATTGGGAATGAGTCCGACCGAGTGTTGGCAATACGAACCAAACTCTCACAACGGTCGTACAGAGACCGAATAGCTCGTAACAACAAGCCCGATACCCCATACTCCTGAAGCACCCCCCACAAGAGACCACGAGGGACGTGGTCAAATGCCTTCTCAAAGTCCACAAAACACATGTAAACTGGTTGGGCAACCTCCCTCGAATTCTCGAGAGAGTAAAGAGCTGGTCCGATGTGCCGCGGCCAGGACGAAAACCACATTGCTCCCCCTGAATCTGAGGTTCGACCAACGGCCGGACTCTCCTCTCCAGTACCTTGGCATAGACCTTCCCAGGGAGGCTGAGGAGTGTGGTCCTTCTAAAGTTGGAGCACACCCCCTGGTCCCCTTTTTTGAAAAGAGGAACCACCACCCCGGTTTGCTATGCCAAAGGCACTGCCCCCGACCTCCAAGCAATGTTGCAGAGGCGCGTCAACCATGACGGCCCAACAACATCCAGGGCCTTGAGGTACTCGGGGCGAATCTCGTCCACCCCCGGAGCCCGGCCACCAAGGAGATTTTTAACCACCTTGGCGACCTCAGCCCCTGTGATAGACGAGTTATCCCCCTCGTCCACAAACCCTGCTTCCTCTGTGGAAGGTGTATCGGTGGGATTGAGGAGATCCTCGAAGTATTCCTTCCGCCGCCCGACGATATCCCCAGTCGAAGTCAACAGCGCCCCATCCGCACCATACATTGTGTGGACAGGAAGCTGCTTTCCCCTGCTGAGCCGCCGGACAGTTTGCCAGAATCTCTTCGAGGCCGACCGAAAGTCTTGTTCCATGGCCTCACCGAACTCCTCCCATACCCGGGTTTTTGCTTCAGCAACGACCCAAGCTGCACTCCGCTTGGCCTGCCGGTACACCTCAGCTGCTTTGGGAGTCCCACAAGCCAACCAAGCTTGATAGGACTTCTTCAGCTTAATGGCCTCCCTCACCACTGGTGTCCACCACGTGGTTCGGGGGTTGCCACCATGAGATGCACCAACCACCTTGCGGCCGCAGCTCTGGGCCACCGCTTCAACAACAGAGGTGGAGAACATGGCCCATTCAGATTCCATGTCTCCAGACTCCCTCAGAATGTGGTTGAAGTTCTTCCGGAGGTGGGAGTTGAAGACCTCCTGGACAGGGGCCTCAGCCAGATGTTCCCAGCACACCCTCACTATACGTTTGGGTCTACCAGGTCTGAATGGCTTCCTCCCCTGCCAACGGATCCAACTCATCACCAGGTGGTGATCAGTTGACAGCTCTGCACCTCTCTTTACCTGAGTGTCCAAGACATACGGTTGCAGGTCTGATGACACGATAACAAAATCGATCATCGACCTACCACCTAGGGTGTCCTGGTGCCAGGTGCACATATGGACACCCTTATGCTTGAACATGGTGTTTGTTATGGACAAACTGTGGTTAGCACAGAAGTCCATAAACTGAACACCACTCGAGTTCAGATCGGGCAGGCCGTTCCTCCCAATCACCCCCCTCCAGATTTCACTGTCGTTGCCCACGTGTGCATTGAAGTCCCCCAGTAGTACAATGGAGTCTCCAAGAGGAGCATAATTAAATAAAGAATAAAGAGTATATTTGCCTTTAAAATCAATAGTTTTACTGGTTGCTGCTATTAACTTTATAGATTGTCATAACTTTTTCTCAGATTGGCCCATCCACATCAAAATTTTTTATCATTATGGGTAGGAATACAGTATCTGGCATTGGTGTGATTCAGAGAACTGTCATGCCTCTGTTTTTCTAATCAGGATGTTTTTTTCCCCACACTGTAACTACTTGGTATTTTTGAAGAAAAATACTGTATTTGAAATCATCTGTAATACATTTACTTTCAATATCTTTTATTAATTAAACAAATGGGTGATGGATGTGGCAAGTCAAGTGGAATGTTACTTTAACCAGCATACAGTGGGGCAAAAAAAGTATTTAGTCAGCCACCAATTGTGCAAGTTCTCCCACTTAAAAGATGAGAGAGGCCTCCAATTTTCATCATAGGTATACCTCAACTATGAGAGACAAAATGAGGAAAAAAAAAAAATCCAGAAAATCACATTGAAGGATTTTTAATGAATTAATTGGTAAATTCCTCGGTAAAATAAATATTTGGTCACCTACAAACAAGCAAGATTTCTGGCTCTCACAGACCTGTAACTTCTTCTTTGAGAGGCTCCTCTGTCCTCCACTTGTTACCTGTATTAATGGCACCTGTTTGAACTCGTTATCAGTATAAAAGACACCTGTCCACAACCTCAAACAGTCAGACTCCAAACTCCACTATGGCCAAGACCAAAGAGCTGTCAAAGGACACCAGAAACAAAATTGTAGACCTGCACCAGGCTGGGAAGACTGAATCTGCAATAGGTAAGCAGCTTGGTGTGAAGAAATCAACTGTGGGAGCAATTATTAGAAAATGGAAGACATACAAGACCACTGATAATCTCCCTCGATCTGGGGATCCACACAAGATCTCACCCCGTGGGGTCAAAATGATCACGAGAACGGTGAGCAAAAATCCCAGAACCACATGGGGGGACCTAGTGAATGACCTGCAGAGAGCTGGGACCAAAGTAACAAAGGCTACCATCAGTAACACACTACGCCGCCAGGGACTCAAATCCTGCAGTGCCAGACGTGTCCCCCTGCTTAAGCCAGTGCATGTCCAGGCCCGTCTGAAGTTTGCTAGAGAGCATTTGGATGATCCAGAAGAGGATTGGGAGAATGTCATATGGTCAGATGAATCCAAAATAGAACTTTATGATGAAAACTCAACTTGTCGTGTTTGGAGGAGAAAGAACACCATACCTACTGTGAAGCATGGGGGTGGAAACATCATACTTTGGGGCTTTTTTTCTGCAAAGGGACCAGGACGACTGATCCGTGTAAAGGAAAAAATGAATGGGGCCATGTATCGTGAGATTTTGAGTGAAAACCTCCTTCCAACAGCAAGGGCATTGAAGATGAAACGTGGCTGGGTCTTTCAGCATGACAATGATCCCAAACACATCGCCCGGGCAACGAAGGAGTGGCTTCATAAGAAGCATTTCAAGGTTCTGGAGTGGCCTAGCCAGTTTCCAGATCTCAAACGCATAGAAAGTCTTTGGAGGGAGTTGAAAGTCCATGTTGCCCAGCGACAGCCCCAAAACATCACTGCTCGAGAGGAGATCTGCATGAAGGAATGGGCCAAAATACCAGCAACAGTGTGTGAAAACCTTGTGAAGACTTACAGAAAATGTTTGACCTCTGTCATTGCCAACAAAGGGTATATAACAAAGTATTGAGATGAACTTTTGGGATTGACCAAATACTTACTTTACAGAGGAATTTACCAATTCAATTAATTCATTAAAAATCCTTCAATGTGTGACACCATGGTGATAGCAGCTTAACGCTGAAGCTCCCAGACCCGATCCAGGATAATACCTTGAAAATCAGATTTAACGGATTTTTGGAAGAGTGAAAATCAAAAGACAAAGTCATCATGCCTAAAGAAAAACAGAAGAAATCAACATTTACCAGGCCAGGACACGCATCGGCCGGAGAATCTGATCCGGAGGATTTCCATTCAGAAGACGAGGAGCTGAATGAAGCTAGCAAAAAGGTTAGCTTAAAAATGGTACTTAAAGAATTAAGACGATTTCGCCGAGAGTGTTGGGCCGAATTTCGTGAAATTAAAGAAGAATTAAAAAGGACCAACAGCAGAGTGGACCAGGCCGAGGACCGAATCTTGGAAGCAGAGGAAAGAATAAAAGGGCTGAAAGATACCGTGCTGGATCTACACAAACGACAGTCAAGACTGGAGGCTAAGCTAACCGACCAAGAAGGAAGACTAAGAAGAGACAACATAAGAATTCATGGTCTGAAAGAAGGAGTCGAGGATGGTTTCACCACAATGGCGGCATGCGTGGAATCCTTACTGAAAGAGAAGTTGGATATTACCCAAACCACCGACTTGAAGATGGAAAGGGCGCACCGTACATTAGCCCCTAGGCCGGCGGCGGAAGCGCCTCCACGATCGGTGGTGGTGAAGTTTTCCAACTCCAAAATAAAAGAAGAGGTTGTAAGACTGGCTTGGCAGAAACAAGGATTTATGCACCAAGAGAGAGAAGTTTTCGTGGAACATGATTACGCCCCGGAGGTCCTTAAAAAGCGTTGGGAATACGACGCTAAAAAGGTATTACGAGAGGAAAAAAACTGCGCTTCCAGACACCATTTCTGGTGAAGCTGCGGGTTTTCTACGGGGAAGAGACATGTCTCTACAACTCGGCGGAAGAAGCAACCACGGATATGGCGAGAAGAGGGCTCCCGGTAACTGTGTATAAACCCGCAGCAGACCCGATCGAAAGAATCAAGGCTCAAACGTGGTCCACACAGAGACCCTCAAAATCCACGGGCCAGCAGCGGGAAACCCAGCGCCAGGGCTATAAGGGGAAAAACTGGCCGTTTACAGGAGGGAATAACGATATTTTTAGTCAATCTGCACATCCAACCCCCCTCCTACAAGGTAACAAACATTAAAGGAGATGCAGAATCTGCAAGTGGTAAAACATTTCATGGAACAGTCATAATATTAGAAACAAATAAGTCTTTAAAAAAAAAACAAACTTGTTAAAATAGAAATGTGACAATGAACCACATGATCTCTCCACACTAACAAATACTGTATTAACGTGAATGTTTGCTGTGATGGTGGTGGGAGTGTGCACACAATTTCATAGGGTATAGGCATAAAAAAAAAAATCATTACAAGTTCGGATTGGGATCTGAAATTCACGTTAAAAACATGGGACAACTTACAGGGGTAAGAGAGGGCCCTCAGCACGTAACGGAATCTGAGGAATTTCCCTCAGAGCCAACACACCATCATGGCTTTTCTAAGGTCACTAAAAAGACCTCAGCTCAGGAAGATCTTTTGTCAGTTTTTTGTTTTAAAGTTTTATATACTATGTTCTTAATGTTTTTTATGTTCTTAATGTTCTTCCAGTTTCTGAGTAGCATAAGAGGGCCACCACACTGTTATACTAAATAAGACAACACAATGGAGAAACAGGGTGTAACCAAAATCTCATATAATGTAAAAGGGATCCTGAATCCAGTTAAAAGATCCAAGATTCTAGGCAAAATGAAAAAAGACAAAGCAGGAATATTTTTACAAGAAACCCACCTACCGGACGTGGAGCACACTAAACTCAATAGACAAGGGTTTAAAATGATCTCTTCATCTTCATATAAGTCAGGGAGGAGGAGGGGAGTAGCGACATGTATCTCAACCAAAATTATATTTGAAAAAAAATCAGAACACAAAGATAAAGAAGGGAGATACAGTTTGGTACTTGGGCGGCTAGAGGGAGAAGATATCACCCTGCTGAATGTATATGCACCTCCAGGGGCTAACTGGAAATTTTATAAAAATGTATTTGACCTGATAACTAAAGCCCAAGGTTTAGTGATATGTGGTGGAGACTTCAATCTAAGACTGAATCCATACTGGGATGCATCAGGTAATTCTCCACATCAAAATAACACTCAAAGTAGGAAAACTCGGATGCTACTAAAAGAAATGGGAATCTGTGATGTGTGGAAGGAATTCAACCCCAGTGTAAAAGATTATACAACTTACTCAGCACCACATCCATCATACTCAAGGATTGACTATTTTTTTTATGTTTAATAGAGACATTGGAAGAGAAAAAACATGTAAAATAGGACTGATGGATCTCTCTGACCACAGTCCGATCTATATGGACCTAAGTATCCAAAAATACACAAATAATACATTTTCTTAGAGGTTAAATTCAAATGTGCTGAAAGGACCACTGAAAGATGAATTGGAATCAGATATTCTCAGATATTTGGAAGAAAATGATCATGGAGAAGTATCCCCTTTAATACTGTGGGACGCATGCAAAGCTGTAATAAGGGGAAAGATTATTGCAAAACTGGCAATCCAAAAGAAACTGAGACAAGAAAAACTAACCACATTAGAGTCAGAACTTAAGAACCTAGAAAAAGAGCACAAAGACAACACTCATTCTAATGACTCACTCAAAATTAAGGAAATTAAAAAACAAATGAGATCTACACAATAGAAATCCAGAAGAAACTTACATTTCTGAAACAAAAATACTATGAAGCAGGCAGCAAATCGGCAAAATTGCTAGCCTATAAATTGAAGAAACAACAAACGGAGAGAGCAATCTACAAAATCAGAGACCCAGTATCAAAGGAAATAAAATTTAGAATTCAGGATATTCTTAAAAGCTTCAAGAACTACTACAAGAACTTGTACTCCCTCAAAAAACATAAAAACGCATCCGAAGCATTCCTAAGCACATTAAACCTTCCCCAACTTACTGAGTCACAAAATAAAACACTACTGTCAGAAATACAACCTAAAGAATTAGAAAAAGCAATTATGAAACTTAAAGCTAACAAATCCCCAGGAGCAGATGGCTATACAGCAGAGTGGTACAAAACCTTTAAACAGCAACTATCTCCTCTCCTCCTGAAAACATTTAACTATGTCCTCCACACAGGGGAAATCTCCCCCTCCTGGAGAGAAGGGGTCATTGCAGTCGTACCTAAATCTGAAAAGGATAAACTCGACTGCTCCAACTACAGACCAATCAGTGTGTTAAATCAGGACTATAAGCTTTTTACCACTATCCTTGCCAAAAGGTCAGAAAATATACTGACAGACTTAATTCATTTAGACCAAACAGGTTTTATAAGACAAACACAGACACAAGACAACATTAGACGCACTTTACACATAATTCATCATATAAAGAAATATAACTTAAATGCAGCCATATTGGGATTAGATGCAGAAAAAGCATTTGATTTGGTTGACTGGTCTTTCCTATATAGAATCTTATCCAGTTTCAATTTTCATAACAACTTCATTAGAACTATCCAGGCATTTTATAAAAAACCAACAGCTAAAAGAAGGATTAACGGTAAATTATCATCTTTTGAGCTAGAAAGAGGATGTTGTCAGGGCTGCCCCTTGTCTCCACTGCTCTTTGCAATCTTCATAGAACCTCTGAGCCAATGGATAAGACAGAATCAAAAAATTCAAGGTATTACACTTGATCAGAAGGAACATAAAATAGCACTCTTTGCTGATGACATTTTAATATACCTGGGGCAGCCGGACACCTCCTTTCCAGAACTAATCTCAGTTTTTTTCAGAGTATGGAGATTTGTCGGGTTACGAATTAAACATGCATAAAACCCAAGTTTTAATATTCAACTATGACCCAAATCAATATTTACTAAGCAAACTCAAAACTAACTGGGAGATGGAATCTATGAAATATCTGGGGGTCAATATCCCGAAACAACTCAATAAAATTATAACACTAAACTATGATCCACTGGTGGCAAAAATAAAATCTGATCTAGCAAGATGGAATATGATACCATTCTTGGGTACTGCACAAAGAATTGAAGCAGTCAAAATGAATATACTTCCACGTCTTCTATACCTTTTCCAAACAATATCGGTAGAACCTCCCAAAAAAACATGGCAAGAACTGGACAGAAGGATCTCAAGATTCATATGACAGGGCAAGAGACCTAGAATCAGATATAGACCCCTACAGCTAAACAAAGACAAAGGTGGGCTTGCGCTGCCAAATATCAGGGACTATTTTAAAGCCACACAAATTAAAACTTTAGTAGAGATATGTAACCCAGTCTACGCTGCACAATGGAAGGAGATGGAATGCCAAATAACAAGTGACATCCCCCTACAGGCGATAATAGGGAACAATGCCTTACCTAAACTTTTGAATAACACTAACCCGTGGATAGAGACCCCGCTAAAAATTTGGTTTAAGATAGTCAGAGAATCAAACTAAAGAACCCTATCGAATTCTGCAATGGATTGCCAATGATCAAGATTTTACTCCTAATAAAACAGACACTAGATTTAAAAAGTGGAAAGAGAACGGACTGATAAAATATTACGATTTTTTTAAAGGGCAAATTTTAAGAAGTTTTGAAGATTTGAAAAAACAAGGCCTAATAAATCAAGACCTTTACAGGTTCTTTCAGCTTAGACACCACATAAACAATATACTTAAAAAGGAGGATTTGGAAAGGGCCCAGTCAGGTGTTCTGAAGGTCTTCTTCATGGCATATAAAGGGATCCCAGGGATCAGATACATTTCTAAAATATACCAAGGTCTTGAAGACTTAAAAGGAGACAACACATCATATATAAAAGAGATGGGGAAAAAGAGGGGAATTTCACTTTACAACTGGAAATATGGGAAAAGCTAAATAAACAACAATGGAAAAGTACCTCATCCCTGCAGTGGAGAGAATTTGGATGGAAAAAATTTGGTAAGTTTTTTCAGAACACCTGCACAAAACAAATTTACTCGTAAGGGGTTGAATTGTTGGCGCTTGTGTGGTGAAGAGACTGCAAATCATTTTCATGTGTTTTGGTCATGCCCAGTTATCCACCAATATTGGATCAATGTACAGACAATATTGGGGAAAATATTCAAAATAACAGTCCCCTTTTCTTTTGTAACTTTGTATTTGGGTTTACTACCGGACTCACTGGAAAGATGAGGAGAAAAATACTTATTCACTGTTTTAATATTGGCAAGTAAAAAAGCCCTAACTAAAAAGTGTATGTTGAAGGACTGTCCTACACCTGAAGATTGGATTAACGTGATCCAAGACATTTACTCAATGGAAAAGTTGACATTCGCACTGAGACAGGACATGGATGGGTTCTTGAACTTTTGGCAACCCTGGATCACATATGTGTCTTCCATTAGATCTAATCTTTGACAAATACCATTTCAATAATGGCACCGCTCTTTGTTCCAACACTACTCAGATGCTCTTTTATTTATTTTTATTTATTTATTTTTTTTTGTTTTTTGCTCTTTTGTTTTGTTTTTGTTTTTTTGTTTTTTCTTGTTTTGTTGTTTTTTTTTTGTTCTTTAATTTCTCTTTTTCTTTCACTAAAAAAAGGGGTGTTGTAATAATTATTCTTCCATTGTTGTCAAAAAACAAAAAAAGGAACATGATGAAAATGTAAACAAAGCAATGCTGTAATGACGTGTATACCCTTTACAAAAACTTAAATAAAAAAATAAATAAAAATCCTTCAATGTGATTTTCTGGATTTTTTTTTCCCCCTTATTTTGTCTCTCATAGTTGAGGTATACCTATGATGAAAATTTGAGACCTCTCATCTTTTAAGTGGGAGAACTTGCACTATTGGTGGTTGACTAAATACTTTTTTGCCCCACTGTATATCCCACTATAGGCCACTACTGTACCTGGTTACTTCCACTTCAGCTCCGACATAGACAAGCACAGCTTGCTGTTGAACTGAGTATTTAAAGATTTATTCTTTGACATTTGTGAATTAATTCAGAATCTTCCATGTAGGGGAGGCAGTTAATTTCCCTCACCCCTATTTATAATTGAAATGCAGGTCATTTTTAGTCTTTAAAGAATGGAATAATTAGAGACTTTATAACACCTTTGCATCTTTCTCAGGTTGCTGGTGGAGTGCAGGTATGTCCCTGGAACAGCTCTGTCTGTGAGCTACGTGGTTAAAACTCCCAGCCTTGGACCTGAAATTTACTCTCAAGGGGTGTTTGGAGTCCAGCTCAGGCTTGCTAAAGGTTTTTTTTTTCCCCCTCTAATCATTTCTATAGTTGTGTAAAAGCCATGTTTATCACTGGGAGACTAACGAGTGTCGAGTCAGTGAAATGTTCAAGAAAATCCCCTGTTCTTTTACATCTCTATCATTTAGATGAAGAGTATACCAGTTACTACCCTCAGTATCACCAGCCCCTGCGGATGATGCTGGGAAAAACTCTCCATCTGGAAGTGCGGCTCCTCAACTCCCCAGATCCCAGTTTAGTGCTGCTGGTGCACTTCTGTGTGGCCTACCCCCGCTCTGGAAAAGCTGTGTGGGTGTTGTTTTACAATGGGTATGTTGAAGCGTCTTCATGAAGAGAATACAAACCTAAAATCTTATTTCAAAACAGCAATAACTGTAGAAGAAACAAATCTGGTTGCATAGAAATGTTTCAAAGTACAGTTAAGAACCCTTTTGTGTTGTCTTCTTAAATGTCCACCAAAGATGTCCCAACCCCTTTGACCCAGCCCCATCAAAGGCTGTGCTATCAAATTTTCAGCAAGTCTCTCATAAAGGTCAGACTCGCCGTTTCTCATTCAAAACCTTCAAGTTCCTTCCTGATGGTGAGTTCAAAGACCTGGATGAAGAGGTAAGGATGAGCAGAGACTCCAGTTGTATAACTAATGCTGATAAATACTTGGATTCCATTTTAATTGTGTATGTTTTGCTTCCTGTTAAAGCTAAGTTGTATGGTGTTTTTTGAAAATAATTTTCTACACACCCTTAAAGAAGGAAGAAACGTTAATTTTTTATTTTTTTTTTTAACCCCTTGCACTCCGGGCAATTTTTCTAAAAACGCCAAAAAATAACGTGCCCAAAGTAAATCGAAAGCTGTTCTTCAACCCTTTGCAACATCTTCATGGGGTTGGTCTCATTTAAAAGAAAACACTTTGAATTTTTTGGCAAAAAAAAACATAATCTCTCTATGTGCTCCGGCCACTGAGTTACAGTCATCTAAACATACTGAACTTGAAGAAAATAAATTTGGCCACGGTGTTTTTTTAGATACAAATGCTTGCAAATAACACACAGCTGTCCGATCTGGCTGGAAAATGCAACAGAAATGTAGAACCAAGTGTTATCCAGCTGAGGTCCAAATTTTGTAACAATACCACAAAAAATGAATATTTTACACAGCTTTGTTCTCAGGCTGTTCCCAGGCGTTTTGGAACTGTGCCAAATTGTGCCAAATGGCACAGTTTGGAAAAACGTTTGTAACTTTTGAATAATTCAATGTAGAATCTTCATTTTGGGCTCTAATGGAAGATCACATTCAGGGCACCCCCCCCCCCCCCGCTACAAAGGACGGAGTTCGGCCCTCGCTACATGACGGATTACACTCGTTGCATGTTTCCACAGCAATGCTGTCACAGCGGCTTCCCCCCCTCGCTACTGTGTGTGTGTGTGGGGGGGGGGTTGTCCCCCCCTCGCTACAGAGGACGGCCATCGCTACATGACGGAATAGACTCATATGGCTATGTGGCGACCGCGGCTTTCCCCCGCGGACCGGGGGCGTTTGGACCGTGAAACCCCCCCCCCCCCGCTCCTCTTCTGCAGCGGGGGGGGGCGTTCACGGTCCGAACACGGCAAATGAACAGTTTATCGCGGCGCACGTACTTCGTACTTTGTGCGCCGTACAGTTGTAATTTACCGATCGGTCAAAAGTCATTTTTGGATTACAATTTTCAGGGAGAAATAATAATTTAGCTTATAACACCTTACCTCTTCACAGCAGCAGAGTCCTGGCGAACTTCTCTTCCCCATTGTCAGACGAACGCGACGCTGGTCCGCTCGTGGATCCCGGTCAAAACATAATTCCAATATTGCGGTTTTGGTGAATGATTTACGAACTTTGTCGTCGGCCTCCGTCAGTCTATGATGACGGAAGAGAATCCTAAACGTCTATTCTGCTGGAATGAGTGCAGGTCCCACTTGTGGGTGTTCTCCATGCTGCTGGGTCTGTAGCAGGTTCGTCCAGCGTCCTTTTTTTTTCTTCAGCTGCAACAGTAAATCTCTCTTCACCCAGCCCGAACTTCTGTGCTTCAATTGGCTCCTGCATTCACAGTAGGCGGGTCCTCCTTCCTCGGTTTTCATTCATTGGTTCTTCAAGGTTTCAGAAACCCAATTCAAGGCTCTTATTAGTCGAATGAGAGGTCAATCAGATGAACTAATCTGTTCGCGGCTGTGTCTGCAGCTTTTTTTTTCAGTGGCGCTTGGAGGCCACACCACCTACATCACCACCATCAGTATCTCTATCATGCGTCCGAGCGCGCACGAGTGCGCTCTCGTGCGCCCTCGTGTGCCCTAGGACGCAGAGACTTGCCCGCCCGCGGAACAACGGAGTGCAAGAGGTTAACGGGCGTATGAAACCTAGAATACCAATTGTCCGTCTGTTTATTGTATGTAACTGCATGTCATTGTCTGCATCACTTATTTTATATCTCCAGAGTCTGGTTGCTCAGGCCCTCAGATACATTGCTTGGCTACCAAGCTTTTTTTTTTTTTTTTTTTTTTTTTTTAAACACTCGAATGGCAATGATATTTTCTCCTGAACTAGATTCCACACTGCATAATCTTCTTTCATGTCCACTAGCTATAATCTGTTGGTGTAATGTGTTTCTGGAGAAGATGCTGTAAGGCCACCTAGAGTGAAGGGTTGGGAGTAGGGCTGGACCATATCTGGAATATATTTGATGAATCAGTACATTTTTCTGCGTGTAATACATAAAATGCCTATATCATGCCTATTGAATACATTTTGTCATATTAATCAGAAAGCGTAATTCAGCTTACTTTTCTCTCTCCATTTCCTTTCTCCTACGGCTGCAGCGTCTCACTTCCCCTGTCTATTCCTGCCAGAAAAAAGCTGAGGGCAGGTTTTAAACCACAGTGCAAAGAATGCCTTTCTTCAGAAAATTACTTTGGCATATTTGTGCTTTCATATATTTAATGTTAGAAGTGCTTTATGACACTGACTTGCGAGGCATCGTTTGGACTGTCCTGTGCCCGCCCCAGTCACACTGAACTGCTGAGCAAGTCTCACTTGTGTTTCTATGGAAGGCCATCTTGCTCAAACACACACCAACCAGTTCATCCATTAAAAACAAAAATAAACAACAAATTATACCTCTGATGCTTATTAGACCACCAAGTATTAACTATGTGGGGTAGACTGAAATGGTTCAACCTATGTGGATAAACTTGTTTACCTGATGTAGGTTTTTGTTAAAGATGCACTCTGGCTATAAACCCCCTATAAAAACAAATCCACATTGTCTAAAATGGTATGCCATTTTTTCCTAAAAACAAAACTTTTCATTGTCTTAGTTTTGTGTCAAAATCTTTTCACCCCCCCCCCCCAAATCTTCAAATATCAGAATCAGTGACTAGGAGAACCCACCTACCACAAGGTGTGTGTGTGTGTGTGTGTGTATATATATATGTATATTGTCCTGTGGACAAAATTGTTGGTACCCCTCTGTTAATGAAAGAAAAACCCACAGTGGTCACAGAAATGACTTGAATCTGACAAAAGTGGTAATAAATAAAAATTCTATGAAAATCAGACAATGCTTTTGAATTGTGGTTCAACAGAATTACTTTAAAAAATAAACTCATGAAACAGGCCTGGACAAAAATGATGGTATCCCGAGAAAAGATTGAAAATAATGTGACCATAGGGACATGTTCAACCAAGATGTGTCCTCTAATTAAAATCACAGGTGTCTACAAACTTGTAAGCAGTCAGTCGGCCTATTTAAAGGGTAACAAGTAGTCACTGTGCTGTTTGGTGACATGGTGTGTACCAGAGGAGAGAGTTGTCTCAGCAGATTAGAAAGAAAATTATAGAAAAGCATGTTAAAGGTAAAGGCTGTAAGACCATCTCCAAGCAGCTTGATGTTCCTGTGACTCCAGTTGCACATATTCAGAAATTTAAGATCCACGGGACTGTAGTTAACCTCCCTGGACGTGGCTGCAGGAGGAGATGGATAATACGAATGGTAACAAAAGAGCCCAGAACAACCTCTAAACACATTCATGGTGAACTCCAAGGTCAAGGTACATCAGTGTCAGATCGCACCATCTGTCGTTGTTTGAGCCAAAGTGGACTTCATGGGAGACGACCAAGGAGGACACCACTGTTGAAAACAAATCATAAAAAAGCCAGACTGGAATTTGCCAAACTGCATGCTGACAAGCCACAAAGCTTCTGGGAGAATGTCCTATGGACAGACGAGACAAAACTGGAACTTTTTGGCAAGGAACATCAGCTCTATGTTCACAGACGCAAAAATGAAGCATACCAAGAAAAGAACACTGTCCCTACTGTGAAACAGGGAGGAGGTTCGGTTATGTTCAGGGGCTGCTTTGCTGCATCTGGGACAGGGTGTCTTGAATCTGTGCAGGGTACAATGAAATCTCAAGACTATCAAGGTACTGCATTCTAGAGAGAAATGTGCTGCCCAGTGTCAGACAGCTTGGTCTCAGTCGCAGGTCATGGGTCTTGCAACAGGATAATGACCCAAAACACACAGCTGAAAACACCCAAGAATGGCTAAGAGCAAAACATTGGACTATTCTAAAGTGGCCTTCTATGAGCCCTGATCGAAATCCTATTGAACATCTGTGGAAGGAGCTGAAACATGCTGTCTGGAGAAGGCACCCTTCAAACGTGAGACAATAGGAGCAGTTTACTCATGAGGAGTGGGCCACAATACCGTACCTGCTGAGAGGTGCAGAAGTCTCATTGACAGTTA